>NW_004624912.1:1239069-1294343 GCF_000247695.1 Heterocephalus glaber
TGAGAAATGGAAAAAATGGAAATAAAGTCTTTGTAAATAGGGAAGAGTGGAGGGCGTGAAGGGAGGGCTAGGAATGGGGAAAAAATAAGAACCAATGTGCATTATGTAAAGGTGAAGGATCCTAGTTAGCAAGACAGACTCCATATTGCTGCTTGACCCACCTGCCTGCCCTTTAGATGAAGTCAGAAGGAGGAAGCTTAAAAACCTCCTCCCCTTAAGAGAGTCTCTTAGAAGCAATAATTAATCAGCTATTTTTTTTACAAATGTTCTAAGGACAGGGCGGTCCACTTCTGTACCTTTTGCTTGCTTTGCTAGTTCTATCCCATAGGGGGGCCTAGAAACTGCTGGCCTCAAAGGTGTATAAAATTTGTTGATCTCCCCCAGTTGGGACCGGAGCCCAGCTCGGTCCTGGCCGGTAATAAACTCCTGTGTGGATTTAATATTGGTCTCTGGTTGGTTCTTTCTCACTGGGTGCAACAAAAGTTACAATTCCCAATGAGAAATGTAATTGTGTTGTATACCTAAAATGTACCAATAAAAGAATTTAACAAAAAAAAAAATAAAGAAACAATGATACGAGATCATATGTTAAAATCAGAATAAAAACCATACACATAGTATGTCTTAATTTTATAAAATACTCCCCAACCCACACACAGTATAGAAAAATGCCCAGAAAAGAACATGTTAAAATAATTATGGTTATCTCCAGGTTAGATTTTAGGGCATTTTTATTTCCTCTTTAATTAGATTTTTGTTTCTATTTTCCAAAGTTCTCTCTCTCTCCTTCCCTCCTTTCCTCCCTTCCTTCTGCCACTTTTTATTTTATTTTTATTAGACTTTGGTTTTTATTTTCCAAAATCTATTTGCTTACTTATTTTCTAACTTGTGAAGGGAGGTTGATTTGGCTAATGGTTTGGAGGTACAAGGGCCAAACTTCGTGGTTCAGCCTCAAGCGAGCCCTGTCTGGGCTGTATTACATGTTGGAAAGTGTATGTGTGCACTTCTGTTCCCCACATCTCTTTAATGAACAGGTACTATGGTTATAGCCACAATTAATTAAGAGGTTTTTATTTCTTTCATGCCTAATATTCACTTCAACATTCAGTTGGCACCAAAAGTGTGAAGACTTGTCCCTCTGGTGTTGCCTCTTCCATGGTAAGAAATGGAAATATAACAGAGTTGTGACTGAGTCTACATACAGTG
Organism: Heterocephalus glaber; assembly: GCF_000247695.1. Next base: position 1,240,276 of record NW_004624912.1, read on the forward strand.
TTTAAGTTGCTATCATTATGTAAATAGGCTCATGGTCTAACCAAGGGGTAAACAAAAGCAACCTTTCCTTTCCTCATGCTCTTTTGTTTTCCCTAGTGCTGGAAATTATTTCATTGTTGGAAGGAGGACGGTGGGACAGGGATGGGATCCAGTGAAGAATCCTGGGGTGGTGGTCAGTGTTCACTAGAAAAACAGATTTAAGATGTGGATAGTTTAAAAGGTCGGCTTACAGTGGCCCCCTGCAGAGTCAGATATGGAAGAATGCATAAGGGCTGGCCATTCGCACACTGAAGAGCTGACGGATCCAGTCAAAAGTCAAAGGCCTGGAGCCCGCTACAGAGTCCCTTGTGAGTCTGTATCAGGAAGCCAGTGGGTTAGGCCGGGGATTTAGCTTAGTGGTTTCGCTGCCTGCTGCGCAAGCGCAAGGACACGAGTTTGATCCCCTGTACCAAAAAAAAAAAAAGGAAGCCAGTGGGTCTGCGCTGAAGAGTCTGCACTGGAAGCCTGGAGACAGAAGTCCAAAGTCCACAGTGAAGACTGGAGCTCCTCTGAAGAAAGAGAGCCTTCCTTCTTCTTTCTCTTTTTATTTCATCCCCACTGTTGTTGGTGCCGCCCACACCCAGAGTGGATCTTCCCTCTTCAGTAAATCCATCATCCAGACACACCCAGAACTGTGATTAATCAATCCACTGGGGGTTTCTTATTCAAATTGACACCACAGTTAACTATTACAACTTGGATGGTTGTTATAAAGGGATTTGCCCTATGTTAGTGAGGCTGCATTTTTGGTTAGTATGGCATTTTTCTGTGCCTGTGTTTTATTTTACAAGACATATAAATTTAAAGGTTTAAATAAACTATGTGGCAAAAATAAAAGCCAGGCCTGGTGTGGTGGCACATGTCTGTAATCCCAGCACTTGGGAGGCTGAGGCAGGAGGCAGGAGGATTGCTGCAAGTTCAGAGCCAGCCTAGTCTACATAGTGAGTTCAAGGACAGCCTGAAATACACAAGGACACTCTGTCTCAAGCCGCTCAGCAAAGAATAAAAACCAAACCTTTTTTGCTTAATCTCTCTGAATGCAAATTTAAGTCTTTCACATGTAACCTGACAGTTTTGTGAAATGAATCATCGTATAACTTTCCATACAAACCTGTCACATAACCAGTTCCATCCCCTTCTGGATCCTGTGGGTGCCTGTGGTCCTTTGGTACCAATTGAGTCAGCTGCTTTCTAGGCCTATTTTGTGGCTATTGGATTGTTACACCTCTTCACCCCCTTTCTGTGTTTTAGTAAAACGAGGGCCAATGTGAGATCTATTTTTTCAGGCTTTCAATATCTGAAAATGTCTTTATTTTCCTCTAATTTGGCTCATAGTTTGGCTGGGTATAGAATTCACAATTAAATTTTATTTTTACTCCAGAATTTTTGAGGGCAATTTCCACTGTATTCTAGCTTCAAATTTTGTTAGTAAGAGGTTTTGTACCATTCATATTCCTCATCCTCTTTGTTGGTGGAACCTATCTAAACCTGGTGTTTTGAAGGCCTTCTTCATGTAACTCAGGGTAGATCTTTTTCATTTATGGTGGTGGGTCCTGGGTGGGTCCTTTATCTGAAGACACCCATCTTTTGGTTCTGGTATATTTTCCTGCATTCTTTCCTTCAAGTTTCCTCCTCTGTGGCTATTCATGAGCTACTATATTTCTTGGATTGAGCCTCTAATTTTCTTATCGTCTCATATTCCATCACTTTATCTTACTGTTCAAGTTGCTGGGAAATTCCCTTTACCTTTAAACTCTTACTAATTTGCTTTCTGCTACTTTATTTTTAATTTCTAGGAGCATTGTCCTTTTAAATTGGATCCTCTTATTTCATGAATGCAATATCTTTACTGTTTACTGAATAATTTACTGTTTACTGAATAATTGTGATCTTTGACGTGTTCTCTCTATATTGTCTCTGTTTTCACTGAGTTACTCTTTGTTTATTGGTTTGTTCTCTTTTTCACACTGGACATTTTTCTCTGATGTTTGGGATCCTTATCTCCCATTACACAGCAAGCTCTGTGTATAGGGCATGGCTTATAAACAACTATACTTTGTAAGACTGTTGCATCAATGACCAGCAGGCTTACTTTAGAATATATGGGGTGGAGTTGTTTCTTTGAACAATCTTCAAAGAACCATCATTCAATCCCCTGCCTGGAGGGGGAGGAGGAGAAGCCTGGTTGGCTACCTGAGACATGGAGTTAGCTAGAAAAGACAATGGCTAGATTCCATTGATGACCACAGTTCATTCCCTAACCCTTTCCATTGTCCAAACCACCCCTCACCACACACCCAGCCCTATGCCTGGTCTTCTGTCCATGGCCTCTGGTTTGGTGTCTCAAAGGAACATACTTATTGCCATCTGTGGGAATGGAGACATACAGGCTGTAAGGGTAGACGGTGAAGACAACGTGAAGGTTTAGCTGAAACTTACAAATGGATTTTCAACAAATCCCTCTTTTCAGTCATCTTTTCTCATACTTGGTTCTTTCAATTTCTGATTCTTTCTGAAATCCCTTGGGTACTTAGGCTTGATCCACATCCAGTCTAACCAATGACTACTGTTATTCCATCTGTTGTCTTCAAACAGGTGACCCTCCCTATTTACATGTTCCACATCCACAGATTCAACCAATTGTGGATGGGAAGGAAGTATTTGGGGGAAAAACTACATATGTTCTAAACATATAGACTGTTCTTGTCATTATTCCCTTAGCCAAAGAGAGTAACAACTATTTACACAGCATTTACAATGCATTAGGTGTTTTAAGTAATCTAGAAATGATTTTAAGTATACAGGAGGATTGTGTAACTTACATGCAAATTCTACTCCATTTTACATAAGGGACTTGAGCGTGCATGAATTTTATTATGGCATGTGTCCTGGAATGAATTCTCAGAGAATACTGAGGGACAACTGTGTTGATTTTGGAATTGTAGCTATGTCTTAGTTTTACTGAAAATAATGACAGAGCTTTTGTCTTTTATTGTCTGCTTTTCAGGTGATTTTAAAAGAAAGGCGAAGAAATGTCTTCACACTATCATTTAAAATCCCTCAGTCTCTACTTTGGTTTCTGGTATAACCATGCTAAGATGTTTGGTTTCCTGCAACCTCTACATTTTCTGCAATGAATATGCATGACTTTGATAATAAGAAAGTTCACACACACACAAAGTTATTTTAATACCAAAGTCCTAGAAGGCCTGGAGCTCTGGCTCCTGGCATCTTCCTCACTCTTCCCGTGCCCAATGGGTTGAAGAAGTTCACTTGTTTCATGCACTTTGGCTCCCTGACTCCAGCCTCGTCAGGGAGTACTCTGAGGGGGCTCGTTTGCTCTAGGCCCCGGCTAGTCATTGAAAAGCTTTGCCAACCATGTGGTTCATCTGAGTGCAGTGTAGAGCCTCTGGTGCATTCTGACTGGTCATGCCTCCAAAGGCACAAAGACTTATAAAAAGAGAAATATGTGCTGCCATAGCACCCAAAAGATGAGGGGTTTATCTGGGAAATTGCTATGACCACTTCCTACAGATGTGCCGTCTCTCCACTTGCACACAGCAGATACCCTGGGCCCTAGAACACTCTTGACCTTCATTGAATCTATCGCATCCAAGAAAATCTACAACCCCAGGATCTAAATTGCCCTGCGGGCCCCCATAAGCTCCGGACTCCTGGGGCTAACAGGAACATTTCAGGAATCCCAAAGCTGCAAACAGTCACATGCTTCCTGAGCCCTCTGACTGAACTGTCCTGGCTCAGACTGTCATTTAAGTTGTCTGAGGCAACCAGGAAGGGTTTCAGGCATACCTTGTCATCTTCCTCCTCCCTTTCAACACTTCCAAAGTTCAAGCACTCCTTCCTCTACTCCCTCTACCACTCAGACGTCAGGCTTCATAGCCTACCTAGAATCAGATTCAGCTGGGACTCTTAGGAGAATTGATCCAGCCAATTAAGTCAGGAAATTGCTCTCCAAATTTAACATGTCCTTCAATCTCACCCAATATGGCAGCATTGATTTGGTGGGCTGAAACTTGAGTTCATTTTTATCTAATCCAGCAGAAACTGCATTAGGCTCCCCCACTTCACAGGTTTACTCATTTCTCAATTTGGTTTTATTAAACTCAGCATTGAACAGACCTCATCAAATAACCTTCATCCACACTCTCCCGTTGGACTTGCCCATCTCCAACCTGGAGCTGTTGCGTTAGTTAGAGCTGCTGAGATAACAGGCATAAGTCTCTCCTGTTGCTTGCCTCAGGGTACCTCATAACCCCCTTGCGAATTTGTTTTTCCCAACTCTTTTGCAGAAAATGGATTAGGGCAATGTCCATGTGTATGTGTACATAAACCCAAACGTGGAAAGAAACCCTCCGTTAAAGTCAAAGTCTACTTGGATCACGTCCTACACCTTGAGAAACCATCCGTTTCCCGATGGGCTAGACTGTGCTAAGAGGGGCCTACACACTTACGAACAAAGACAAAGTTGCATTTGGAAGCTGGATATCATCTTTAATTAATAATGCCACAGCCCAAGATCCTTTTTGTTGCTGTAGCAGATGGTGATTGTGTGTGTTCCTGAATAGATGAGGGGCCAGCAGAGACTCCCAAGCAGGTCCCAGCCAACAATTCTGTTGAGCAGCAACAGGAAGATAGTTTCCATTGAAGCACAGAGGCCAGGCACTGCCTCCTATGGTCTCAAGCCTTCCTTCCTCCTGGGCCACCTTTCAACCATTCTAAGGGTGAGGCAAGGCCTGTGCCAGGCCAGATTAAAGGGCTTCTCAGCAAAGTCCAGCCTTCAGTTCCCAGTCCTCATTGTCTCTGACCAGAAGGATGTCCCTGGCTGAAATACAAACTGCTGGTCAGAGGTGGACAGCCTGCACCAGCTTTGGCCCCTATGTCACACTGGTGCAGCACCACAATGGTTCAATCCTTGGTAGAGATCCAGAGCTACTGGCCCTTTGATTAGTTCCTTTCAGAGACAATCTGGATGTGAGAACCACTGTGGCCGAGGTCTTTCTTGGGGCCAGCCAGAGAAGGGTAGACCTGGCTTATGGTGGCCCCTGAAAGTCACTTCCAACCCATACCTAAGGGCCTGCCCTCTTGCCATCTCCACTCTCCAATTCCTCATGTGCCCATTAAGTCCACAGCTCAGACATGGCAGGGGAGGCTCAGTGTGATGGTAGGTCACAAGGAAGCCATGAGAGACCTGGGCTATGCTGGATCCACAGCCACACATCAGCCCCAGGCCAGCCCTCTTCCCCATGGTCACTGCCAACCCAAGCTCTCTGGAGACAGATGGGACCCTCACAGGCCAGGCAGCGAGTTCGTGGCCTAGCACAGAGGGAGAAAACTGAAGTGGCTCCACTGTCCCATCTCCACTGCTCTGTGCCTTGGGAGGGCAAGGACCCCAAGTCCCGGGACAGCTGGATCAGCTGTTGGGGAAGCACCGCTGTCCAGGTGAGGCCTCAGGTCGGAAGCTGGGCTTGTTCAGGGGGCTGGGGTAATAGGTGGTCGTATACACATTAGTCTGCTGAAGAGGGTAGAAGTTGGCTCTGTCATCAGGGATCAAGTTATTCTTGTTCAGGGTCTGTGGGATGAAGAAGGAACCAAGTGAGGGGAGATGGGAAGGAAACAGGCCAGGGCAAGGAGCCTGGATGCCAGCCAGTGAAGAGACACTCCAGCAGTGGATGTAGGGCTCCTTCATCCTCTGCCACTTCCTCCCACTGCCCACCCCAGTTACACCCACTTAGCACAGAACCACTGTAACCATCACCCTGCTGTTTCTACAAGCAGGTGCCCACCTTGAACTCCATAGGTGTGTACTTCTCATTCTTGGGGGTGCCCTTGTAGTGCAGGTGGTTGGGGGTGGCAGGATGAACAAGTGTGGACTCCTGAGACTGGCGCTGGCAGTGTTGGCAAGAGAGGTATACTGCCACGGTCAGGAGCCCAGAGCCCAGAAAGCAGGAGACGCCTGTGACCACCAGGTGGATGAGATTAAACCCTGGAAGAGGACACGCAGGTGGTAAGAAAAGGGCCATTGTGAGAAGGAGGGACTTCAGACTGCCTTCCTGGGAACAGATACAGCAATAGAGACATAAAGGAGACATAAAGGAAAGAGAGGGATTTGGGGCCAGAGCTAAAGGAAACGGGGAGACTGATTAGCCTGTCACCAGGAGCCTTTCACAGTAAAAGGGGCTTGGTTCACAGGTGGCAATTAGAGGATCTGGAGATGGTAACTTTCTTGGGTACACACTGATGACAGCCCCCTAGCTGGAGAACATGTATGGAACTGCCCAGGTGTCCCTGAACAGGGCATTGAAGCAATAGGGCCCCCACTAGGCTTGGCCATCTGGAGAGGAAGTAGGAAGAATCCAGAGTTTGGGGAGGGATAGGTCAGCGTCATGAGCAGCTCCTTTTACCTCCACAGCCAGCAGTCTCCTCCATACTAGAGGCAGGCAGGATTACTGGAGGAAGACAAGTGAAGAAGGTGTTAGGACAGAGTGGGGAGTGCAGGGTTCCCTCCTGGGCTGGGAGTGGTTTGGGAAGGAAGGACTCCAGGTCCTCACTGAGTTGGAGAAATGGGCCTGAGGCCTTCACTCACTCCACCTCTCCACAGACAAGGTGCTGGCCCACTCACTAGATGCAGAGTGCCAGAGGGCCAAGTGTGTGCACCAGACAGGAAGTGCATTGTCTCTGATGTCTCATCCTGCACCCCCACCGAAGGAAGCCTCAGGACGCCTCAGGACTCAAAGTTTTTCCCTTTCAGAAGGGGAAGAAAGTTGGGAGCTCAGGGTGGGAAGGCTGGTGCAAAAGGGCTGGACAAGGACATACTGGGAATCTCACTGTAGGGGCAGGGGCGGTTCTGGCTGCTGTTGCCAGCACAGGCACCGGGCCCTGGGACAAGCTCTTCACAGTGCCGGCTGCGGCTCTGGGTTCCATCCTCAGTGCATTCACCCCACTCAGACCACGGTGACCAGCCTTCTGTGGGGAGTGAGGTGGGATGAGGTCGAGTACTCCAACACCAACCCCTACTGGGAACCCGAGGCTCCTTGATGTCCCCCAGCCCCAGCCAAATGCACCCAGTACCTGGGCATGCCTGTGTGGCGCATAGTGCCTCCTCCGTGTGCAGCCCCAGACAGATGTCCTCACCTGGGGAGGGTGCCGGGCTGGTGCAGGAACGTGTGCGCTGATAGTGCCCCCCACCGCAGGAGGCTGAGCACTGGGACCACGTGGTCCAGCAGGACCAGGCTCCCCGAACTGCAAATGGTTGGCTTGTATGAGGGGAGGGGCTGCTCTGGGCCCTTCACTCAACAGGCCAGGGACTGTCCCCACCCCCGGGGGTGGAGGACAGGCAGCAGACACATCTGAGGAGAGAAACCAACTCCACCCCAACCAAGCTCTTTATCTGACCAACCCATTAGGGGTGAGGGAAAAAGTGAGGCAAATGAGGAAAGGCCTAACTAAATCCAAGGTCAGGGCAAGAAATCGCTCTAAGCCCTTTCCACAGAGTTGGCTGGGAGAAAAGGTCGGCTGGGAACGGGGGTTCACGGGAAGCCCTGAGAGTCCCTGGGCCAAGGTTTCCCTATTAAGGGCTCATCCGCGAGGTTACCTGGGCAGGCCTGCGGGTTGCAGTCCTGGTACTCGGCGGCGTCGCCCGCGCAGGGCAGGCCTCCGTTGCGGGGCTCTGGGTTGGTGCATGTTCTTCTGCGGACGCGGAAGCCCAGCTCGCAGTCTCGAGAACAGGACGACCACGGGCCCCAGGCGGCCCAGCCCCCGCTCAGCGTGTGCGGGGAGGCGCTGCCACTGCGCAGTAGCTCCTCCACCAGGGCTAGGGAGAAGGGACTCATCGGGGCGCCCAGGCCTCGGGGCTCCCCTGCTCCCGCCCCCCACCCGCCGTCCCTCATCGCCGTGCGGCTCAGGGCCAGCCCTTACCGTCCGTGTCGCAGGCCCCGGAGCCGTCAGCAGGGCACGTTCGCGTCTCTGTCCTCCTCCGGCCAAACTGCAGGCCATGGGGGTCGGGCAGGGGCGCACGGCACGTAAAGCGGAAGCGCTGCTCCTGCCGTGCCCCGCCCTGCGTCACGTTCACAGGCAGCCACGGCGTCCACGGCGTGTTGCGCCGCACCTCGGGGCAGGCCTCGGGGTTGCAGGTCTTGAACTCCTTCGGGTTGGGGGTGGGGGTGGTTTCAGAACCTCGAGGCCTCCGGGCCCGCCCCACCCCGCCCCGCCCCCGGTCCTCACCACGCCGCAGCCAGGGCAGGAGTTGCCATTCTCGCAGGCGCGACGCCTGGACTGCACGCCGCCTCCGCAGTTGCTGCTGCACTTGCTCCAGGAGCCCCAGGAGCCCCAGAAGATAGGCACCGGGCAAAGCGTGTTTTCGTTACAGAACCTGGGGAGGTGGGAGGGGTCGTCACCCTGGAGGACCATTGTCCCCGGGTCACCCGGAGAATCCAGGTGCCCTTGTCCTGAGATCCCGCGGCCGTGCTCCGCTCACCGCTCCTCGCGGCTCTTGCCCACACAGATGCGGCCCCCGTGGCGGGGCGCAGGGTTGCTGCAGCTTCGCTGGCGGACCTGGAAGCCAATCCCACATGACGTGCTGCACTGTGCCCAGGAGGACCATGGCGTCCACGCCCCGTTCCTGGTGGGGTAGGAGGAGACAGACATTCCCCTCAGACCCCTAGCTGCTTGTCTCCGGTCTGTGTCTGGGTAATGGATTTTCTATTGTTGTCAGGAAGGGACAAGGTCAGGAAATATCAGCTCTCAACCACGCCATCTCGGGCTGCCTCGTACGTTTAGCTGTTTGCTCGTTCATGTCTCAGACAGGGACTGAGTGTCTTCTTCCATTTAGTAGCCTGTACTTGAGCTGAAGACAGATAGGACCTGACCCCTTCCTACATGGGCAAGAGGATGCTCACAGAAGAAGGTCCCAGTCACCCTTTCAATCTCCAACCTTCCTTCTTGGCTGGGCAGGCCTTGCACACAAACCTGTTCACCTTGCCGTGTTCACCATACATGCTTTCCTGAGACACTACTCACACTCGTCAACTGTGACTCCAACAATCAAATTTGGGCTCCACTTGTTGTTGGTACCCTTATCTTTAAAGTAAGACTAGAGACTGGTGTGGTGGTGCATGCCCATAATCCCTGTACTCAGGAGGCTGAGGCAGGAGGATTGGCATGAGCTCGAGACCAGTCTGGACTACATAGTGAATTCAAGGCCAGCCTAAACTACATAGTGAGACCCTATCTCGAAAAGCCAAATGTAAATAAAATAAAGTAAGGCTAATGATTGTATTCCTGCCTTTTGGGGCTGTAGCAAGGGTTAAATTAGTGAACACCTATGAAGTAGTTATTTTAAGAATATACAAAATTATAGGTTAGTTGTTTAACCATAACAGGTACCAGGCAGTAGCACACACTTTACAGTCTTCAGCCTTCTCAACAACTCTCAGGTGGGTACTGTAACCCTCACTTACAGAAACTCAGGGTGGTTAGGTCACTATCCAAGGTCACACTTGAACAGAGTGTGCAATACAGAACTGCCACTGTCACATGCTGCCCCTCTAAGTGTGGGATAGCAAGGCTTACTAAAGCTTCCTCTGTCTAGGCGTGATTCCCATCCCTGTCTAGCCTTCCTCTTCGGATCAAGAGACCCACTGAGGCAGAAATTTCTCTCCTACTAGTGTGGAAAAACTCCCAGGGCTCCTGTTTCCTGCCTCAGACATTAGCCACGGTGTAGTTCCCAGCACTGCCCTGAAGTGTTTTCTGATCCTGAGTGCAAACACCTGTGTGGGGTTCCTCAGTCTACCTGGCTACCTGATTGTCAATGTTGTTAATATTTCCATTTCCCCGATTCTCCCCACCCCAACCCAGGGCAGACACCATTGAAGCCCTGTCCTCACGTACCTGGAGCAATTGGCAATGTGGATGGCCGGGCCCTGGCAGTTGAGACCCCCACAGCGGGGTCGAGGGGAGTCGCAGGCTCGGGCCCTGCACATGCAGGAGCCCGAGTTCTCTCCATCTAGGTGCTCGCAAGGCTGCCAAGGTGACCATGGGCCAAAGCCCCCATCCCGTGTCACATTTTGAACCTGTAGACCCACACGGGGGTGAGGGGGCTTGTGAGGCAGGGGCAGAGAAGCACGAGATCCCGGGGGACTCAGGGAATGGTGATTACCCAAAGGGACTCAGCCAGGTTGAGGGGATGGGGTCTGAGGTGGGGTTCTCACAGGACAGGCTGTGATGTTCTGGGTCCAGAGGCTCATGTTGGCGCTGTCCTCGAGAGTGCTGCACCGCTGCTGTTTCCCGTCCCAGCCACAGTACGGGTCCCGTGCCCCCAGGCATGCCCTGCCGGTAGGAGATACTGAGACCAGAGCCCTCTGTCTCATCTCAAAAGTACACTGAAATACCCAGTTCTGGGTCCTTTTCCCATCCACTTGCTGTCCGTGATAATAGCTTAGTTCAATGCACACTTACTGTGTGTCCTGCATCATTTTAAGCACTTTGGAAGTGTGAATTAATGCAGCACCCAGTGAAGGACAGGAAACCCAGACAGCTGACCAAGGACTCAAACACTGCTGAGACTGCACACTAAACCAAGGGACTGATACCAGCTGGGGGTATGGCTCAGTAGCAGGGCACTTCCTGGTACCTGAACCAAATTAAGAATCTCCAGCCAGGGATCCAGCTCAGCAGCACTGCACCTGCCTGGCAAGTGCAAGGTCTTGAGTTCTTTCCCTGGGCTACTCTAAAGAAATCCTCATTGAGAATCTGAGAATGACTGGGATCTCTAACACAACCTTTTCACTGCACAAAGGACAGGGGAGAAGAGGTTTTTCCCAAGATCACATAGATGGTACATGGTGGAGCTGGGCCCCCTATGGTTCCCAACTATGCTTTTCCCCTTCTGCTCCTTCCCCTTAGCTTGAGGTTATGTCTAACTTCACACCTTGGATAAATGTGGGCCCAGACCTCAAGACACAGTCCAGGGGCACCTGGGGTTCCCCACATTTGTGCTGTTTGGAGGCAGAAAGCAGAGTCCAGTGCATAATGAGAAAGAGCTGATCTGCTGGGAAAGGCTTGTGTGCAGCTGCTCCTTCCCTGGGCTCGGGGCTGGTCTGTACTGGTCAGAAAAGGTAACGGCTCATACATCAATGCATGCCCCAGACACCTCCACTTCTCATATTCTAGGGTTCATTTCTTCCTTTTCTTTTTCTGATTTATTCATGTAATGTATCCTTAATGTCTTTAACAACAGGATTGAAATCTGTGCTAGTAGGACCTCAAGGGAGAGAAAAGTCTCTGGGGATTACGAAGTCAGGATTTGCTGTCCATTGCTAAGATCAGATCCTGAAGCATGAGAGTCCCTTATGCCCCCATCCCTGGACTACATTTGCTGGGGAGGGTCTAGGGAACATTGGGCAGGTCTCAGAAATCAGAGATTAGAAAACTGAAAGAGCCTTTGAGAAAGAAGGTACTGGACTGCAAAGAACATAAGAGGACAAGTGGGAGATTCCACACCATTATGTGGGTTTGCACAGGGATTTTTCCATGGCCAAAGGGGCTAAGGATGCTAAGAGCCAGGGAGTGGCAGCTTTGGGTGTGTTTAGGATGGGGTTTTTCTGTTGTCCCCGAAGCTTCAGGAACAGTCACCCGTTAGGTGAGTTCTTTATTTTCACCAGCTCCAGAAGACAAAAGAGGTGGTGTAAAAGACTACGAGGAGGAGGGTAGAGCTTGCCCTTGTCACTGAAAGAGACTGAAGCAGAGTGCTGTCCCCTGCTCCTGGCTGATGCATGACCTTGGATAAGTGAGGCAGTGCTGGGGCCTCAGTGGGTGAGGCTGTCCCTGGACCCCCAGTGCGTACACTGTGGCCCACCTGATAATCCAGATCACTCACCTGCTCCTTCAAATCTGTTTCACTTTGGTTGCTCAAGAACAGTTTGGGTACATGGTACAATATAAGGTGCCTGTATTTTCCTCTGGGGTGATTTGATGTGGGGGAGTATTATTGGCGGAATCTGTCAAACTAGACACCATGGGACTCAGACAACCCATGTGCACAAGAAGTCCCAACAACCTTGTAAAATGTGAATTCAGGAAAGCCCATGCCTGAGTATATTCCTCTTGGTCCCCAGGAAGGGGTAGCAAATGTGAGAGGCAGCTAATGTGGCCCTTTATAAGCAACATAGGGCCAGGGATTTAGCTCAGTGGTTCTGGCGCCTGCCTTGCAAGCACAAGGTCCTGAGTTCGATCCCCAGTACAAAAAGAAAAGAAAAAAATATATATAAGCAACACAAATTAACAGGGCAAAAAGTACTAGCCATGACATGTGATGATGAATAATAATAACAAATAAGATCTGTCAAAAGCACATGTCTTCCAGGGGAGAAAATGGTTAAGGGCAGAAAATCTGAATTGGCTTATATAAGACAAAAGCAGAAGATTCTGAAGGAATCCAGGGTGTCTCATGGTACTTTTTCCTTTAGGTCTCTTCTGAGTCCTAGAGCAGTAATTCCCAGTCTTGACAGCAAATGGGAGGCTCCTGAGCGTCTTTTGAAAACGCTTACACAAACAGAACAAAGAGCCTGCCTGTATCTGGGCCTTCTGGATGGGAAGAGGCCCAGGCACTTGAATCTTAAACACTCCCCAGGTGATTCCAAAGAATAGCCAGGGTTGACAACTGTTCCAGGCCACATTTGCCAGGGCCCTGAGCCAACAGACGCAGTGTCCTGTTTCTCCAATCCCTGACAGAATAGGGAAGGAAGGAAGAAAACTGCAGAGTAGACGCTGGCCCAGCTGCCCCTCTCCAGGCCCTCTTGGCCTCTCCTGTCTCTGTTAAGTCACGGGGAAGAAACAGGCAATCAGAATCTCCATGGACAGTCTGTTGTGCCCATGCCCATGCCTGGCCCTGGCAGACCAAGAGGGACTTCGAGACTCTTGGGAGCTCTCTCCTTGTGAATAACGAAAGAATTTCCTTCTCCTTGGCTCGGATGGATCTACACTCATTGCATTTGGCCAAAGCTCACACAACAGGGAATGTGCTTTAGAAAAGGAAAGCCCCAAGCAGCATTAAAGTGTGTCTCTGGCTACAGAAAGGGGAGGCAATTTAGAGTTCTTTTCATAAAAGGAGCCATCAGGCCAATAGTCCCAATAGACCATGTCTTTTTTTACTGAACTGTCTCAAGCAGCCATGACAAAAGGGAACAGGTTCATTCTGTGGGCTTGCAGGCAAGACAGAGATGGATGATACACTTGGAAGCAGGCAGATTCCAGCTCTGTGTAGCAATGCGTGCACAATGGGAGCTGTCCAGGGTAGGCAGCATGTCCCAGGGGCTTGTGAGCAAGTGGTCATTACTTAAAATGGCAGAGGCATGGGGCCTAGTCCAAAGGAGATATCTCGGTGGATGGCCCTTTCCAGGACTCCCAGGGCACTGTGGGTGAACTGTGGCAAAGGTGTCCCCAAGGGCAGAGTGACAGGCCTGCCAGAGGAAGGGGTTGGTTCATTCATAAAAGATCCACTTTGTCAGACCAGTCAGCAGTTTGATCCCTCTGATCGTCCTCATGTATGCCCTGGTCCTCTCTGGCCAGGCAAGAGTCTTGGCTGTGCCCTGTGGGGCTGAGGTTTGTCCTAGAGAAGGGCAGAAAGAGATAAGGCCTGGATTCTGGGCTGAGGAAGGGACGCCCATCTTCTGCCTAGCTTTGGGAGGAACGAGGAAATAAGCATGAAATTCCTGTCTTAGGATACAGTAGAACCCTGCAACATGTGCCCCAAGAGAGTGCAAATTCTGATTACTGTGATTAGCCATGGCCATGGGCTCCCAGACACCCAGAATGCACAGCTTGGTGGCCGCATGTACTTGCAGTAAGGTGACTCTGCATTTTATAGTTTTGAATCCACCTATAGCCTTCTGGCTGGGTTCTCACTGCACATGTCAAGGACTTCTATCCCAAACTCAGGAAACCAGATAGGGTGAAGGCAACAGACACCAAACTGTCCTCCTGTGGCCTTGCTTCAGGAAGACATGGATTGGGCCTGTATACCACCTCCCCATCCACTCTGAGGAACTGTGTGAGTGGGGAGATGTCCCAACACCATTCCTTGTCTGTTCCACTGCAGATCTTAGGATTTCATATTTAGGTTACAGCCACACCAGCTCACCCTGGACATCTACCTGCCCCATGACAGTGCTGCTTGCCACTGTCTGATCATTCCTTGTAAAACACTTTTCCTAGCAACCTGAGATTCCACCATTCCAAGACCACTTCAGTGCTTGAAGCCAGAGAATTCAGGTCAGAATCCAAATGTGCCATTCTTAGCTGGCCTCTCTAGCACCATCCTCCTGTCAGGCTAAATAATCAGTCAACAGAAGGATAAATCCTGTGCCACTTTGTGCCCTGGTTGGGCTGCTTGGTGGAGTATAAAAAAATCCTGGGACACCAGCTTTGCCTTTATGGATTTACAAACTCTTGGAGAACAAGGTATATACGAAAAGTTTATTAACAACCCAAGTTCTAAAGGAGAATACAAGAGAGGAGGGAACTGCATGAAAGGGTAGCCTGTGATTTACTGGCAATCAATGCTGTTTTCAGTATCAGAGATTCTGGGACTGACTCCAGAGAGCTCAGGAGACTTCTAAATGCAATTGGGGTGATACAAAACAAGGATACTAGGCACTGCTTATGATTCACTGGACTAGGCACTTTGTGAATACCGCTCCCAAGCCTTACAATTCTGCCTAAATCAAATATCCCTTGTTCCATCTAATTACCTCTCATTTACCTGGTAAGAGAACCAAAGCTCAAACAAGTTAACTTTCTCAAGCTAATGCAGTTAGTGATGACAGAGATGGGTCCCCAGGTGTAGAATCCTTCCCACTGTACCCCTCTGTTTCTCCCAACATGGCAGCCACAGGCTGGGGTTTCTCTCTCTAACAAGGTATCTCAAGCTCTCAGGAAGGGTTGAGGTCTATTCATCATGCCTCTTCTCACACCAGCAGCCCTGCAAAGGCAGGAGTGAACGTGGCAGGGATCTGTAAGTGTGTGCGGTTTTGCTGACAGAGCCATGGGGCAGGGTGAGGGGAGCCCAGCCCGAGTGTCTGCACACCACCTCCTTGACCAGCACACCTAAGCACACAGCGTCCTCCCCACCCTTCAGGCCTACACTCAGCTCCCAGCACACCCAGTGGGGCTGGAGAACAGCCCTTGGCAGCATGGATACAATTTGTCTCCCAAATTTCAAGGACAGATGGCACACCCAGGAGGACTCCCATTGCAAAGGCCACAGAAGTCCACGTGGCTGTAACAATGCCAGCTTCAGATGATCTCCAAAACGAGGGGGTGCAGCCTGGGCAGCCTCTAGTGCTAGGAGTCTGGGATCCATTTCCATTTGGGTTGCGTTTCACCCTCTTAAATGCTGGTGTCACTGTTTGTGACTCCACTTGGAGTACGGTATGGAGACCAGATCTCAGAAGAGTGGGAGCCAGTGCGACTCCCAGGAGGCTCCTCAGCTCACCCCTCCAGCCAGCTGTCACTGCCTCTTCTAAGGAAGGAACGGGACAAAGACTGCGGCTGACTCAGCATCACCTCTCATCTGTCTCCACACCTTGGCAGCAAGCGCTGCAGTTTCAAAGACAACGACCTCTCTCTGAACTGAAGAATCTGGGATTGAGAGTAAACCAAGCGAGATGGAGAGGGCTGGCAGCCCTAACTGTGCGGTTGCCAACAGGGTTAACAACAGCCACCAGATTAGCTCGGCACGTGATTCTCCCCGGCAGTGCTAAATGCTTTACGCGAATTAACCCTCACAAAACCCCTGTAAGATACTTCACCGTGAGGCAACCAGGTTTCAGAGAGGTTAGGTGACTTGTCAGGCACACACCGGAAGCCGCGCAGGAATGCGAGCCCAGGGTGCCTCACGCGCGGCAGCCCGGCCTCTCCGGCACCCCCACCCCGGGCCCGCTTACCCCTGGCTGCGGTAGGCGGCGCACCTCTCCAGCGGGACGCGCAGCACGCCGTCGCTCAGCCCCACGAAGAGCGCGCGCGCGCTGTGCAGAATGCGAAGGCTGCGCAGGGGCTCGTGGCGCCCGGGCGGCAGCACGTGCAGTTCCTCCAGGTAGCAGCCGTGGAGGCTGCGGCTGGTGGTGGACAGCGCCTTCAGGATGGTGCCCGACTCTGGGGGGCAGATGAAGGGGGCTGTGGAGCTGCGGAGCTCGCAGCCACGCCCCGCCCGGCCCCCCACCTCCACAGCTGCAGCCACGGTTGGTCTGGTGGAGTCGGCTCACCGGTGCCGATGTAGAGCACGTGGTAGAGCGTGTCCTTGGCCTGCACTAGGTCCACCACGAGGTGCGAGAAACGCACGCTGTCCTGGGTGACACAGGGCTCGGGTGTCACGGGCTGCACGGCCTCGCTCATCAGGAATAGGCGCTGCGCGTCCTGCAGGCTGCGCTCTGTGAGGTTCTCGTTGGGGCCAGTCTCAGGCAAGGTGCCACACTGCCGGGGAGCCGGATCAGGGGTGCTCAGCCGTCAGGCGACTCTTGGCTCCTGTGATCCCCTCTCCACCCTGTCTTCATTGTAACCCTGGAGACCTCGGGCAGATGCTACTTCTCCAACATCCCTGCCCCCCAGTATCCCTGCTGAGCCCCTGACCCTTTTCCACAGAAGGATGCCTCTTTGGAGCAAAGAGGAAAATGAGGCTGGAGAGGTGGGGGAGAAGGGATTGGGGGAGGGGGACTGCGGGAGCAGAGGTCTGGACTATCTCACACCGATCATTTGACTGGACAAGCTTCCTGTGATTTATGTTGTTTCATGGGTGCCCCTCCCCTGGGTTGGGCCAAGCTGTTTTCCTTCTCTTGTATCCCTACCAGCTCAAAGTGCTTCTGCCTTCTAATCCAAAGCTGGAAGGTGGCTACATTTTATGAGCACCTGTTACATTACGGACATATCAATCTTTGCACGTATCTACAAGGTATTATCTATGATGGTGTTATCCCTAGTCCCAGATAAGCAAAAGGAGACTCAAGGAGATTGGGTGATCTGCCCAAGGTCACAGAGACCGGCAAGATCCAGGTCAGGATTGCTGGACTGCAAAGCCTGAAGCCACCCCTGGGGCAGAAAGTCAGACGTGAAAGTCAACCATTAGTAGCCTCATCTGCCCCCTTGTTCTCCCCTTCCCCATCACAAGCCCTGACTTCTTCTAGCTCTCAGAGATCCCCCCAGTCCATAGTACGAGTCCTGGATACACCAAGAGGAAACTCCAGCTAAAATGCCCAAATTCTAGCTGGAATCTGCTTGTGTAAAACTTTCCTGGTTCCCTACCCTGTGGAGAGCTGAGGCCCACTTCCCAGAGATGGCTCCAAGCAGTCTCCCTTACTCTACCTCTCACTTCCCCCTTCTCACTCACAGCTCGAAAGGGAGCACACTCTTAGGGAGCCCTCACAGACCCCAGCGATGGGTGTAAACCCGCAGGACTGGGGCTGCTTTCAACCTGGGCTCACCAGATGGGAATCAGCTTGTGGCCAATAGTGGGGGAGGGGCAGGGGAGAAGAAGTTTTACCTGGAAATTGGGAATGGGGTTGGCGATGGGGAGCCAGGCAGCCCTGGGGTTCTCCTGGTAACGGAACGGGCCATTGAAAGCTTGGGAGATGGCACTGAGGTTGAAGGCGCAGACAGCAGAAGCGGCAATGCTGTTTCTGAAAAGGCAGGAGAGGGCAGGATGCTGCTTGCTGTCCTTGCAGGTTCTGCACCATTCTCTGAGGCCAAAGCCAGCTGTTGTACCCAACCTCCCAGTTTTCGGAAGCACATAGGATGAGCCAGGTGCCTTCTACACCACAGAGTGTCACAAAACAAGAAGACCCACTGACTAGAAGCACCAGCAGGTCAGGTGCCACTTCCTCCCACCCTCCGGGCTCCCGAGCGAGGTGGAAAGCAGTCAGTGGGTTCTAGATGTGTTAGTCCCACAGTGAGGAACATGTTTTTTGTTATAACTTGGTACAGTACCCACATATCTATATTAAAGTTTCATCAAACGATACTTACCCAGACTAAATACATTCTTCTCTTATCTTTATTCCATCCTATTCTGATTTATTTATTAAACAGCTGGTTACCAAACTACCGGTTTATGCTGCCATGTTGTAATCCCTTGAGCCAGATGACATGGAAATCCTTTCAGTCTCAGAATCACAGGGCCCTGTGAGTCCCTCTCCTGATGAGTCCATTTCCTTCCTCTCTGCCTAGCCCCAGCCCCTCTGTGCCCCCTGATGCTGCACATCCTCCCAGTCTCCTTGCAGCCTCTGTAGGCTCCTAGTCTGTCCTGCACATGGCAGTCAAAGTGAGCATTTCCAAACCCACATCCAGGTTAGTCACTGGCCTGCTTTAAACCCTTCAATAACTTCTCCTTGCCCTTAGGATAAAGATCAAGATGGTCTCCTTACTGCGCTCTACAAGACACATCCCTGCCTGTCCCTTTAGCCACTTCCCCTTCGAACCTCAAGCCACACTGGTTTCTGCTCAGTTCCTGAAACATTTCTTCCTGTGTTATTTTCTGGGATTGGAATGACTTCCTATAGGAAGCCTTCTCTGGTCACCACCCCTCTGCACTATTAAAAACTTCTTTGTGCATTTTTCCCCCCTCTGTAGCCCAATATCCCTATCACATTCAGCTGGTAAT
The DNA here is from genome assembly GCF_000247695.1 of Heterocephalus glaber. The sequence continues at coordinate 1,258,979 of NW_004624912.1, forward strand.
ATTCCTTCCCTAGTCTAGTATGCAAGCTCCTTGAGGGCAGAGCCATGACTGCTTTTGCTTGCTGGGCCCAGCGCAGCAAGGTGCACCAGCACCTGGTGCACAGGAAGTGGACAATAAATACACTAAGTACAATCTCCACTGATGCTGTCATTCCTCTTGATGCCTCAACTGCTGCCCCTGCCCTCAGCTCATGGCCACCCACCCTCCAGAGCTGAGGACTGGGCACAGTGGGCCTTCTGGTGGCCTGTGAGAATATGATGTAAGCCTGTCCCCCTGATCTGATGGCCTCTTTGCTTGCTAGCCTTATTCTCATCCCTGCCCATCCCCCCAGACTGGCCAGCTAACCTGGCCCCCAGGGCACGAGGCAGGCAGACACCGCTCTGGGGCTCACAGGTTTCTGACATCCTTACAGAGAACCCTGCACAGCATCCTGTCCAGCAAAACCTTGCTTGGTCTCTGGTGCTCATTCATCACTCTCCATAGGAAAATCACCTGATTTGTTAGCCTCTACCCAGAGCAGGCGGTGGGAGGAGGGTCTCATGCTCTCCGGGAAGGTCACCCTTCCTCACACCTAGGAAACAAAAGGGGCTCTGAATTCCAGCCTGGGCTTTTCAGTGCAGTCTAGGTGGGAGGTGATGCAGCATTGCCAGAACCCTCTGCTGGATGCATTTAGCAGCATCGTGGAGTCCCGGCTTCGGAAGGGAGTGTAGAGAATCTCTGCTGCGCCTCCCAGGGCTGCCCCCCTCACACCTCGTCCAAAACAGGCTTCTTCACTTTCATCCCCATCGCATTCTCCCCCATGGACGGAATCTAGCTCCTCTTCCTTTCTGCACACCTGGCCCAGGCCTGCCCTCCCCGGCAACCCAGCACAGGTGCTTACCACTCCACAGGCAGTAAGCCACCATGTCCTTGGGTGCCCCTCGCCAGAAGGCACACAGCCCCCACTTTAGAGATGAAGGAACAGGGCGCCGAGAGGGGCCTGCCTCTGGCCAGGCCAGAGCGAGTCCCGAGCAGGATGGGGAAGTGGCAGCAGAGGGCAGGGACTCACACATTGGTGGTGAAGACTCCGTAGATGAGGTCCTGCTCGGGCAGGTGGAAGGCACTCTGCAGCTCGTTGTAGTAGAAGGGAACCTCACCCGGGCGGGAGCAGTTAAGCCGGGCCTTCGTGAATGTGGTCCACGTGTCCTCCAGCAGGAAGCGGCCCCCCACATCGTTCTTGCATACTCGGGCCACCCGAGAGTACACAGTGCGCCCACAGTCGTGCTCCACCGCATTCTCCCGCAGAAAGAAGTATGCAAACAGCCCTATGTCATAGGCTGCCACAAAGTTTGGCTCTGGGGGACAGACGGGGATGGGGCCGATCAGGAGAGGAGGGAAGAAGTGGGCAAAGTCAGCAGGACCTGACTAATTCAGCGTCCTCAAGTGGGCATCCTGACAGCTCTCCCGACACCAGCTGGTGACCTGGGGGCTCTAGCTAATCCTGTGTCCACTTCCAATACCAAGTGCAGCTCTGCTAATAGTTAACATGTGTTACTGAACACTCACGGGGTACCAGGCGCCATCATGAGGACTCTTGTGGATAACCCATTTAATCTTCAAAACAAACTACAGGCATGTCCTAGGCCTCAGAGGCTATACAGCTAGGAGAAGCAGGGACCCAACCCCAAAGGGCAGGAAATTCATACCATTCTTCTAACACCTTCTTTCCCATAACCACGTTTCCTAACCAAATTCCTAACCCTCTCTCCTTGAAGAGCCTACCCTCCATCTGTCCTGGGTCCCCAGGACATCTGTGGCTCCATCTGGACCCCTCTCTGATATGCTCTGGCCTCTGAGCAAACATCTGCCCTGCCCTGGGCATCTCCCTTGAAGGAGGAATGGGAGTTCTGTGGAGGGGAGGTGGGAGGGGGCTCATGGAAGTCAGCACTGAGGGAGCCCGCCCCAGTGTAGCTCCTTACCATTGAGCCACTTGGAGTTATACTGGGCAGTGCGAAGCGGTGGCCCACTGCCCAGGCTACGGTAGATGGCAGGGTCCCGACCAGAGAAGTCGATAACCGTGGCCGCGTACAGCTCCCCCTGGGAGGAGATGACAGCTGTGGAGTTGTGGCGAGGGTCGTAGGGACAGCGGGCCACACCGTTGATCTTCTCAATGGTTCTGCTGAGGTTCCCCACCTGGGAACGATGGGAGAAGGGGACAATTTTCCCTGAGGCTCTGGGGCTGCTTGTTCTTTCTGATCCAGAGTTCTAGGGGGACCAAGGGACTGGGGATTCTGCCCATCCCGTCTCTCTATAGAGGTGCCATCATGGTGGGTGAGGTCCTGCCAGGAGCTCCACAGGTCCACCAGGTGGGCCCTCCAAGGCCAGGCTGATCAATAATGTATAGAAGGACCAGATCAATTTGAACTCCAGATGAAGAATGAATAATTTTTACATATAAGTTTATCCCCAGTAGTGCACTCGACATAGTTATGCTAAGATATCATTTGCTGTTCTCCTGAAATTCAGATCCAACTGGGCATCTTTTTATGTTTTGGTTTTGGGTTTGGTTTTCTCTGTTCCATTTGGCAATCTCACCCTAAGGCTGTTCACCTGAGCGAGAGACTTTCCCTTGTACCCCTTTTAAGCCCCACCTGTCTGCTGGAGCACACGGGGGAAAAGGCGTTGGTGCCACACATGAACACCTTCCGGCCAGTGAGGATCAGGACCCGCACGTAGTTCTGGCACTCCTCCTGAGACAAGAGGGAGAACAACAGGGTCAACGCTCTGTGGGTGATGCCGCTGTCTTCTCACAGCACCATACCACTGATGTCAGGAAGTGTCCTATGACCGTCCTTCCTCCCCAGCTCCACCAGCCAGCTGTGTCTGTGGACATTCCTGCTCTCCCTCACCTACACGCAGAGCACCCCTCATCCAGGCCAGGTCTCAGGGTAGGCAACCTCACACCCATGCCATGTCCCTCTGTGTGGTAGCCACCAACTTCCTGCCAGCTCCAAACAGGGTCCTGGGGCCACCAAAGCCACATACCTCAGTCTTCCCTTTGCTCTGGCACGAGCGGCGTGTGTCCTCATTGGAGGCCCACTCTGTGGCCTGTGGGAGAACATGGACATCACAGGGTTCACTCCTTGCCACTCCTTACCAGGCAGGCGGCAGCCTGTGTCAGGAGTAGACAGGAAGCTGGGAAAGGGTCAGGGCAGGCTGTAGGGTAAGGGCTCCTCTCACCACAACCAAGGGACCTGGGAGAGCCACCAGATCTGCTTACTCAGAGGCCCTGAACTAGTGGACATTCCCTCGGCTCAACACCCTCCCTGTCTGTGTAGGGCCAGAAGCCCTGGAGTGCCAACTTCTGTGGGCTCCATCGTCCCCACATAGCTGTCCTAGGACCTTCGAGGCCAGCCAGGTGGCTACGAGGGGCCAAAAATGACTTTCAGCGCCACCCCAGGCCCAGAGTGGGAAGTGGGAAATGTGCCTCCATTACAAGCCACATCCCCTGACTGTGCAGAAGGCTGATGGGGGCTCTCTGGAAAGGCTAGACTTGGAGATTTCATTTCCCCTGTGTAGTCTACTGCCACACCACCCTGAACGCGGCCAATCTCGGCTCATTTCCCCTGTGTGATCTTGCAAAGTGTCCCTCCCCCAACTGCTGAGGAAAAAGAGGTTCTAAGTGGCTAAGGTTACACGGCAAGCGTGTGGTGGAGAGGGGACAGGAACCCCCACTCCTCTGATGCCAAAGGCTGAGTGTGTCTTTGCTCTTCATCCCACTGTCTCCAGAGCCCAGGACTTCTCCTCTCCTAAATTTTCTTCCCCACCCCGTTCTGTCTGGACTTTCCTTCTTGTTTTCCTTGCAGAATCCCTCAAGCTTGATTGCAGTGTAAGGTGTTTGGGGACACAGCTTTCATGTCCCCAGGGCGTTAGGAGTGCAAGCTTCTCCCACGAGGATCCCCTCTATCTATTCTCTCCCTGCTCTCCAAGCAGCAGCTGAAGGGAAGAGTGATCCCCCTGTCATCTGGGCAAGGCAACAGCTCTGGTGGGGCTTGTTAGGTATTTCTGGCTCCATGTATAAGTATGAACTGGTTACCTGTCCTGGGACGGGGGAGAGGGAGCCCTGAGCAAGTGGCTTTCCCATCCAAACAGAAAAAAGCCCACTGCTTTTAATGTCTAACAAAGCTGCTTCTAGCTGTGAAGTTGCTACATGCAGGGCTGTGGGAGGGGAGGCAGGGGACAGAGACATCCTAGGCTGCTCTCTGCTTTCCAGGCTGGGCCACCCACACCCACACCACCACACCTGGAGATGACTGCTCTGGGGCAGAGGGAGGCTGACTCTGCAGACCCTGGGTACCCGAGTTTGTTCAGGCTGCCCTCAGACCTGGGTATGCCCTGCCAGGCCTGGAGCGTGGGCCTTGCTTCTCCTAAACGCCAGAGAAAGTCAAACAGCCCCTGGCATCTGGCCACAGAGCAGCAGGGTCATCTGGACAGAAACAATGGAGCATGGTCAGACTCAGATGGATCAGCTCTCAGGCTAAGCCTGACAAGAAAGAAGAAAAGGATATGTGTAAGAATCCTTGGGTTCTGTGAGAGCAGAAGAGAGTGTGACCTGCAAATACTGCAGATGTCCAGCTGAAAGCTCCAGAAAGTGGGCAGCAGTGGGAAGACTGCATGGGCAAAGGGCTTTGCTAGGACCTTGGGGTCCCTGCACACAGGGCTACCCTGAAGAGGTCAACCTCTTCCTCGGGGTTGGGAGGGAGTCCCATTGGGTTGTCAGGTGTGCACAATGAAAAAAAGTTACAGTCCCACTGAGCTCACAATGGGACAGCCACTGTGTCAGGGACTTGACACTTTTTTTGATTTTCAAAACAGCCAATGAAACAGCCTTATGATCAACCTAAAGGTGAGGGAACTAAGCCCAGAATGGTTGAGAAATTCACCCAAGGTCATGCAGTTAGTAAACAATGAACCCAAGATACAAATCCAGACAACTGACCCCAGAGCTGAATGAGCGTTTTCTGCTACATCCTGGGGTCTATCATGGTAAATAGATTTCCTGAACCAAAAGTTAGACCATATGGTCTGAAAAGAATATGCATATTTATAATGATAACAGCACAGAATGGGCTTTTTGGAGTTATTTTATTTGAAAGATTATTTTTATCAGGGAAATGATACACAAAGTTTTAAAAAATATATGAAAAAATTTATTAATTAAAACCCTAGCAATCTGCTCCTCCTATTCTTAAACCTTTTTCCCCACGACAACCATTTTCAACTCTGTTAGCTGTTTTTGTGTTTTCTTTTAAAACAAATTGCTCAAAACTGTGTATCAATTTTAGACTTCTTTTAACTCTATCACAAAGGGAAAGCTTTTCCACATTTATCTATCTTTCACCCATCCCAAAGCACACATATATCCTCCTTCTCATCTTCCCATCATTATTTCATATTTTAGTTAAAATCAACATCAGTATTCACATTATTGTAAATATGTAAAAGCTGTTCAGTGGTACCAGCTAGTAACCCGGATTTCAGTAAATTTAAGCTGTCTCAAAATATGCCAAATTGGTGTATTGATTATTTCAAGCTGATGTCACCTGAGGAACTGGAACTTTAGAAAAGATTATTTAGCCCACCTTTTCCTAAAATCAGCAAGTCATGGAGATCCTTTTAGGAAAGGTGTCCTCTTGTAGCAATCATACAAAAACTGGTAATTGGGTTGTAGTGAGCCTGAATAAATTAATTCCTTGGAGTAAGCCTGATCTTCCATTAGCTTTTACATTGTCCCCCCGCAATATATCTCTTGGTGACATTCCTAGAATTTACTACCGTAGTTCAGAGATCAATCTGTTCTGCTGTTCTTTTATTGTTCTGTGTCTACAAGTATAAAAGTATCTGGCTTTGGTCATTTCTTTGGACCCCATTTTCATGTGGAGAGCTTCTTGAAGCACATGTCAAATTACTGAAACTTCTGTGCTTTTCTCTTGTTAAGCAGCCTTGCATTAATTTGGTTTCTAGTTCCAGCCAAAGAAGCCACATAAGAACCCAGGGTGGGTAGAGGCGTTCTCTCTCTCCTGTACTATAGCCAACATTTCTCTTGCTTTTCCTACATGACCTTATCATTGGGAAACCAAAGAGTACATGAGAAGTTTGGCCTAGGTGTAGTCCAGTTAATATAGGTTCTAACAACTAAGGAGTGAATAGATCTAGGAAATGATCAACAATTGTTGTGAACATCAAAGAAGAGAGGAAAAAAGACTCTATGTACCTGCTAAGGGAAGCATACAATAACTCCTATGAAGTAATCTTGCCAGAATCCAAATTGAATGAAGTCTATAGATTTAACAATCACTTTACAGGTGATACAGAGACCAGAGGAAAATGTTAAGGTATACCACCTGGATAAGCATACTACAGGAAAACGATCAGGTGTCTTCCATAAATAAAATGTACAAAAAGAGAAAGAGAAAACATTTAAAAGACACATTAAGAGACATTAACAAATTGCACTGTATTTGGATCCTGATTCAAGCAACTAAAATTATTTTTCTTTTCCTCCTTTCTTCCTTTTTTTTTTTTTCTTTCAGCTTGGGGATACAACTAAGGCCTCACATGTACTAGGCAAGTGATCTACCACTGAGCTACACTCCTAACCCCTCATACTAAAGTAATGGATGGCATGATATGCATGAGATTTGCTTCAAAGTGATCCAGGGCAGATAAGTGGGGGGTATAGATGAAACAAGAGTGATTGCAAGCTGATAATTGTGAAAGCTTTTAAGCCGCTATTGGGTATACAGTGTTCACTGTACTATCCTACTTTTGTGTGTGTGTACGCGTGCAATTTTACATGATAAACAACTGTATTTGCTTGCTTTAAGAATATCACACATTGGAAACTCTATGTGTAGGGCTTATATAAGTGATGGACCTCTCTTAGGGAGCCAGTGGGGTGTCTTTTCACTGGGTCACTGTCTGTCATACTGTAGAAGTCTGGTCTCTAGACTCATTGAGTTTCTCCAGCAGAGACTCCTCTAACCTGTGGGGCAGGGAAGGTAAATAGACTTCCACCTGAGCCCTTTGGTCCAGCCCTACACCCCTTCACCCTTCCTACAGTCCCTAATTATGGAGCCTCCCCAACTGAGTCTCTGAAGAGAGGGTCTCATCTCTTTTGTTGGGAGAAGATGATGGGGTAGGAGACTTGGGTTCCAACTTCTCCATCTAGAGAATTTTAATCAATTCCTCTATTTATATTTCATCCTCACATTCCCTAAAACCTGATACCCTGATTTCTGAGCCCTTCCGAGGACTCAACTTGCTACCCTCCTGCATCCCCCTCTGTAAGCCATTCTGCTCTGTAAGTCAGGGTGATCCCTCCACCCACTTTCCATCTTCCAAAATGCATTCACTTTCCTCTTCTGACATTTCCACTGACATTCACTGTGTTGTAGATGTGAATCTATTAAAATTTCTCTCTGGACTTTTAGTGGGTTTTTGTGGCAGAGTAGAGATAGACAGCTTTAAACTAGCACTTCCCAGGGACTCCATGGTTGAGGATCTCTAGTAACAGAATAGCCACCAGCGTGTTTTTCATGCTGTGGGAGAAAGCAGACCAGACTCCAGAGCATGGATCCAATCAGATCGTCTCCCTGTGCACTCAGCCATTCTCTTGGACACTCAGGAGCCAGAGTTGGTAGCCGAGGATTGACACATCTTCTGAACATTGTGTCTACCACTTAGCAGAACTTAAACTTCAAATAACTCCAGGCTTCCAGATCTAAGCTTGAGGGATCAGAGACAAGCTGGAAGAGAGCTCAGGAGCCACCCCAGTGCCTGCCCAGGCTCAGATAAAGCCCTGTTATATGTCCTAGCACATATGCGCAGAAGTTCTCATTTCTGCACTTACAGGACATCTGGCATTTCAAGATCATAAATCTGTTTCCCTTAGGCCTCCAGCCATGTTGTCCCCTGGAACTACTCTGGCAAAGATCGCTCATGAACTCCCTATTGCCAAATCTAAGACGACTTGTCACAGTGGTCCTCTCAGTGGCACAACGTTGTTGGTCACTCACCTCTTTTTAGAAATGTCCCAAGACTGCTTGATTAGGCTACACTGATCATAACCCTTCTAGCTGAGCTGAGCTGATTTCCCCTGCTCACACGCACCCACTGTCCCAGACACACACATAGCCCCACCTGCTTGGCAGTTGGAAAGGAGTTAGGTATTTCCATTTCCTTTAAGGAACAGTAGTTTCTGTTAATTGTTTAATAGGGGTTAGGTACTTGGAAGTACGGTTAATGGACATTGGTTTGCATCAACTGTTTGCATTTAGATTTTTCTGTAAAGAATGTTAATTATTTAAACTATCAATAAAACTTTGAGTTTTAAGTTTGCTTAAATCACACTCTGGAGCCAAGTGGGAGGCTGGCTGGCTGGCTCCACAAGGGAGCCTTATAACCCAGGTGCATTCCCTCCTCTGTCAGAAAAGATCCTCTGTCAGAAAAGTGGTGCAGCTCCTATGTAACCCAGTTTCTGGTTAGCCATGTGTGAGAGCAGACACAGAAGACTGAAAGCTTAAAAGCAGGGGCCCGAAGAGATGAGGTGGCACACACCTATAATCTCAGCATGCTGGGAGACTGAGGCAGGAGGATTTGCAAAATCAAGTCTAGCCTGGGCAACTTAGCAAGACCCTGTTTCAAAATATAGATAGATAGACTGACAGACAGACAGACAATGCAGCTCAATGCAAAAGCCCTGGGTTTGACCCCTAGTACTACAAAAACAAAAACAAACAAATAAAACAGGGACAAGAATTGTTCAGAGAGGGCAGTGGCAGGGTACTTGCTGAAGTTTGTCACTTAGAGTTGAAATCTGGGCCTTCTCCCCAGGCAGACAGCAGACCCAAGGAGCCATACTGAGCACCAGAGGCCAAGGTCGGCTGCTGCCCCATCAAGTGGATGCTGGACAACCAGCCCTAGCCTCTTGCTTGGTCTTTCCCTTATGTGGCCAGATAGTACCTCTAGGATGGGAAGGTGGACATAACATGGGTTTATTTCTCTCCTTGGTTCTGTTAGGAGAGTCTACTCTGAACCCCTGAATTAGGCCCCTAAGAGACTCCATGGGGAATGTGGCAAAACCAGTACCTGGTGCTCTTGGAGATGATTTCCTGGGGCCTTTGGAGAACCTTGAAGCTAAGTCCTTCCTCCAAGTCCCAGCTGTAGGGCTGTTGCTGAGACCTCGAGATACTCAGCTGAATGAACCAAGCCCCAGGCCTGAGTCACCAAGCAGAGGCCTAACATTTGATAAGGCATGACAGCAAGACTTGCGGAGCCCAAGCCAGTGGGGCTGCAGTTACAGACAGGGCCTTCTCCAATCCTAAAGCAGTGGTTCCTAAATTTAGCTGCATGCTGGAATCATGTGAGAGCTTTTTGAAAACTCCACTGCCCAGGCTGAAGCCAGAGCAACTGAGCCAGAATCTGAGAGGCACAAGTCTTTGTCGAAGCTCCTTGGTGATCCTGGTGTGCAGCCACAAGAGGGCCAATGGCCTAGAGTCAGCCAGCCCTATTCAGGTACCATCCTAACTCATGCTATGCAGCTGTGCAAGCCAGGAGCCTTGATGTCCCCCTGTGGTCCATGCATCACTGACTCCTCCAAGGCTGCAACCTCCTCCACACCAGGGGCCACTTGAACACAGAAGACAGTGTGCCGATGATCTGTAAGACCCCTTTCTGTCTTCCCTCCATCCCCACTGCCAATGCCTTCCTCAAGGTTGCTGCCACTTCCCTGGACACCTGCAATTGCCCTCTGGCTTCTGCACTAATGTGGTCTCTGTGATCTAAAGTCAAGTATGTTCGTGCCACTTCTCTGCTTAAAACTCATTAGCAGATCCCCATTGCCTTCAAAAGATCTGGGCCACCTCAATTCTGCAGTCAAGACCCCACATACCAGGTGGCCTCTGTCTCTCTAGGCCTCATCTCCCACCCTTACTCCACTCACTGTCTGACTAGAGCTTGGCTCAAAGACAGCTCCTCTGGAAAGCCTTAGCAGACCCTGCTGGGCCCAGAGGACTCCTCAGCCTCTAGGCCTCCCTGCCGCACAGACTTCCCACAGCACTGCTGCTATTTCTGTGCATCCATCTCTCCTCCCGTCAGCCACTCTACATTGCCAGGAGACCTTCATTTGCAGACCATGGAACCAAATGAAAAGCAACTGCCTGGAACTCGGGTCAGACCCCTGGATCCACGTCTTCCCATGCACTCTGAACTTCCTCTGTGCTGGATTTCTATGGCCCTCACCTGCTGTGCCTGGCATCTTGATTTTGTTTCTGTGGACACCAACAGGAAACTATGCTCTGGACTGGCTGCTTGGGACCACGCTGGCAGCCCATAGCAGTGGCTCAGGGAACTTTCCCTGCCTTGCTCCAGCCCTGGTCCCAGGAACATACCATGTAGTTCCTCTCCAGGAAAGGGAATCACACATGATCTCTTCTGCACATGTTGCTTGAAGCAAGGAATGGGTTTCACCTTTGGAATTTAAAATTCTGGTACTTGTGTAGGCCTAGCCTTTAGGAAGCATTCACTAAATGTTTATTGGATGGGGGGTTGGATGAATGGATGGTTGGCTGGTGAAGGTGTGGACAGATGGACAGATAAACAGATAAGTGGCATTTCCTTTCAACTTTCTCTAGTCCCCTGTGACTCCTTGCTAAGGGGTACACCTTTTCTCTTCTCTTATACCTCCCCTCTGATGGTCAGATGTGACAGTGACAAAGAGCTAACACACCAGACAAGAGCTATAATGGCCCCTGGGGCTGTGGCAAGCTCACCAAGGAGGTGTCCCCTTCCCTAACTGTCTGCTGCAGTGACACTCTAACCCTAATGGGCTGCATTTGATTAACTCCTAATTCTAATTAGATTATATTCACCACCCAGCATCCTTTCCTGGAGGTCAGAGACTCTGCTCTTCTTATATCCCCTCAGCTTCCAGTTGAGTCCACAGTGGAAAGTGCTCAATGAATGCTTATCATTGGGAGATAAAGATGCCTCCTAGACATGAAAATTAAGGTTCTCCCCATATTGAAAGAGATGGCTGCCCCTTCTCTAGAATGTCCCACCTCTGCAGAGATGGTCTGGCATCCGTTTCTCAATCTGGGATAAATGTTCTAGATCAGGGAGTCCCATTAAAAAACCTCCTGGGGCACTTAGGGAATTATGCTTGGGGAGTCTTTCTTGGCAGCAGATAATAAATCAATCACAGCTCAGTGGAAATGCTGAGTTAGAATGGGATCACTCAGGCCAAGGTAAGAAAGGAGCCGGGGACATCCTTTCCCTTGAGGCCCAACTCTGGGACCTTCCTGTGGACTTAGACTGCATTTGGAATTACCAGCAACCCCCTTTGCCCAGTATTATCTCAGTTTCAGCCTGAAAGTTCTGCATTTTGGAGAACCTTTCAGTCCCAGGGAAATAGGGACAGTCACACCAGTCATTCCAGCTAGTCCTTTTCTCCTTCTTTCCTCACCAGCACCAGGAAAGAGCCCCATGTGTCCCTGTGTTTTTATGTGGGCTGTATCCCACTTCTAAGAGTCTCCCCAACTGTGACCTTGCTAGCAGGATCTGAGTTCATGGCCAGCCAAAAGAGCAAATGGCCCACATTCATCCTGGTGGCTGAATCTTGGAACCTCATTGCTTGGGTTGCCCTGACCCCAACTTCCAAATACAGGCAATTGCAGGAAGAGAAGGGAAGAAAAGTAAATGTGTACCTGAAGGAGGGAGACATTGGCAAGGCTGAGTCTGAAGAGGTAGTTCCTGCAAAAACAGAAACAGAAATCATAAGCCAAGCTGGTTCTGCAGGCAGGACTTCCGGAAGCAGTCTCCTGGCCAGGCCTCATGGGGTGCCAGGACTGGGTGCCGAATGTACAGGGCCTAGGGTGGGCTGACCTCCAGGAAAGGCTTGACTCCCATTAGCTCACTTAATCTTCACATAACGCTGGCGGTTGATACAAGAAATTCCATTTTACAGATGAGGAAACAGGTTGGGTCAATGGCCCAAGCCACAGAAATACAGAATCAAAGTGTTGGGATTAAAATTCACACTAGTTCTTCACCAGTCCCTATGGTAGAGCTGTGCCTGGCCAAAGGGGCAGGCCCGGGGAGAAAACTGCTGATACCACTGTTAAACAAAAATTACAGAAGGCCATTGTTTTAGACTAAGCACCCTCATTGGGCCTGAAAAGACCTAACAACAAATCAAAATAGAATCACCATGCTAAACTTCCCTATCACCAACGTAATACTGATCTTCAGAGAAATCAGGAGGGAGAAAGAACAGATAAATTTCCCAAACAAGCTAGTTTCAGCTGAAATCATAGTGAAGTTCCCTCTGCCTTAATTTACACACACACAAATAGGTAACTTGAAGTAATCTGATGTTACCCAAGCATTATTTTTCTCCTGTTCTGTCTCCATGTTCTCGCCTTTCTAGGAAAGTGACTTGAAACTACCCATCTGCTCTTTATTTTTCATTTGTTTTCTTCAACCCTTCTCTGTGTAGGAAACCAGTCTCTTCTGCTCAGTGCATTAGATCACTTATTCTAATTTATGGAGTGAACTGTTTGCTCAATACTAGAATAAAACATCCAGCCAGTTAAGATCCGTACTCTGAGGTGTGATAACTCGCCCACTCATCATACTGTTCCCAGCCGTGGAGCCTGTTTCTGTTAAAACTGGCCCTTACAGGGCTGGGGATTTAGCTCAGTGGTTCTGGTACCTCCCTTGCAAGTGCAAGGTCCCGAGTTCGATCCCCCGTACCAAAAAAACAAAAACAAAAACAAAAACTGGCCCTTACAGAGCTCTGGGTGGGACTCAGACAGGCGGTTTCCTCCTCCCTGCCCGAAAACCTGACCGTTCCCTGCCCCACACAGGAGCCTGGAGTCCTGTGTGCTTCCTTAACTCCCATAGTCAGGGACTCTCTGGGTCTGCCTTCTCTCTAGATCTGACCACCCTATCTCCTCCAGCCCAGATACCTGCACCCTCTACTTTGTAATCTGTCCCCCCAGCCCAGCCTGCATGGCGCTGGCAGATTCATCTTCCTCTAACACCATTTTCACCCAGAAGCCAGCTGCTTGCCAGCCTTCAGTAATCCCAGAGAAGGTGCTTCTGCCACTGATCCCATACCCATAGTAAGCATCAGGTGTCACTGGGACTGCTTTGCATGGGCTCGGGACTTGGAAGCCATGAGGGTGGCTGAGTCAGAGTGCCACAGGCAAACGATTTCAAGTTCGCAGACTAGACCCTGATGCAGAGGCAGGCAGAATTCCAGCTTGGGCACTTGCTGGACTCTTCTGTGGGTCTCAGTGCCTGCATCTGTAGAATGGAGATCTAGTTCATGTCTGGCTTTTTTATTGCCAGGCCTATGGAGCCATATTAACTGACTGAATTAATGACAAGCAGATGTAAAGCTTTGGTTTTCCTGGAGGACCTTCTTTCTTTCCTTCTATCTTTTCTTAGCCATTCCTCTTTGGGTTCCTGAACTTTTCAGGAATAATTACTTTAGAAAGTTCTGGCCTACCTCAGCTGTGCTGGGAAGAAAAAATGCGGGGAAAGTCAGGGAGTGCGCCAGAAAGGGAAGGAGGGGCCCTGTTGGAGAAAGCCAGGGGCCAGAAAGGGGCCCCTCAGGCCTGAGACACCTCTCCTGACTCTAGCTGCAAGCCCAAGAGTCTGTGGTCCTACTCTTGGGTGGGGTGGGTCTCACCCGTGAGCTTGGCTCCGGGCTTGTGCTGTCCTACCCAGCCCCCTCTCCAGGTCCTTGGCAGAGCTTCCCCACCTGACGCTTCTGGCCTGGGGACAGATGGGTCCAGCTCATGGCTCTGCCCCAGCTGTCTGCTCAGGTAACACAGGCATCTGCTCACAGCTTTAACAAATTAGGGGAAGCATTGCATCACTGGACTCATCTGTATCCCATCAAAAGCCATTCATCTTAGCATCTCAGTGGGCTCCGCTGGGAGCTGGGAGAAGAGAACAGAGACTCTGCAGCCAGACCCACCCCAAGGTCCACAGGGAGCAAGGTGGGGTTGGAGATGGATAAAATTTTTCCCCAGCCTGAATTCCAGAGGCCCAAAGGGGTCGAGAAGGAGAAAAAATTGTCAGGCAGAGAAGGAGGAAAGAAAGTGCCTTAGAGAAAGGAGGGGGGAAAAAGCAGCCGAGGATCCACCACATTGGCTTTACGGGCATAAAGGACCAGTCCAGAAGGGATTTCCCCATCCATTTGAGGGCAGACTCAAGCTCAAGGACCCAGGAAAAGGTGTGTCCTCTGACTGTTCAAGGGACCCTCCAGATCCACAAACCATCACCACATTTATATAGGGAGGCCCCAGAGTGGGCAGGAAGACCATTGGGACTAAATTTCTCTGAGCTCAATTTCCTGGTCCATAAAATGGGGTTAATCATAGAGCCCACCTCCGGGGGTTGCAGTGAACACTGGATAATTACCTGCATGCATGATTTACTACATGTACTAGTTTACTTATTGCATGACTGATTCACCCTGTCTACTAGCTGACTCATTACACAGATGGTACATAAGCGGTGCCTGGGACACCACAGGCACAGAATGAATGGCAGCCTTCAGACTACTTTCACAAGGTTTCAGATGAGGTCTTCAGATGCCACCTTTTAGGTTTTAAAAAGTGCATATGTAAATGGCTGAGATCTGAGCTTCGTGGAAGGATAGCTTGAATGTCAGTTTCTGAGTTATAATGTACTACAATTATGCAAGATGTTACCATTGGGGGATGCTGGGTGAAGAGCATATGGGATTTCTGCAGTATTTCTTGAAACTGTAGGTGAATCTACAATCACTTCAATATAGAATGCAAAAACACTCACTCTCTTTACTGAAAAATAAAGCTCATACTCCTCCATACCTGCCTTTGTGGGAAGATGCAGACTGTGCTCCCAGGGAAGGGTCCCTGCTTTTCTATTATATACTCATGAGACTTCTGAATATTATATCAATAACACATAGGGCTGGTGCAAAATAATTAGCTAGCTCAAAAATTTTAAGCATGAAAGGAAAATGTTTTCAGCTCAGCTTCCCAGCAGCCCTATGAGGTTATCAGTAGACACTACAACTCAGATTTTATAGATGAGGAAACTGAGGCTCAATGGTCAAGTTCATCCGGAAGGAGAATCCAGCTTATGTGATCGTATTCCTTTTTATATAGCAAATGAAGGGGTGAAAACATAAAGTAGGACCAAAGAGCAAGGACACTAGCTACATGGCACAGCCTGGAGATGCCTAACCAGTGGCCAACCTCTGACTCTGAAGCCCACTGAACAGAACCTCTGGGGTTCTTCTGGGGTGGAGGGTAAAAACTATTAGTGTACCCAGAGAGTATAACACAGACCCACCAGCAGTTTAAACACTAGCCCCGGGTTAGCAAACCCAGGATCTAGTCCATGCCCTGTGTCATCTTGCTGTGTGATCTTGGGATGGTCTCGTTTCTCAGGGGCTCAGCTTCTTCATGATTGACACAAGGTGACCATTCTTTTTTTTTTTTTTTTTTGGTGCCGGGGATTGAACTCGGGTCCTTGGACTTGCAAGGCAGGCGGTGAAACCACTGAGCTAAATCCCTGGCCCTAGGCGACTATTCTTAAATCTGAGCCTGGACAGTCACCTGGAGGACTTGATAAACACAGGTTGGGGGGGTCTCATCCCCAGAGTTTCTGATTCAAGAGGCTGAGAAAGACTCAAGGATTTACATTTCCAAAAGTTTGCAAGAGGAGTGGTAACTGCTAGCCCAAGGACATACTCTGAGACCCACCAGACAGGCTCTCTTCTACCCCGGATGATAGTCTGTTGATTTTGTGAGGAATTCGCTCTTTTTATTCCACCCAGGAAAGTCTCACAAGGCTTGGCCAGACAGTTTTATCTGTTGGATCTGGATCAGGACAGTGGGGCTACCGGAGCACCTACAGGGAAGTGAGGCTCTTCAGTAAAGAAGCTCATGGCTTTGTCTGCATGCTACATGCAGGTGACCAGCCGTCCAGCAGGGGGCTCCTGGGCACCTTCTCTGACCAGGCTCCTGGGAGTTCAACTAGGCAGGTCCTGGCATCACTACAGGAGCAGGGACAGGAGGTGGCCAGCAGGAGTCCCTGCTTTCACTACTGCCAACCACTGAAGAATGCAGCAGGCTGAGATAGGGAGGTCTAGGGGTCACTCCTGCACCCTGCCCCCTGCCCCCAGCCCCACACACTTCCTTCCCTGAGGGACAGACGGACACACACACACACACACACACACACACACGCACACACACACGCGCGCGCAGAACCTGGCAGAGGACAAGGCTGGGACACGGGTCTACCTTGTGGGCTCATCCTGAATAACATTTCCCCCATCCAGTTCTACACATCCCACTCTGGCCTTGACTTCCCTGCACTTTATTACCTGGCTCCCACGATGAGCTGATTCCTGGTAGGATCCAGAGCAAGTTGAGAGAAATCTCGAGCTCCAGGGTAGGTGAAGTTAGAGACCCACGGCTTCAGATCTGGTGGAGGGAGAGGTAACACTTCCGTTACTGTTGGCCCAGGGCTCTGTTGCACCAGCATCAGTCCAGAGAACAGAAGAGGGAAAGCTGGAGTGAAGGGGGTAGAGGCACCCAGGGAACCCGGGGTCCACATGCCCATCTCTGAAAACAGCCGGCTGTGTGCTCTGGGTGACAGTGGCAGAGGGTTCTCACTGCTTCAGCCTCGTGCTCTAGCTCCAAGGAGGCCTCTACCTTCCCCCAGATGCACAAAAGGAAACCTGTAAGTATCGTTGATGCCCCCAGTCCCTCAGCAGCCACACCAATATTCAACAGCATATCCTGGTTGTTCTACCCCCAAATCATCCATACCTTTCTCTCTGGACCCCACCCCTCACCAAGCTGCCATCCTTTCCTGCTGGGACTGGTGCCCATAGTCTGCTCACCAGCCTGCTTCCCAATCCTGCTCCTTCCACTCTATTTCCCACAAGGCAACCTCAGCACTCTTTCTGAAATGCAAGTGTGGCTATGTCACTCTCCATTTCAGATCCTTTCCCAGCTCCCCAGGGAGCCTCAACACCCATGACCTTTGGATTCTGGCCACACTCTCTTCCCAAGTCAAATGCCTGGCAATTAATTATCTAGCAGTCAGTTGAAAGAATGATGCTTCATCTTTATATTCCCTCAAATTTTCCACCCCAGCCACACTGACCCATTTCACATGTCCCCAGATCTATTCCACAGGAGCCTGCAAACTTTGTACCTCTGTCACCCCCACCCCCACCTCCTCCAAGACTCCTTCCCTGTCTCCCCCAAGCATGGCTAAGGAATTCCATAGTCTTCAGCTTTACTGTCATCATAGCCCCATCACAGGGTGTGTCTAGCCTGGTAGTTTGTCCTGGGGACCAGGAAAGATCTTGCTTCTTGGATCTCCAGGCTCAGCCTTGCAGGAATGTGCAAATAATCAGTTTTCAGACAAGGAAGGACGTGGGACGGACAGAGGACAGATGGTCAATGTCCACCTTATCTTTAGGAAAGGTCCTTTTTAGCCAAACCCAAAGCCTTTTGAAGAGATTGGGTGGGCAGAGAGACCTCACAGCCCTCTGGCTAGCTGAGGGGTGGTTGGAAGGGTACACCTGGGCCAAGCCAGCTGGCTTTCCCTTGATAGACACCCATTTCCGCCATCTTGGCCTACACCTCCTTATAGCTCTGCTCAGCTCCACTTCATGGAAGGGAGAAAACGAGCACTGGGAAGGCCAGAACTTGGGGCAGAGAAACTCCCATGCTGATGGGATAAAGATGAAGGGGAAGTGCGAGGCAGTGTGCTCTCTCCCCGTGTTGCATAAGTGACTAGCTCACACAAGGCCCAGAGGACTGTGTGTGTGTGTGTGTGTGTGTGTGTGTAATTCAGGGGAAATAAATCATTGCTCATTATCCCTCCACTACAGAGTAAAAGCAGCCCTTCATTTCTGCACGACAGGCAAACACTTAATCGCTCCCTGGAGAATGGAGGTTTTGTGAGTTGGATGTTTTTCAGAAAGCTGTGATATACATGATTTTTAAAAAAGAAGAAGAAATTCTGCAGCAAAATGAAGCAAATTCCTTGGGTCTGTCCCTGTCCCCAGCAAGTTACCTATGGGTTAACAAGAACTGTCATATAGCTTTGATGGCTTGATGGCATTTGGGCAATAAAGAAGTAAGAAATAGATCTGAAGTCCCAAGGGCAGGATTTTTAGCTGACCTCAGGGCCACTTGTGGAGATCCTGGGAAAATGCTGTTCCTCCTTCAAGTTAAACCAAAGGCTCTCCTCCTCCAGAAGACCTCCTGGACTATAAGCTCTCTGCCCCATCTTATGTTGTCCCACATTCTTTCCACCCTTCCTGTTCCATTTACACAGTATGTCCCTGTTTCTCTAAATGAGCTCAGGTCTTTCCTGGGTGTGTGGAGGCAGAGCAGGGGCAGGGGGGCTTGCCTGTTCCCATCAGAGTGGCTGCTCCTAACAGCAGCAGATAAGTTATACTTTAATTCCCTCCTCTGTTCCAGGGACCCCCCCCCCCGCAGATGTGAGCAGCTGAGGGGGGGTTGAGGGGCATGACTAGACAGCTCAGTCTTCGTCAAGGTCCTTTCTTGGGGAGGAGGGAAGAAAAGGAAACACAGCCCAAGCTGAGTGACAATGGGAAGGTAGGAGAGGGGTCTCCTTCCAGTGTCTGTCTCTGTCCCTCATTCTGAAGGAACCCACATGGGCCAGCCTAGCAGAAAGGGGCGAGGGGGAAGAGACAAGGCTGCAGGGGGGCGCAGCACTGTGATCCTAGGGGAGCCTTGGGAAGGGAGCCAGCCTCGCCTTATTAAACAGGCAATGGGGACCAGAGGGAAAGCTGTCTTTAAAACACCAAGCACGTTCTGAGCTCCGTGTGCAGTGAAGGCTTTGGATGGTGACTTTAAGAGAAAAATGACATTCTCCATGACGTGCCTGTGATTTTAATTATAGTCAATTCAGTTACCCACTTTGTGGATTAACCACCATCAGTGTTAACTCCAGCCTGGCTGCTCCCTGCCACCTAGAAAGGGTGTGCTGTGGCCAATGGAACAATATGCTGGCCAGAGTGAAATGGGGGGGGGCTTAAGAGAAACCCACAGGAGAAAATGTCACCTTTCAAAGCAGGAAACTGCCAGTCAGATTGTGCCACTGGCAGCTCCTCTAGGGTATTCGGGGCTTATTCACAGATCCATCAGGTGCCAGAGGAGAGGGAAACACAAAGCTATGTGTTGGGAGACCCACAGGTCATCTGGAAATGAAGTGTCATGTTATGAGGGGGTCCTGGAAGCAGGGGTTGGTTTCTGCTGGATCAGTCTGACTCCTCTGGAACTGGCACCAGCTAGAGCACAGTCCCTTACCAGGTGAGAACTGAGTCCCTCAGCAGTGCTAGATATGTGGGGAGACCACAAAAACAGTCCTGGTACTAGACCAGTTGGGCCGGGGGACTAGAGGCAGCAACTTTCAAGGAGCAACACAAGGTCAGTGAGTACCCACAAGAAATACTTCATCTCAAGTCCCCAGAGCACCCCTCTGTGTCTGGCACGGAGCAGGCCTATAAAAATGTGGTAGGCCTAGCATGTGGGAGGCCCTGAATTTCACCCCCAGCATGTGTGTGTGTGCACACATGTACACACACACACACACATGCAGGCAGGCACACATGCATTTGGTGAGTGGATAGGAATACCCAAACCTGTCAGGACTGGACAGGGGGTGGGGATTCCTTCATTTTGTAAGAGGGTGGGGTGGGAAGTCAGGTTGATTCAATTCACACTGGAAGATCAAAAATGGTCTCAGGGACCCAGGCCCTCGGGGACCCCATCTCCCACCTCTCTGGCCCCTTCTCCACCCAATATGACCCAATTCAGACCACTCTGACTGAGAGGGGAAGGGGACAAGGATCAGCCTTGTGAGTAGTGCCCCGGGCAATGCCCCTGGGAGGGCATGTTCCCTGAGGAGCTGTCACTTGAGGAGAGCCCTAGGAATCCTGTTCCTTCCATCTCCACACTTGGTCCTTTGCTGCAGTGACAGCCACTAGAACTCCAGGAGCCATCAGAAGTCTGAGGGTGTGCGTGTGTTTGTACACTCAGGACATTGCTAATTTACTCTAATCCACTTAAGCCTACAAAGCCAGAGATCCCGGTTCAAACAAGACAGCACAGAGAAGACAGCTGGAAATCTTCCTCCCCAGAGAAAGGAGCCATCCTGCAGCTGGAAACCCGCATTTTCAAACCACCTCCAGCCTCCCTGTCCTCCAGCACCCTCACCTACCTTCTGCCCGTCAAATCCCACACTAGCCTCTGACTCACTGATTTGTCTTTCTGTTCTGGTTTCCACCTTGGCCCACCTCACTGGCCCTGCAGAACAGGTCAGGGCCCTGGAGGGCAGAGCATCTGATCTCAGGGCAGTAGAGTCAGAAGAATGACCCTGAAGCCCAGCTCTGACAAGTCTCTCTGGGGCCGAGGCCTTGGTCTTCCTGTTTGCAAAAGGAGATGATAGTCTCCTTGCCCAGAGTGCCCTCTTGGAAACGGTTATTAGAGGAGAAAGTAGGCCAGAGTGGATCAGACTTAAGAACCTGGGACCCCTGAGATAACATCTGCAGATCCTGATGTGAGCTGCCAAGTAGGTGTTGGATCTTGAATTATGAATATGATCATGACACAACCAGGGACCCTCAGACTGGTCAATAGGTCATGGGAGAACATCCAGGCCTCTCTGGTATTTGTGTTTTATTTTATTTTTTGGATTATCATCAAATGTATATACTGATTTTAGAAATCATGGAGAATGTATGGACCCCTTGGAATATGTCCAGTGATTCAAAAATCCCAGTTTGGGAAACACTGTAATAGGACACTCCCATGCTCCCCTCAGCAAACAGAGGTGTTATTAGTCATCAGGGCCCCTTTCGCTGGGGTTTCCTAGGACTCCAAACAGGGATTCCTGCAGCCCACTTAGAGTGGGAAGAAAGCCTTCCAGAGATCTCCAGGCACTTCCTAATGAGTGAGTCATCTTTACCCTTCCCTAATCATAGAAGCCAAGAAGTGGAGCTTGTGCTTCCAGAGCAGCTAAAGCTGAGATCACCAAGCAGACCTTGGCCACTGGAATCCAGGGTGTCCTCAGCTTCATTCTCTAGCAAAAGAATCCTAGTGTAAGACCACCATTTCCCCCAGAGAAAGCATGGACAATAGCCCTGAATAAATCATCTGGAGACAAAAGTTAGACCTTTCCAGCCCACACATAGGGGACTGTTCTTCTCAAAACATCTATCAGAGGCTCAGTATCCTACAGGAATGAACATCCCAAGGTCTTCCAGCAGCCAGGAAAACCCTGCTGAGCTCTGGCCCGAGTCCTTCAGGACCACTGAGTGGGATGCTCTCACCTTCAAAGGTCACAGTGGGGTGCTCTCTCAGGGTGCAGAGTTGCTGCTCACCGCTTGGCTCACTGGAGACATCATGGGAGCTGGAAAGGTGGGCCACCAGCAGAGCGAGGCTGGGCAGCAACAGTGACACAGCCAGGGGTCCTGGGACCACCATGGTGGACCCCTCTGCAGTCCTAGGTCCTGGAGTCAGGCTGGGGAGGAGACCTGAAATGCAAAACTCAGTCTCACCAAGTGCTCCCTCCATCAGTGCCCACTTCTCTCAATTTCCTCATGGTTGTCAACAGCCCCATGGCATTTAAAAAATATATATATTTGTGTTTGTTGCTTAGAGTTTATTATTCTCCTCTAGTAATTCAAAGTTATAGATCATATCTTGAAAGTTAATTTTCCTTCTGATGGTATTCTGTACAAAACTGATGAATTATAGAACCTTTTCTATTATTATCTCAAGTAGTTTAAAATTAGTTTTAATGATACAAGTAGTATCTTAAGGATTTTAATAAATGGAACCAGGGAAGTCAGTAACTATTCATAAAATGAAAAACGTGGACCCAAGTCCAACTTGGACTTCACATCTTATGCTAGAAAAAATTTCAATTGGATAAAAGATTTAAATGTTAAGGACAAAACCATAAAAATATTAGAAGAAAATTTGGGCAGAATCCTTCATGCCTTGGAGGGAAAAATCATGACTCAAAATCTAGAAACCATCAAAGAAAAGATTGACAAATTTGACTACACTAAGAACACAGATTCCTCCATGTCCTCCCTCCAAAAAATAACATCAAGAAGCATCAACAGGCAAATGACAATCTGGAAAACTATTTACAATTCATATTACAGAAAAAAGACTAATATTCCTAATACAAAAAGAACTCCTAGGGGTCAAGAAGAAAAAGGCCAACAATCCAGTTGAACAATAGGTAAAGAATATAAATGTAAACAGAGTTTAAAATAATATGAATGACATTTTTTCTCATTCATAGTAAGAGCAATGCAAATGAACACTTAGACTGAGATACCACTTCACACCTACCAAGTTAGCAGAAACCCAAGTTATACAACACACTTTTGGAGAGGTTGAGGTGAAACGGGCACTGTCATGTACTGCTGTTGGGTGTGAAAATGGCACAAGTCATCTGGAGGGGAATCTGGCAGTAGCTGGCAAAACTACTAATGCATTTACTCTTTGACTTGTAATCTAATTTTGGGAGTCTACTCCTGTGCTCCCCAAACTGGTGCACAGGCCAGTGTTGATCCCCGCATAACAGACTCTGTAGTAAGATAGATGCAGAAATTTGAGAGCCAGCGTTTAAAGCCTTTCTAGTACTTTGAGAGATTAACTTTATGTATATTCTATCTAACAACCAAATAATTGGGTCTGGGGGTGCAGCTTAGTGGCAGAGCACTTGCCTAGCATGTGCAAGATCCTGGGTTCCATTCTCAGCAGCACAAAAACACAACAATGAGAGAGAGAGAGAGAGAGAGAGAGGGCACAGAGTAAATATTTTGGCTTGTACTTGCATGTTGTTTTTCAATTCATTTCTCTGGTAATTCACTTTTATTGAATTTTACATAAGTATCCATCTGCGACAGATTGTAAATTGAAAAATCAAAACTGCTCCTTCCCCACAGATAGTCGAGAAGCAAAAATAGAATTCAGGGGGACCTATACAAGGTGACCTATGTATGAGATTATTTGTTGTGACATTCTTTGAAATAACAGAAGGATGAAAGACAATCAAATATCTAGAAACAAGAGACTATTTAAATAAGCTATGGGGTATCTCTGTAATAAAATACTATGCAGCTATAGAAAAGGATGGGTCTTCTCTTCTATGAAATTAGAAGTTGAACTGAGTCAGGGACTCCCAACCAGGGATGGGGTGAATCAGAGTGGAGGCTTTCGTGGGCAGATGGGGGATTCCAGAGGTGACTCTGATGAGCCTCCCCAAGGTGAAAGCCATTGAGAGGCCCCAGGGCTTCTCCCTGATCTAAAATCTTTGCTTCTAACCCTTCCTCTCTTTTATTCCTAGCACCACTACTTTGCTCTGGAAAATTGCAGTCAGATTATTTTACTCATTCCTCTTTCCTCACACATGTGTGAAATGAGATGATATCCATCTGTGAGTTGCTGTAAGGCTTCAAAGAAATAACACAGTGACAGACATAGCTGGTCTACCCTCCCCGGATCAGCACCATGTCAGGAATCAGTCCCCATGGCCCCTCTTTGGTCCCCTGGTCCCCAGGTACAAACACTGCATTCTCTGCCCTCCCAGAAGGGCCTGGCCATCCTTCTTATCGAGAGCCTCTGAAAGGGAGGCTGGACCCAAATTCTTTTCATATTGTCACTCACGTATGTTTTTTCTCCCCTCAGTGTTTGGCTGGGCCTTCCTGCAGTGGGCCTTGGCTCTGCTGTCCCAGCTTGGTACCCACTAGAGCCCTTCCACAGTACTGCCCCTGGCCTCTCAAACAGCACCGCAGCAGGGCATGTGTGTGGAAGGGGAGGGCCAAAGGGGAGGGCCAGGTCCCAGCTCTTTTCCTTACTAGCTGTGTGGCTCTGGGAAAAGTACTTGACATCTCCTTGCCTTGGTTTCCCAAATCAGGAATGAAGAAAACAAGAAAAAGTGCACCAGTGGCGGTGAGGATGAAAGGAGTTACTCCCTTTAAAAGGTCTAGAACAATCCTGGCAGACACTGGTGATCAACTAGTGGGAGCAGTTCTGGAGCAAGGAGGACATGGGTGGCACTGGAGACCTCCCTTCTGCCCTTTGTACCTCCAGATCCACCCTCTCCTGCCTGCTGGGTGTATCTTCAGGGGCCGCATCCAGGGCCTCCCTTCCCTCAGTTTACGTGTGGCCAGTGGCGAGAGGAAGAGATGCACTGGGAGCTGCCTGCATCCTCTGCTTTCAGAGTACTGGAAATTGCTCCCTCCCTCCTACCTTTAGAACCTGGGTGGCACCAGGCCCCTGGTTTCAGCCCCAGGTTACTGCACAGGAAATGATCCATGTGGTTCCAAGCTCCCTTCCCACATGTCAGTAAACAGCTCTTTTATTAAACTCCCATCTTGAGGGCACCATCTGCTTCCTGGGGGTCCCTGACTGACAGAACACCTCATGAGGGATTACTCAACACATATGCAAATATCATCCTTTGAGCTGGGGCTTCTGTCCCCTCAGCCCCTCAAGACGTCAAAGGTGGCACACAACTGCCCTCCATCATTATTGCCCACCTGCCCCTGTCCCATACTCCCCTCCCTGTCCAGGCCTCCTGCCTCCCCACCCAGAGCTGACCACTACCCTCAGAGACTCAGCCAGCCCGTCACTCTCTGTGGCCAGATCCTGAGCCCAGGGGCCTGAATGAGGAATGTACCCTGGGACCCTTCTCCTCCTCCAGACCTCATGCCTCAGAGCTCTTAAGTTCTGCAGCAGAAGTTCCATTCTCATTATGGTTTTTATGTTAATATGTCCTGCAAGTCCTTCCTGAATCAATAATTGCTAGATTAATATCACTGCATCCACCTGGGTCCCAGTGCCGCACGTCTGCAGGCCATTTCAGGAAAAGGACAGGAATGTAGGGGACATGATGGAGGCAGGGAAGAGGTAAGGACAGCGTCTGGATCTAGGATCTGCTCAATTCAAGGGCCTTTCTTCAGGGGAGGAAAGAGAGAGGCAGAGAGAGAGGCACATGGGCAAGCACACAGAGTCATACTGAGATAGACAAAGAGCACGTCAGGGAGGCCACGGGAAACAACTGTACTCACATCAGTGCCCAATCCTGAGTCCTTTGGAGGCTCATGCACAGGCCTGTTTTGCCATCATTGTCAAAGACCTCTTTCTCCTTGGCAAAGGAGTCAGTAGGCCCTGGCAGGGCTGTAATGCAGGGTCAGAGGAGCAGCTATGAATAGGCTGGAGTGTGGAGTGCTAACGCCCAGCACTGAGTGCAATGAGCCAGGGCTTGAAGCTTTGAAACTGTCAGTAGAACAAGGGTACCACACTAAAAAAAAGAAGAGTGGCCAATCTTCACATCAATGACTATTATAAGGTCGCACTTTTTGAGCAGAGTTCTAGACAATTATTGGGTAGGGACAACTTCCCAACTTCTAAGAACTCCAATTCCCCAGTGGAGGGGAAATTATCTCCCTCTATTCACAACTGAAGACGTAGGCCCCAGCAGCCTTTTACATGCCACTTGATCTGGGCCACAGCTGCTTGCACCAGGGCAGTCGTGTGATCAAAACAGACCAATAATTGTTTCCCATAGGGTCATGTGATCAAAATAGACCAATCAGTTGCTGTCCCGTCAAGGGTCAAATCAGTCTATCTGGAAGAATCTGGAAATGTAAATATGGGTCCCGGGATGGTCCTCTTCCACCTGCCATATGGGTGAGAACAATCTGAAAACAGACCAGTAACAAATTCTACCTGCTGCCTGAGGTCTGACTATATTCTACCTCCATAAGCCACTCATCACCTAAGTCTTGGTAATAAAATTTCTGGTTTTGCATGGAGTTGTGTCAGATCAGTAGTTGCCCACAGGTGTTGTCTCAGTTTCTGTTTGTGACCTTCCTCCTGTCTAGCACAGTCTTAACATTCGTGAGAGGTGGAGCCAATGTATACCTCAGTTAAACCTCTCCTAGCCACAGAGGAGCCAGATGGTACATGAAAGTCATCCATGGGCAGTGCAAGGAATGTTCCAAGAGGACTTTACTTTTTCCAAAAATAAGATAGGAATGTTGCTCCATCGGCCACCTGCAATTGCTAAGTGATGGTTAGCTAAGGGTGGTGGTGCAGGAAGCCAGGTTGGAGCTGGGACGATGACACAGAAGGAGCCCTACTGTGCCTACCTCCAGATTTCTTTTCCAGCTTTGTCCCTTGCACTTTCTCTCTTCTTTCCTTCTTTCCTTCCTTCCTCCCTTTCTTTTTCCTTCTTTCCCTCCTTTCTTCCTTTACTTGGTGCTGGGGATTCAACCCAGGGCCTTGCTCATGCTAAGCATGTAGCACTGTACCATGAGCTTTTTTTTCTTTGTCTGTAAGGGGAAAATTATACGCATCTCTTAAAAATGTTGTTGCAAAGATTAAATGATTTCTTTCATCTAATGGGCTTAGAAGAGCACCTGTCACAAATTAAGGGCTGTATAAATGCTGGCTATTATTATTGGAGGGAAATACACTCCTAGTTTGTTTAAGCCTTTGTTTTTCAGATTTCAGTTATCATTAGCCAAAAAATATTTCTATTCAATGTAGTTTGTTTTTATACTTAAAATCAAATATTTCTATGACAAGTAAAATTTCTATTTCTTTCTTTTTTCTTTTTGGTATCGGGGATTGAACTCAGGACCTTGCACTTGCAAGGCAGGCGCTGGAACCACTGAGTTAAATCGTTGGCCCAAAATTTCTATTTCTAATACAAGTGTACGATTTAATGTTAAAACAATCTCAGAACAGCAATATGTGGCAAGAGGCTGATTTTCCTGAGGCTTGCATAGTACCATGGAAAGCCCTGAGCATGGGAAGCTGAAATATCTGGGTGTACATCTCAGATTCATCACTTATAAATAAGACTAATAGTTCTTTGCCTTGGAGAGAACACCTGTGCGTGTGTGTTTCTGGGGAAGGAACCCAGGGCCTTATGTGTTCTACCACTGAGAGTTAAATTCCCAGCCCTTGAGAGAATGCCTTGAGAGAAGCACTCAGAGCTAAGGTCGGCAGAGAGTGGGTCCATAAGTAGAACCTGATTAGTACATGTAAAACCTCAGCTAGTTAGCATTCACTTGTGTGGTACTTCACTGGGTACTTCCTGAATGCCTCCTGTGTGCAGGTCCTGTACAGGGGGAAAGTAAGGGTAGGGGTAGACTCACATGGCAATAGCATGGTCCCTGCCTTCAAAGAGCTTATATTCTAATGAGGGAGAGGAAATGGGTCCCTGAGGGAGTAACCTGGAGCTTGGGATCCGGATGAGGAAGGGAATAGAGGATGCACATTTCTGCCCTGTTCTAGGGTTTCCTGTCACTGGCACAGTGGTGGTGGCAGAGGGATGCTCTAAGAGCGGGAAAGGGAGGTACAGCACCAGCTGACTCCTGCTATTTTGGGAAACCCGGAGCCACAAGGAAAGCATTTCCTACATCTTCAGCCAGAGCTTCTTGCCTTCTCTTACACTGCTGCCCCAGTTCCCTGCAGGGCCTCACTGTGGGGTCACTCTAATGGTGCCTGAGGCGTGTGAAAGTGAGTATGCGTGGGGGAGAGAACACACACACAGCCACACAGACAGTCCCTTGAGGACTGCTCACCTTCTCTGGGGCATCTGCAGGGCCTGTTTTCCAAGCACTGACAGGAGGAAGAGGAGGAGGGGAGGCTACAACAGAGGAGATGAACTCTCAGAATGATGGTGAGGTAGAAAGAAAGGTAGAGCTTGGGCCAAGGTGATCTGGAGGCCCAGTCAGAGGGACCTCTGCCCTTCGTGTGTGTGTGTGGGGGGGGCGCATGTGTGTGTGCACGCGTGCGTGTGCGAGTGTTAGCCCCGAATCTCCCACAGAGCCCGAAACAGGCTCCAGTTGCTTCCCCTGCACAACCATGTCTTCCCCTGTGTGTCAGAGCCTGAGTGCCCAGACCATCTGAGGACCAGTTCAGTCATCCTTCCATTTGGTGTGAGGAGCTGTGGGGTCCCAGCTCTCCTGGAGCTGCCAGGCACAAGGGAGACCAAAACTGGGGTAAAACATCAGCTGGAAGCAGATGCTGAGCTTGTCCTCTGAGGTACAAGACACCCTGGGAAAATAGTGAGACAGCTGGGCTGTCTGTGGGAAGGAGGCCTAAGAGGCCTGGTACAGACCATAGGCCTCAAATGAAACAGGGATGGCACTTCTTACAGACTGAGAGCACAGCACAGGCAAGGCCTTGGCCCTAGGCACCCTCAGATAATCCTTGGTGCTGGAGACACAGCAGAGAGAGGGGGATGAGGAGACATGAGTCTGGAAAGAGAGATGAGGGAAAGGAAGGCCGATTCACAGTGAGGTTCCAGGAGGTTCCTTTGCTGCACAGGAGGACCTGGGGACACTCTGCAGTGGTGGAATAAAGCGGTCAAGGCTGTGCTTTGGAAAATCAGGTGCCAGCAGGCAATGGAAGAAAGGGACTAGAGAGGCCACTTGTCATAGGGCAAAGTAGAATTGGGCACCTCTTCCTCCAAGAGTCCAGCCTCACACCCAGAGCACGGCTGGACTCGGGTTCCCTTATGGACTCTCCAGAGGCACACCAGGCCCACCACAGGCTGGGCCCCCAGTAGAGCAGGGAAAGAAACTGCAGGCCCAGGTGGGAGGCACGCAGCCATAGGGCTGTATCAGGGCAGCAGCAATAGGATCCCTCACATTGCAGAGCAGTAGAGATCTCTTCTTTTTACTGCACAAAACAATGTAATCAGATAGGAAATGACAGCATATAACTCTAAAGTGGAGCACATGGGTGAAAATAGCTGGAGCAGAAGGAGCACATGCCAGGCACTGTGCTAGGCTCTTGCCCTGAAAGATTTCATGACAGCTTCATACAGAAACCAAGAGATGGCCCTGAGACCAATGTTCTTTGTCAAAGTGAGGAAATGGAGGTTATGGAAGCTGAGGAACCTGCCTGAGGTCCCAGCACTAGTGAACATTAGAGCTGAGATGGGATCTTGAGACTGCTGGATGCAAAAGCTGCAGACTACTATGATATTGCTGTCTTCCCTCAGGAGCACATGGGCCCAATCCTCTGGGCACATTCAGCAGACAAGGCTGCAGACACTGTCTATGCAGTGGTTGGAACCCAATTTAGTTTCCTGACTGGGCTTACTTACCAAGGAGAGCACTTTCTAGCTATAAATTATTAAGCTGATTGCAAATCAGTTTGGGCTATGGGAGCCAGTTTCTCCAGGACCTGAGCTGCTCTTGAGAAACAAATTCCAGAGGCTCCAGATGGACAGGGCAGACTCCAGAGCTGGAGCCAGCATGCTGACAGGCACCTGGCACCTGCCCCAGTCCAGGCGTGAAAGCCAAGCGCCAGGACGGTGAGAGTGAAGGAGATGCTGCCTCTGGTTCCCACTCAAGTTCTGTCTGCTGAGGACCTCTGGGGATGGGGTTCTGGAGGGTCCTCCTCCCCCAGCCCCTCCCTCCTTGCTTCCATTCAAAGTCCCCACTTGGCTGCATGCCTGGGAAAGGGGAAGAGAAATAGAAGGCGAGAAAAGAAGAGGAAATAGAGGGACACCAGGAGCAGGGAAGAATATATTCTGTCTGCGGTTTGGCAGCGGGGGGGAGGGGGGGACTCTCAGTCCCGACCCACTCCCCCCCCACCCCCCCAGGCCCAGGCCACCAGCTGCCCAGCTGCCCAGCTATGGGCTTCTCCTCCACCGACCAGCCAAGGCACCTTCCCTTCCCACCCTTCACCACTTGGGGGGCCGAGCTTAGCCAAACTCCGCACAAAGATAAGATTGAGATGCAGATTCCTTCCCTTTGCTCTGAATAGAGCTGATTGGTTACGGATTTTCTTCCTTTCTTCCCAGTTCTGACTGTCTGGGAGGCTGGGCCCCAGAGGGAAGGTAGAAACCCAATGGGGGAGGGGCAGAGGCTCAGAGAGCTTTGGAGCCTGGGGGGTGAGGGAGTAGGGATGCTCCCCGCCGCTCCCCATGCCTTTTCCCAGGGTCTTGCTCTCTCCTAGTCCCATACATTCCTAGGAAACTCCAGGGAGCATTTGCATTATCGGCACTTGGAAGTCCTTCCTACAGTCCCATCCACATTCCTCCAGCTGCCATTAAACCCGTGGGAAGATAAAATGAAAATGTCATCACAGAAAATTTTATGAGAGGGGCTCCTACAGATCATTTGGTTCAACCCCATATCTTCAGATGAATAAACTGAGGCTGTGGAGAGAATAGCCAGGTCAGGAGTGGGGGGGAGCTAGTGGAAGAACCAAGATGAAGTAATAATAACAACTGACAGAGTCATGACACAGTCAGAGACCACCACAGGGGTGGAGGACAAACTCCTAGATCCTTTACCTGTTATTCATTACAAGCATGATTTGTGTTTTATCCTAAGATAATCAAGGACTTTAAAGTGGTTTTTGCTAAAACTCACGACTTTTCACTTGGGGCTACAAATACCCAATAGGTGACTCAAAGTAGAGCAAAGCTGTACCTTTGTCTTATAAGACTCTGGGTCAAATCTTTCTCAGCTCTGCATCTAGGCATGTTAGTTATTTGGGGAATGTCTGTCTAAAATTTTGCCATACAAGGTTTATTCTCCTAAATTTACCTACTGCACCTTGTTACTCTTCCAGACCGAGAACATCTATGACCTGAAGTCTCCATTGCCCTAAACCAGCAAACCTATGGCACACGTTACTACTTGTTTTTCTTTTAAGACAAAAGATGTTAACGTATGATTGCAGTGTTGGCACTTTCCAATAAATAAGTAGGTTTTGGGTTGGAGTTTGGGCACTCGTCTCTAAAAGGTTCGACATCACTGCCCTAATCCTATGGTCACCTGGACTCCAACAGACCTAACATAATCAGTATTGCCTTTCAAGCCACAAGGCTTCCTCCCTTGAGCATCACGTTGCCCCTCAAGTCATGAGGACTCAACCTAAGCAACAAAACCAGTACTAAGATAATGATCAACCAGGCCCTGGCCCAACTCAGCTAATCCCTAAAAGCTGAATTCCTGCTCCTCTTCATCAAGTATACCCCCTCCAGTTAGGACTTCAAGCTGGGGTCCTTATGTTCTTTTACCTGTCAGTTAAAGCTTTTGCCTATAAATCCATACTGTCCCTTATCACTGAAGCAAGTACCTGAGCTAGCCTGTGATAGAACCACTCTATTAGGTACCAAGCAATGTTCTATTGATATAGGGGGAAGAGACATAACCCCTAAACCTACTAGATATCCCAAATCCGAGTTCGTGTTCTCTAAAATCAAAGAATAAATTCTAGGAACAATGGAGGTTAAGAGTAGGAAAAATTTATTGGGAGAAAGAGAGCTTCTGCCTAAGAGATACAGAAGGGGAACTGGAAAATGGGTTGCCGGCTCACCCACTTTTCAAAGATGTTTTATACAGCAAAGCCATGTGGTGAGGCGGGTACAGAGTGGGACAAAACTGTAAGACCCAATGGAAATTTACAAGGTGGGCATGAGGTGGGACAAAGCCATGACCAACCAATAAGATTACAAGTATAGTCACCCAGGTAACATTGATCAAATGGGGGTCAAATTGGGGAGCAAGTCACATAGCAAGCATAGAAGGATTTTTAGGGGCAGGGGATTTAGCTCAGTGGTTCCACCACCTGCCCCCCCCCCCCCCCCCAAAAGAAGGAGTTTTAGTAAGAACGGGAGTCAGGGATATTTCCTGGAGAGGCTGGGTTAAGACCTTGACCTCCCACCCAGGTGATTGATATCTATTTAGAATATCAGTCACTGCTATTTATCCCCAGGGGAAGAAACTACACAAGGGTGTGTAGTTTCTCTCCTTTTACAATTCTGGCCTTCAGTGAATGTGTCTTGATTGGCTCCTTGCTGTGTTGGCTTTTAGAGGGCTTGTCCAGTCTAACTGCACACAAGATATCTAGTTAATTTACCTATCTGCAATATTATGTTCATTATAGCATGCTATATAATCCACAAAATAACTCTATAGATTCCACTATTATCTCCATTTCATGAATCTGTGAAAGTGAGGCAAGAACCAGCCAAAAGGTCAAACTGATAGCAGCTGGATGCAAACCCAGGTAGCTGGGCTCCAGCACTGGGCTCAGCATGCCAGGACAAACTTAGTCTTCCAGAAGATGGCATTATCTGACACAGCCTTACAAGCGAAGCCCAGGCCACTGCAGGAAAATATACTAAGCACAGTCTATAATCACTCTGCATTTGTGATCATGGATCATGAAGCCTGGGCTCACTCCTCAAACAGTTAACTAAAGATCAGAACTGAACACAACACAGTTTATAAAACTAACAAGTGTGGACGTGTTGAGGGCAGCTGTGTTGGAAAGAACAGGCACAGGAAGGCAAGTTGGCCAAAAGCACAGGGAGAGAGCCTGCTAAAGGAGGCCGTGGTCACTACCAGGCTCCTGCCTCATGGAGCTGTAGTGCAGCTGGAAGAAAAAGGGCAGAGAGCATGTTTGCCTGATTCCTTGCACAGATCAGTATCACAACTGGGAGTGGTGCTGGTGGCACTAAGATGATACGACCATGAGAACAGTTTTATTTCCTGTTCCTCAAATATTCTGTAATTTTTAAAATTGTTTTTGCAAGGAAAAAGAAAACAAAGGCGACTTGTCTACTTTAATTACTGGAATTAAATGCTGAGGATATTGCCAAACACACACCCGCTTATCTATTCATTAAAGCAGCCTCCCATCTCCTCCCTATGGGCCAGCGCTGGCTATGAAAATATTTTGCTATCAGATATTCTGTGGCTGGGTAAAATGGAAAGTGCATTGGAAAACATGTCTATAGCTCAAAAACAGATGCAAATCCAGCAAAAGGCCTGGATTTTCTTGGGTTTTCCAGCACAGCTTCACTCGCTCAACACAAACCTTTGTGGAGGGTGTGTGTCTACTCACTCGCCTGAGCAAGGTTTCTCAACACACAGCTTATCCTGTCAGTCAGAGAGCTCAAAAAGAGATGGATGGGATGGTGGTTGTACAAGAATGTGAATGCACTGAATGTTGCTAAATGTCACCCTTAAAAGATGGTTAAAATGGGCCAGGGATGTAGTTCAGTGGCACCGCATCTGCCTGGCAAGCGCAAGATCCTGAGTTCAATCCCCAGTACCAAAAACAAATTGTGTAGCCACCATGAAAAACAGTGTGGCAGTTCCACAAAAAGCTAAACCTAGAATTACCAATGTGATCCGGCAGTTGCTTGTGGATATTCACCCAAAGGAACTGAAAGCATAGTATCAACGAGATACCTGTGTCATAGAAGCATGGTTCATAGCGGCCAAAAGGCAGAAGTTCAACAGACAGATGAACAAACAAAATGTGGTATACACATATCATGGAGTATTATTCAGCCTTAAATGGGGAGGAAATTCTGACATGAACAGCATAGATGAACCTTGAGGATATTATGCAAAGTTAAATAAGCCAGTCATGAAAAGATAAATACTGCATATGAGTCCATTTATATTAAATACCTAGAATAGTTCAATTCACAGAAACAGAAATTAGGATGCAGAAAAAAGGAAGGGGAAGTTATTGCTCACTAAGAACAGAATGCACAGAGTTCTGGAGAAGGCTGGTGGTGATGGTGCACAGCAATGTGACTGCCCTTAATACTACTGAGCTTGATTGCAATTTTTATGTTATATATGTGTTATCATAATTTTTTAAAAGAAAATCTCTTAAAATACACTGGCCTGAGATGTGGTGATGAATCCCCAGATGATGGAGGCTTCTCTCTGTTCTCACCTCAGTCTGGCGCCTACTGACAGCCCTGCACTCTCTCCGGGGCACACTTGCCCCTGACCAGTGGGTGAAATAAGTCCCCTATAGTCCCTCCGCACCACAGGCATCTGGCTGGGGCAACGGGAGATGGATGTAGCCACAAGATATCTAAGAGACACAGGCCTAGGGACTGGATGAACCACTCACTGTGGGGGAGAATTTGCACTGAGTCCACACAACAAGCCAGGCAAAAGTCACAAGGCAAGACCTCCCAATGGCGTATGGATTGCCCACTGGATTCACTTCTTGCTGCTGAGATAGCAAATGACCACAGATCTTGTGGTTTAAAACAATGTACATTTATTATTTCACAGTTTCTGTGGGCTGGAAGTTGGTCCGGGGCTTCAGAGGGCTGCAATCAGCATGTTGGCAGGTGGCACTGCTCTCTGGAATTAAGAGTACCATCTCTTGCCTTTTCCAGCTTCCTGGGGGCACCCACCCTTTTTCTTCAAGGCCAGCATCATCGTTCATCTCACAGTTACCTCTTCTTCGGACCACATCTGAGAAATGTTCTCCACTTTAAGGACCCATCAGATTACACTGGGCCCATTCAAGTAATCCAGGAAAATCTCCCTACCTCCAGGTCCTTAACCAAATTAATCTGCAAAATTCTTTCTGCCAGATAAGGTAACACATTCACAGATCCCTGGGATAAGGCCAGGGACCTCTTTGGTGGCCGCTATTCTGGCCTCCACACCCATCATTCTCCCACTGCCAGCCCCCCACTCTCCCCAGGGCAGACACCCATGGCCAGTGAGTGAAAGAGCCCCCTACTGTCCCTTGACACCATGGCCATCTAGCTGGGGCAAGGATTGAAGCCACAGGGCATCCCACCCAGGCATCTTTTGGGGCAAACACATTTCTGACATCCAGAGAGCCATGGTGGCTGAATTTCAGAGGAAGAGGAAGAAGAAGAGGAGGAGGAGGAGAAGGAGGAGGAGCCAGGAGACATCTCCAGCAAGTCAGGGCCAGGCAATGTCAGGGAGGGAAAAAAAGGACACCGTGGAGTGAAAATCAGGGACCATGGGTGTGCAGCATGAGGGGGAGGGAAGAGAGAGGACCAGAGATGCAGAAATGGCAGGACAGGACAGGGTGAGAATGTCTGTCCCCATGGAAAAGAGGGCAGCCACAAAGTGCAAAGGGGAGGTCAAATGAAATAGAGCACACAGGTGAGATGCACTTCAGCAGAAAATCCATGAACACTGGCACAAAAGGTATACACAAAGGCAACTGGTGTTCACTTCCCAAAAGGGTTTTCCAAAGCATTCTTCAAATAATGAATTCCACTGTGTTCTTTTTTTTCCCCCATTAAGTTTATTGGTACATTTTAGGTATACAATACAGTTACATTCATCATTGGGATCTTGTACCTTTGCATGAGTATCTTGGTTCTTATTTTTTTCCCCTTCCTCTGCCCTCCCTTCACCCCCTCCACCCTTCCCTATTTGCAAAGACTTTGTTTCCATTTTTTT
>NW_004624912.1:1298877-1348008 GCF_000247695.1 Heterocephalus glaber
TCTGAGAAATTATTTCTGATTTCATTTTTTCCAGATCCTGTTTTGTTGCCGGTTCAGGGAGTCCAGGTGGTTGAGTTTCAGAGTATTCCATCTCATTTCCCTTTGGGGTTGCTTTAGGTGATCTGGAAGTCTGTTTTTGTGACTTGTTTACATGTCTTCTCATTTTGACTGGGGTGGGGGTGGGTGGGGAGGTGGAGGTGCCCAGGAGGTGCCTCCTCCTGGGCACTGGGACTGGCTCACCTCCTCTGTGCTGGGGAGTGGGGGTGGTATGGCAGCCCGGAAGCCTCCTCCTAGTCGCTAGGAGCAGCTCACCTCCTCTGCCCCACTGTGTTCTTAAAATAGGATTTACACCCAACTTTTCAGTAACACATACTGGGATGCTTGTAAATCTATGGAAACGAAGTGCAACTAGTAACATCTGCCAGTTGCCTTCTGTGCTGCTGGTGTTTGCAGGGAGACAGAAGGAACCACTGAGTGAGGAGGCAGGCTCAGACTCCACCTGGTCATCCTATTTAATCCTCATGGCCACCTCACCTTCATTTCATACACATACAAACCAAGGCTACAGAGGCAAGAGGCAGGGTACAATGGGGAAGCAGCAAGTCGAACTGGCTCCAAAGCCCCTTTGGAAGCTGCATCTGGCCTACACTAATAGAGGCTGAAGAGAGAACACTCCAGGCTGTTCCTTACCTAGTGGGTCGTATCTAGGCTGATAGTGAAACTTCTGATTGGGGACAAAGATTTTCATTCTCAATTTATTAAATATAAGACTCCTGAATGAGGTCAACATGCCATGATGTAAGTGGGTGAACTCATGTGTCACTGGGATGATCAGTTGTAGTGGCTGAGGAGGGGACAAAAACATAGGGCTTCAGAAGGAATACAGGCTTTGGCTGCACTTGGTTCTTGGCCACATGTACTTCTGAAAATCCTTTTGGGGTGTCAAAACAGGTGATATAGAGGAAAGTATCAACACGGTAGTAAATGCTGTACCCACTTCTCTGTCATCACACTCTTTGGTCCCTTCCAGCCTCTTGGTTGGCCCTAACTTCACCCTGGTTCTTTCTCCTAAATGTAGGGTTCTCCAAGTTTCTGCTTTTAATTCTGTCTTCTCTCACTATGGCTGCTCCTGGGTAGCCTCCACCACCATGGCCCTCCATCGGCTCCCCAGCTCCCTAGGGTCTCTCTTCTGGATTCCAGGCCACATGACATCCCTCATTATGTCACCCACACATCAGTAGTACAACCCACCCCAGACAAATTTGCCTGCTTTCTTCCTTACCCTGTTCCTGCCTCATACCCTACTCTGTCAACAGTGCTAACATCTACCCAGGTATCCTGACCACACCGCAGCATTCCTGGTCATGTATCTCCTACATCCAGTCCATTGTTACATCCTGGCATGTGCCCATCAACCATGGATCCCAAGCTCTGATGTCTCAGGACTGAGACCTAGGGGCCAAGAGGACGGGGAGGGGCAGGACAGCTGCCATCCAGTCCTTCTCTCCTCCAGCTGACGGGTGCCTTGCAAGGATGCCCAGGCCTACCCATTCTTAAAGAAAATCTACACATCTGGATTTACATCCAATTCCTCCATGTTTAAGTGCTGACCACCAATGGCATTTGTTTGAAATCCCTATGTGTGCCAAATACAACATGTCTGTGACCTCCGGGCTTCCATCTCTCTTCCACTGGCCATGCTCTCTGGTCCCACTCCCACACACTAGTATGTCCACACCACTTCTTGGACAAAGGATCCACCTCCCAGAGGGCCTCTGGTGGGCTTTCTCCGCTTACTCCTTGGTGGTCTCAGACTCCCCCCACCCCTGGCCTTCAGTGGGCTAAAAATCCCAGTTATTTCACATTATAAAGTCAAAGGCCCATGCTATCTCATATGGTGTTATGATTTAGGTCTAAAACATTGCCCCAAATTTTCATGTGTGTAAAAGAAGATTAGATCATAGGGCGCTATGCTCATCAGTGGATTCATCCTTTGATGAGTGCAGTAGCTAAATGTGCTGTTAGGAGGTAGGGACTGGTTGAAGTTGGGTCTCTGGGGAAGTGATCTGGAAGGGTGTGCTCTTCTCTGTCTGCTTTCTGGCTGCCCTGGGGTGAGCACCTTTCCTCTACCATGCCCCTCTGCTCTCCTGTTTCTTCCTTAGAGCCAGTTGACCATAGATTGAAACTGTGAGCCAAAACCAACCTTTCCTCCTTTAAGGTACAGGTGTCAAGTGTTATGTTCTGGTGACCAAGAAAGTGACTAAGACAAATGGTAAGTACCAGTCTGAGATCTCAGTGCTGCAGACCAGTTTCTCCAGATTGGATCCTGTCAGGACCACCTGTGTCCCTGTGGCCACAACTCTGAGGCCCACTTGTTCACTCCTCTCCTGGGTGAGGCCCAGCACTCAGTGGGCACTGCTGCCCTTCCCACCAGCTGCTCTTTGGTTGGGTTCTGCAGTTTTATATTCCAGACCATCCAGAGGCAGATAGAACGGAGAGGGCGAGGGAGACAGAGAAGTGAAGGCTGATGCCACTCAGGGTGACAGAGCCATTAAATAACAGAGCTAAACATCTGGCGTTTAATTAACACCCTCATTTCACTTTCATCCTCCCTCCTATTACCTGTCACAAGGGCTCCACAGTGGGTGAAGCTGGGCAGAAACCAGAAGGGGCTCCTGGCTGAGTCGAGGTGGGGAGGGAGGAGAGGGGCCTGGGCTTAGTCCCCAGGTGCTGATGGATGAGAGGATTATAGAGTAGCTTGGTAGCCTCTGAGGAAGGGCTAGCAACTAGCAGGTGTATTGAGCAAGAGGGACTATGACTAACCCAGAAGTTTCTTGGAACAGAGCCTCAGTGCCCAGGATCATACAGGAAGTCCTGGCTCTCCTTGTGGCTAACACTATTGGCTGCCTCGCAGGTATTTATTCCCCCATTACTCTTTTTTTTTTTTTTGGTACCGGGGATTGAACTTGGGACCTTGTGCTTGTGAGGCAGGCACCGGAACCACTGAGCTAAATCCCTGGCCCTATTCCCCTGTTACTCTTGAGAGCAAACCCTTGGTTGCAGAGTAGCACTGCTTCTAGCCCAGGGGAGCCACTTGCCTCTGGGGCTCTCCTGGATCGAGGGGTGTCTGTGTGCATATTCCTGGCCTTCGGGAATAAGAGAAGCCTGCTGGAGATCGGGGGAGGTGTTTGCCTTCCTCAGAGGAAAATACACTAGCAGGCGCCAGCCCTCCCCTCCGTCTGCCTTTCTACTTTGCATGTGAGTGTGATGTCTAGAGCTATAGCAGACAGGATTTAACTATGAGATGAGGCAGGAGACAAGGCAAGAGAATATCCTCATGTTGTTTGGAGCCAGGGAGCTCCATAGACACATCCAAACTCTTGTGAAATGATTAAATAAATCTCTGGGTTTAAAGTTATGTGGGGGGTGTTTTCTGTTACCTGCAACCAAAACATTTATAAGTGGTACACTCGCTCCCATGGTGCCTCTTCTCTCCAGGGTCATAAGAAGATGACCTCTTGTTCAATGAAAGTGGAATGAAGTCCCAAGCAGACAGGGTGCTAGGAACACATCCTAGCCTGGGATTAGGGACTGAAAAGTGGACCCTGCTGTGGGAAAGCATAGGTGGGGGTTCTACGAGGGGCTCTCAGCTCAGCCTTTCCAGTGCCAAGCACAGAGTCTGCCATGTGGAGGGAGCTCAGCAGACTTGGGTTTACAGGACTGAATTCATGAATGGATGCTGTGCCACTTCCTGGAACAGGTGTCCAAGTGACAACCAGCTGACAGGAAGGGACTGTAGCAGCAAACTTGAATCTAGCTGACCCAAGACTCCCTCTTCGCAGAAGCCCACCGTGGAACATGCCCCAGCTGGAGTTCCCTCCCCGAGTTCCTATGATGCCCTCTCACCCTGTCATTTGGCACCTAGTCAAACCTCCCTCTTTGTCCCAAATCCGGCTCCCTGGTTAGATTCTAAGGCCCTTGAAGCAGGAACCATCATCTTTTTAAAGCCCCAGTTAAGCCTCTAGAATCTACAGATATCTTGAACACTAAAGACATTTGAGAAATGTTTTCATTTAAGGCCAATGCATGGGAAAGGAATTAAGAGGTAGATGATTTAAAGAGTAGCTAAATGACAAGTTCCCTTAAACACAATGATCCCCAGATGCCTGGAGAAATTTACTATTTCCCTGTCTGAAAATTCACTGTTAGACATAGACTACTTTGACTGAGTCACCTTAAGTAAACCCTTAAACACTCTAAGCAATAGTTTTGTACAGAAGGATCATAATAATAAGATGTGTTTCACAGTGCCTTTGTGAGAATCAAGTCAACAAGACAGTTTGGTATAAGAATGCTTATTATAATAAGTCTTCAAATATGATTAGTCTTGGAAGAATTATCCCAGCAATGATTGGCTTTTGAGTATGATCTTATAAGCTATCGGGTGAAGAGGCTTAGACCTCCCTCCTCCAACTACCCCTCTAATGGCTTCTGTTCATCTTCAGAAGTGTGTACAGGACCTCGAGTTGAATCAGTGTGTTTCACAGGGGAGATGCAGAGGCTGCAGGTGGAGAGGGTGCTGCTAGTGTCCTGCCCCCCTAGACCAGGGGGGTCCCATCCCCAGACCTGCCCGGGAGGCTACAGCCCTCACCCACCCGCCAAGCGCTGGCAGATGGAGGTGTAGAAAAGCCCAGCTCTGCATCTCCAGGTGTAACAAATCCAAGGCACAGGTCACCCTGCTCAGGGCTCCTTCTGGCACCACTGGCTTCTGCCTGTGCTGCATCCTGGTTGTTTGATGCTCCCCAGTCAGTCATCTGTGTGAAAACCCCAGCTGACTAAAGCAAGCCCTTTGGGGGCCTTGGCAGAGGAGGATGGAGCAGGAGGTCAGAGAAGAAGCCGGTGTCAAGGCCAAACTGCACACTTCTCACTCTGCCCAGGGCACTGCCTGCCCACCACTTGTGCAGCTGGCCCCAGGCTGTGGCCTTGACAGCCACTCATCTGAACCTGCAGCCTCCCTGTGCTCCTCACCTCTCCAACTCCCCCCTCTCCAAGGAAACTGCAGATCCTCTCCGAGGCCTGGAAACATTTTCCCAAAATTCTGTAAATCCAAAAATCAGTCAGTCTCCATGTCCCTACATAATCATACAGCCCCCAGGAACATTAATGTTCATAGCCGCACACAGTGTTGATGTGGAAGGGGCCTTGGGAGGCAGTGGGACTCCCCTTTACATTTTAATCTTAATTTACTTGTGCCTGTGCCCCACCCCTCTCATTATATCTGAGACCATTATGTTCTGCTTTATTCTCCTCTGGACCATTTTCACAGTCAGAAATGCATTTGGACAGTCAGAAATGCATGAATGCTAATCCCCCACACCCTCCACCCCTTTTTTCAGATTGGTCTCCCCAGAGCCAATGAACCTGAGCCAGAGAGGGACAGTGGTCCTGGAGTGACCTAGCAGTGGGGTGGGGAGAGGGGTCTAGCCCTCAGGTGCCATTATGCTTGGATTAGAAAGGCAGGAGGAGCAGCTGTTGGTGGTTTTATGGACCCCACCTTCCCTCAAAAACTTGGAAAGAAAGGGCAGGGGAAATCAGGTCAATTGGGATTTTTCCTGCCTTGGATGGCCATGCTCTGAGCTCATGTTGTCCCTCTTCTGGTCTCTGGGCAAGAGAGCACCTCCCTCTGTCCAAGGTCACTTCATGGCAGCC
The DNA here is from genome assembly GCF_000247695.1 of Heterocephalus glaber. Next base: position 1,304,587 of record NW_004624912.1, read on the forward strand.
ACACCTCTTGGTGACCTCAGCAGTGTCTGGTCCCCACCACTGTCAGGACATTGTTGCATCTGCTCTATGGATCAACATTTATTTACCAGGGAATGCTTTGGGTGTCAAGTCTTGAGAGAGGTCACTGTCTCTTTAGGGAATCCCTCTTTTGTGCATTCCATAGTCTTGTGGTCATTAATTAATGTTTACATCTGCTTCCATTTTTTTTCACCAATGGTTTCCAATTTGCCAAATCCCCAGATACTAGGATTTCTGATGAAAATACTTGGTTTGTGCATTCTAATAATTATAATTATACCTAAGCTTTATTGTGCCTTTCATTCTATGACAGACAGTGTGCTAATTGTTTTATAAATGTGATCTCATTTTATCCTCACCATATGCTTTTTTTTTTTTGCCTTTTTGAAGATGAGAAAGCTGAGGCTCAAAGAAGCTGGGTAGCTGGGCCGGGTACACGGGGCTGGTAGAGCCAGGATCTGCCCTCAAGTCTGTTAGATGCCAAAGCCCCTGGGCTTAGCCAGTCTGCATCCCACTTTCCAGCTGCTGTAACCGCCCCCCCCCCAACACATCCAGGAAGGCAAGGAGGCTTGGGGTGGGGGGTTACGGGGGAGGGAAGCTTTCTGGGCTTCCTCCTCAGTCTCTGTATCCCAGGCTGAGCCAGCTCAGTTCTCTCTCTACCCAGAGCCTCCCACTCTGTCCCATCCCAGGCTGGTTTTTGACACATTTTCTCCACCTCTCCTGGTCAGAGGCCTGCTGCTGTCAGGACTTTGATCATGATTCTCTATTCCAGCACCTCCAATGAGAGCTTTGGTCCCACCCCTACGCTGTTCTGTTTCCTAGACATCATAACCCCTGGACATCACAGCTCAGGTCCTCACAGCTTTCCTGGTGCCCACCTGCCTTGATATTTCTGAACCCCACCAAGCAGCTCACTGCTGCGGGTGTGGAGTCTCTGGCACCTTCTGCTCTTCCACGCTCGCCAGTGCAGAGAAAGTCACTGCTCATTAGCTGTGCCAACAACGGGGGTGGCAGAGAGCAGCGAGGCAGATAATCCACGGTAGTGGAAAATATAAAAATCATCTCTATTTGGCTGTGGAGTGTATTTTTGGACTCATAGTTGAATGTGGGTGTATGTGATGTGCTGGGATTTCACAACACTTCAAACCAAGTACTGAAGCGAAACCAGCAGGACCTGATGCTGGTTTTAGGAATTTGAAAACTGCCTTCCTTTTTCCCACTCCCTGCTAGGCCGGCTAGCTCTACATTCAGGCTGACAATTGAGACCACCAAGGCTGAACTGCTCCCTGCCTGGGGCTCAGACCCACACTTGCCTCTGACCTAGAGGTGGGGCTGCAGATCCGGATGCCCCCAGAATGGGCAGTCAGTAAAGCCAGGTGGTGAGACACAAACAGGAGTGATGGAGCCAAAACTGTAAGCTCCTTCAGGAAGGCACCGCCACTCCTCAGGGCAGCTGCTCCTCAGCTCCAGCTGAGACAGAAACCAAACAAAACACATCTGTGAAAGGATTTGGCCCCCTGACAACTGGTTTGCCATCTCCAGACTGCTGGTTGTCACACTCTCCAGGCATCAGAATTGCCTGGAGGGCTTGTTACAACAGACCCCTGGGCCCTTTCCTGTTTCTCATTCATCAGGTCTGGGTGGGGTTCAAGATTGCACATTTTAGCAATTTCCGCAGGTGACAGCTGACTCTGATGGTCTAGGGGACACGCTTTGGAAAGCATTGTTGCAGCCATGCAGGTATGGAATAAAGAAACTTCATCCCTTCCTTACCTTTTAAGATTCGCTAAGCCTTTCTTCAGCATGGCGCTGAGGTAACTGTGTCCTTATGAGGTTGAAACTCAGATGTACTCGGAAGAAAAGCTGGGCTCTTGTATTCTAAATGTCAAATACACATCAGAAGCCTTCACGAACATCTCATTTAACCCTCACAGCATTACTGCAAGGTGGTATTATTGTCTCTGCTTCCCTGATGAGGATCCAAGGAACAGAAACGTTTGGGACCTGTCCAAGGTCATAAGTTAGGAAGTGACATTCTGAGACTGAAATCTCCATCAGTTTCCAGTGCTCCTGCTTTTCTCAGATATCAAACTCCACAGAGAAAAGGATCCCATGACAAACATTTCCTCTTTCTAGGGTTGAGCAGAATGGCCCTTTCTATAGGGTTCCTCAGACAGCTCTCACAGGAAAGGCTGGATCCAGTGCCAACTGGCTTTGGGAGAGGAGAGTATTTGTCTCTTTCCAAAGGGAAAGATCAGCCAAGACCAGGCTTTGGGCACTATCCTACAACCTATAATTCCCAGGAGACAGGAAGGGCCGGCCTGGGGCAGCACGTAGCCCTAGGAATGCCATGCCTGGGGAGGCCCCTCGAGAACACAGGATCATAGGTCCTGGAATGCATGAGAACAGGATGGGAGAACTGACTGGCTAATGTCTGCAAACTCAGAAAGGCTGAAGTCATTTCAGTGTGGCTCAGTGCCACACCCCTAGCTCCTAATCAAGCACCTGATGTGCAGTAGACTGAATTACGTGTTGAATGGAGATTAATAGAGTGCTGGAATAAAGAACAGGGGAATCTCTGCTCTTGGCTGAAGGGACTTTGGATAACATGCCCACTCATGGTTGAAAGTGTAGACACTCAAAGCAACCAGCCTTGGGAAGGAAGATGTGGCAGGTGATAATTCTGCTTGAGGTAAATGATTAAAAATGTTTTCCAAATGTATCATGGGCTGAGAAGCAAAGAAATTAATAGGTCTGCTGAGAGCTGGCAAGAGTAATGTCTTACTCACTTCTGGATCCAGCCTCTATGTCTGTTGAATGAATGAATATGAGTCTCCCACCCTGAACCAGTGGAGAAAGTGTCACACACTGCTGTGAGGATGGAGGCGCACCTCTGCATAGGAAGCCTTCCCAAGGCTTTTTAGGAAGGTAGGTTGGGTGTGGAAGAAGAGGACGGACTATGAGCAGGAGGCCCTGGGCCCACCTTGATGTCAGCACCTCTGACCTGATCAGCAGACACCGTCCAGTAGTAATAGCTCTTAGTCATTGGGCCCTGCTACCTCCTTCTCTTTAAAGGGGAGTTAATGCAGGGCATGGTGGTACACACCCATAGTCCCAGTGACTCAGCTGAGGCAGGAGGATAGCAAGTTCAAGGCTGGGCAACTGAGCAAGACCTTGTCTCAAAATAAATTTTTCTTTTTTGTTTTTTGAGACAAGGTCTCTCTATGTAGTTCAATTTGGCCTTGAACTCACTATATAGCCCAACCTGCCCTCTAACTAAGGTGATCCTCCTGCCTCAGCCTCCTGAGAGCTAGGATTACAGGCATGAGCCACCACACCTAGCTTCAAAATTAAAAATTTTTAACTGGCCGGGCATGTGATTCAGTGGTAGAGTGCTTGCCTAGCATGCATGAGGTTCAATCCTCAGTATTACCACCAAAAAAAGGATTAATAATGGTAACAGCATCACTAGCAATAATAGCAATGACTTCTTAGACTTGCGTAAAGAGGAAATACTCAGGAAAGTGGGGCACCATGAATGGAATAAACACTCAACAGATGCTTCTTGACCAACTGGATCAATTGATAGATCCACCATGTTTGGGTTACTTTACCACACTGAACAGCTTTGAAGGGTCCCTCACCTACAGAAGCAAGTTGTTCCACTGTCTGACTGGCCTTCTTCCTGCTGCAATTAAAGCCTTCTTTCCCCGCTGTCCCTGGTAATCAGGACTAGGTCAGCAGTTGGTGGCACCTCTGTCTTACTGGTTCCCCGCTGCCTTTCCAGGAATCCAGCCATGACAGCCTTTTTGGAGCAGTGCAATGATGTTATGGAGCATGTGCACTGGCTTAGCTTATGACACGTCCATGTCAGTACGACTACAAGGTCATTGGGCATGATGACATGAATAGTCATGGCTCTCCTGTCCCTGTGTGAAGCATGCCATCCCTTTCCCCTGGCATCCAACACTCCCTGGATCTCTCCCACATCTCTTTAAAAACCTGTGATCAAGGCAGCCTGGGCCAGTCACCCCAGTCAAATAAAAATTGCTCTTGGATGACACTCTGATAATTTGCATCATCCTGCTATGGTTTGACTTTATTTAACCATAGCTCCAGATGATCCCATAGACATTATTGGCCCAGGCCTGGGAAGGGAGACCCTATGTGAGTTGGTAAGTGGTTAGGATGCTGGGTGGGGGCAGCAAGGGTGACTCAGCAGAAGGCGGTGTCAGGAACCCTGCTATCCCTTTCACTTGGATGAGTCCTCGCTGTTCTTCACAACCATGATGCCATCAGATCCCCTATGAAGGCTGCAGGCAGGTTGCCATGGCTCCCATTTTATTTTCACTTATTTTATTTTATTTTGCAGTACTAGGGAATGAACCTGGTGCCTTCACATTCAGATGCATCCTCAGCTCTTTTTAAAATTTTTTTTCTGTTGAGACAGAGTCTCAGTAAGCCATTAAGTTGCCCATGCTAGGGTCAAACATGCAGTCTTCCTGGTTAGGCCTCCCACAGTACTGGGCAATGGTTCCCATTTAGCAGGTGACAAGGCAGAGGTCTTGAGAGCAGCTGCAGATCCAAATGCTCAGAGTGAGAAGTGAGCCCATATCTGCCCTTACACCTTGCACCCTCTCCATACTTCAGGACACTGTCCTCTTCCCCAAGTCATACCTTGGTGGCCACCCTAGATATAGATTGAAATAACTGAGGGCTGGGAGCCTAAACAGGGTGAGAGAATCCTACTGAATAAGGACAGACAATCCAGAGTCTTTATAGTTTGTTTAGAATCCAACAGCTAGAAATTCTCATTTCTAGATTTTTCATCTCAAGATTCCCCAGGAAAAAAAAAATCACTCTTAACACCCTCTTTGGGGAGTGAGTAGTGTCAGGTCTGGGGCAGGAAAGAGATATGGTGGGCACCTATCCCAGGGGGTCCTGGCCTCCCTGAGTCCAGCCTGGGTTCAGGCCATGTTGAGGTTCTGCTCTGATTCTACCTCTGGCTTCCAGATCTGGGGGTGCCAAGCAGGATGGGGCCCCTAGTGCTCTGAGGGGTGCCAGCCGATGAGCAGCCAATCCAGAGTACCCAACTGGTTCAAATCAGCTTCTGGGACTCAGCCAGCCCAGGGCAGATCCCAGATGTGAGTGGGCACAGCCTGGAAGGTTGTGGAAGGAACTGGAGGCTCCCTTGTCCTCTTTCAGAGAGGAAAACAGAAAAGGATGGCACAGGGGTATAATATGGGCAGGAACTAGAAGGCCACATAGCAAACTGAAGGCAGTTCATCTGTTAAGGTCATAAAATGGAGAGAGTTTTCTTTTGGTTTATGTCATTGCTATTATGATGTTGTTTGTGCAATAAATAAAACTGTGAAGAGATAAGTGTCTGGGGCCTACCCTGGAAGTGTGCAATGCTGCATACTTGGTGGACTGCAGATTCCCAGGAAGGAGGTCAGTGTGGTACCCAGGATGGAGATGAGGAATGTATGAGTGGAGGAGGAAATTCCTTAAATCTCACTAGGATTTCCCCCTGGAGTGTGATGCATTTTCTTCAGCAGGTTCAATTCCTGGTGATCCGGGTCCTGCTGACTTGGACTCCTGAACTTTCAGAATATAGCTGTGTCCTGACTCATCAGGGCAAGGCCTTGAGTTACTGGGCATGCATTGCCATCCCCCACAGCACCCAGATCCATCTGGAGAGCAAATGGTTGGCTGAGGGGAGCTGGGAGAAAGAGCCCAGGCACACCACCCCCATCTGCTCCTGACACATGAGACACATGACACGTGCTGCAGCCTGGGAGGGAGAAGGCTGCAGGTGGCTGGCTGAAGAGCAGGAGAGGCTGGGAGGAAGAACAGGGACAACACAGCACTATTGTGAAGCCCAGCAAGTAGCCTTTCTGCAATGCAACCAGCCCAGGGCAGAACCCCAACCCTGAGCTGCAGGTGTGAGTGGGCAGGGCCTGGCAAGCTGTGGAAGGCAGGAACCTGTTCCATCCACTTCTAGAAAAGAAAAGAGCAAAGGAGTGCGCAGGGGCAAAAGAGCAAAGGAGTGCGTAGCAGAGGCAGCGGCTGCTTTCTGGGCAGATAAGTGCTCAGTCTGCCTCCCTCTGCCCTACTCCACTTCCCAGTGCCCACTATCCATCCCTCCTTCCACCTGACCTTGGAGGAGCAAAGGGACTTCTTTGGCCAGCACCTCGCTCCCTGCCCCTAGCCAGGAGAGGCCCCTCTCTCCTGCATGAACAGGTGCAAGACAGTTCTCGGCGAAGGCCAGGCTGGATCTGCACCACACCACTGCTCCACACACACTCCTAAACATGTGAACGTGCACATGGTAGTCACGTGTGCACACGCCTGCACACCTGCAGCACTCCTTAGAGATGCATCCTGCAAGGCAGGGGTCTGGTCCTTAGGAGTCTGGCCAGGTGGGGAAGGCTGGGCAGGGGATGTACTGAGGACCTCTCAGATGGACAGTGTCTGGGAGCTGAGTAGGCCATGAACAGAAATGAACAGAAAGCTTCAGCCCTGGGTCAGGGGATGGCAATAGAGGAGAGGAGTCTTTAAGATAAGCATAGTGGGCTCTTTCTGATTGGGTGTAAAAGCAGCTCTTTTTAGAGACAGAAAAATGATCAAGAGCTGACAAAGCCCCTCCAGTGCTTAATGAATATCTCTCTTTCAACCTGGCCATTGGTGCCAAAGCCCCTTAAGCGCCACATTCATGGACCCCAGGTGTAATCAGAAAAACAGCTAACAGGCTTACTATTTGCAGCCCTGTGTCTCAGGCTTACACTGCAGCCCACCCCAGCCCCCAGCCTTCCTCTTCCCCCACAGAACTGCCTGGGTACAGAGTAGCCTTGGGAGAGGCCTACCAGAGGAGCGTCTGCAAGGCAACAGTCCTGGGGAAGGTGCTGCAGCTGTCCTCCACTCAGCCCCGAAGACAGCAGGGAAGGAAAGGGACAGGGCAACCGTGTCATTTTCCTCCTAGAAGCTTCAGTTAGGTGCCCACAGGTGTGGTCTACAGGCAGCTGTAGAAAGTGCAGGACTAAAGGAGAAGTAGAGACTGGACATCAGTCCCTGCATGGGGTTGGCTGGAGGGAGGCACTGCCGTGTCCCTGCCTGTGGGAAAGCAGCTGCCGCCGCTGCAGGCATGTGGGAAAGGCAAGGGCTGGATGGCCCCTGCCCAGCTGCACCTCTGATGGCTCTAGCCTCAGCCTAGCAGCCGAAGAAAGGTCTGACCCTGAGCCAGGGGCACCCAGGCTCCTTCTCCCCATCACCTCCCTGACCGGGCTCAGCATGGGTCACCACTCCCACAAAACCCAGCTTTGCACTCCTAGCCCTGCACCTCTCAGTAGGCTTCCTCATCTGTAAGACGGAGCAGGGCAGTCTTAAAGATTAAAGATTATTAAATTAAAGATTATTGAGTGCCCTCTGGCACCCAGAGGGCACTCAATAAATGTCAGTCATTATTTTATCATCCTTATTAGTGTAGGGATTATGCAGACCTTCCCTCCCTCACTCCAGACACTCACAATAGCCTCCTAAGCATGCTTCCTATCTTACACCTTGCCCCTTCACTCCATCCTACACAGAGCTGCCAGAACAACAATCCACAGCGGCTATTTGGTCACATTATTCTGCTGCTAAAAAACTCCCAGCAGCTCCCTACTGTCTACACGATCAAATCCAAATGCCCAGCATAGCAAAGCCCTTTCCATCTGGCGTGAACCTTCCTGCCTCTTCTCTGGCCATCCCTACTCCACCCCCACCTCCTCATCACACCCCAAATCTAGCTACCCATCATGCCCTTGCCCACCTCCGTTCCTGCACTGCTGCTATGACCCTCGTGGGAAATGCCTCTCTGCCAATGAAAACCCCCCATCTTTCAAGGCCAACTCCTCTATGAAGCCTACTGTGACCCTTACACAGCTGAAGGCTGCCTCTGCTGACAGACGTAACACGTGACTTACTTGCTCTTAGTACTTAATGTACTGTGTGTAGGAAGCGCTTCTCACAGTGGTTCAAGGGAACTTGCAGAAATATCTCCATCAACATGCAAATTCTCAGCCCTGCTCCTGGACCTACTGGGTCTAGAAGTCTGGGTGTGGAGCCCAGGAATCTGTATTTCAACCAGCTCTCCAGACACTAGGACATTCTTAGTTGGAGACCAGCGATGAAGGAAGGGCACCTTTACCCTACAGGTGGTGCTGGGTACACAGAGAGGTGACGGGCTTAATCAGATCACCTGGGTAGCTTTGAGAAAATATAGCTCCCACAGTCTGACCTGCAGAGGTTCTGACTTAATTGGTCTTGGAAGGAACCTGTGCATTCAAGGTTTGTTTTTTCTCCTAACACTTTATAAGGAATGCTTTCAAACACACAGAGCAGTTAAGAGATTGCATGGTGAACACCTGTATACCTACCACCTAGATTCTATGATCAACATTTTGCTACATTACCTTTATCGCCTATCAATCTGTCATTCCTCTGCTTAGGCTTTCATCCATTTTATTTTTTGATGCATTTCAAAGTAGGTTCGAGACATCATACACACCACACAAACATGGAGTGATTTAGAAGCCCTCTGGGTGGTTACACTGTGCAGCCAGGCCTGCTGTGATCCCAGTTAGGAAGCTGACAACCTTCGGGCCCCAGCTCCTGCTCTGCAATGGAAATGATGAGGAGGAGGATGACAATGGTAATGCTAGCTACTCTGCTTCTGCATCCCATTGTTATGGGAATGGAATGAGATCACACTTGAGAAAACCCTAAAGCTGGATATGATTCACAAGAAGCAATCCCGGACTGGACTCCAGGCTAGAGAGGCAAGTGTCCAGAGCTGTCATTTTACTGAATAAAATCTGAATCACAGATAAATGATAATTTTTATTATATTCCAAATATTTCATGACAATCTTATGCTGAAATATTACTCATTGCTTATCTGAAGTTCAACTTGAACTGGAGATTTTGTAATTCTATTTGCTACATCTGGCAATCCTAGAACTAAGCCCTGTCCTGTGGCGGGCAGCAGGTTGGGATCCTCCATCCCAAGAGAAGCCAGAGCTGGACAACAGGGACACTCAGCCTTTCCTAATCCTGAGATTTAAGCATTAATCTCATCCAAAACACCTTCACAGAATGTTTGACCACATATCTAGGCACTGTGGCCCAGGCAAGTTGACATGTAAAATTAACCAAGTCTCAAAATGTTTTGGGGCTTTTAGGGAGAGCCAATTGAAATGTAGATTCCTAGGCTCCCCCAGAGATTCTGGGGCTTTAAGTTGGGCATAGTGAGTGCCCAAGACTAGCACTGGCCATCACCCCAGATGGTTCCAATCCAAGAGCTCCATGGACCCACTTTGGGAAGCTCTGCAGTTGGTACTCAATAAATATTTGCTGACTAAAGGAATGCCAGAGGTAGGAGTGTGAGCAGGAAGCTGTGCTGGTCAGGGCTGGACCATCTCTGCAAGACTGTATCCTGGGGGCTCTCTCGCAGGTGTTGTAATGTCAGTCAGATGGGGAGCCACCTGCAGTTGGGCCCCCAGGTGGGGATCCACAGCTGTGTTTCCACAGACACAGGAAATAGAGCTGCAGGCAGAGGTGAGACTTGTGCCTAAACCAGCAGAAGGCAACCCCCTGAACCAGGCCTGTCCCCACCCAGACACCAGGGGGACCCTCGCTGTGCCCTGTAAGTCGGTGGAGTGGGTAGAGTGGACATGCTCAGCCTCTCACGCGCCGATGAGATCATGGCTCAGGAATCTGTGTGCAGTCGGTTGCCCCTGAAAAGAACCGCTCACTCAGCTGGGGAAGAGAGCAGCTGAACATGCACAGGCAGGCTGGGGAGGCAGGGCACAGGGCTGCAGGGACCTGCAGCATCCCAAACACCTCCAGAGAGGAGCAAAATCGATCACCGGCAGTAGAAGCCCACTAGGACGCAGGTTGTTTTTTAATGACTCTCATAGACCATGGATCAGAGTTATATCCCCCAAACCCTAACAACTACATAGATAACTGCCTGGAATGGAGGGGTCAGGTGGAAGGAGAAGCCTAGCTCCCTGCATTAGTGTTTTGGAAAATAGACAATGGGATAAAATGGGGTGGGATTGAGAACCAAAGTCCTGATTTCCAAAGGGCTATCCATAAGAGGGATGAGCGGAGACATCCGTTGCTCTAAGGACAAGTAAAACAAGGTGAACATGAAAGGCAGGAAGCCCCACCAAAGAGAAAACTAGAACCAAAGCAGAGACATCTCCAGGAGGCAGTGTATCTCTACCCAACACGCTGGCCATGCAGCCTGGCAGTCCCTTGCCCACCCATTCTGGCCTGCTATCCATGATGTCCCACATGTTCCCTGCATCTAGTCCTATGTTTGGCTTATGCCACCTCTGAGGATTACAAGTTCCATATAAGTTTACTACCTGCTGTGTAAATGGCATTCCTTTCATTTGTACATCAGCTGTCTTTTTCCTGCTTCCAGGGCTGTCCTCTCTCTTGTTCTGATCTTAAGGACTTGGAGATCAAATCCACAGGTCACCCAGCACAGCCCCAACAGTGACGGCAGGATTCACAATTGGGATGTCCCCCTCATGTTTCCTCCCTGTCCTGGAGTCCCAGGAGCTTTCCTTTCTCATCCCCAAAAGACAATCCCTTAAAGAAGAAAGAACAGGCCATACATCTGGCCTTCCCAAGGCTAGACCTAGAGCCATGCTGTCCCCAACACCCTCATCACCCTGGCTGGCTAGCCAGTCCTTTTGGCCAAACCAGCACATGGGGCCAAAGCCTTTAGGGAAACGTTTCCAACAGCTCCTTACATTTGCCAGATTATGTCAAAGCATTCCTGATTCCCAGTCGTGACAAGTACTTTACTTATTTTTCCCCCAACCTGTGGCCTGACATATCCAGGATATGAAGCCAACATGGTTTTGGCCAACATGACAACTGACCTGACATTTTGTCACTTGGAAGCTTTTGATGTCATGCACATTTTCTGCTGGACTCTGCTATTGACTTTCCCCTTCCAAAGAAGGCTAATTTCCTGCCTTGTTTCATTGTGAAGCCAGTCACAGACTCCTGGACATCCTGTCCCAGGATGACAGTGGATCTACAAGCTCAATGATGCTCCTCTTGCTCCTGGAAGAGAGGTCCTCTGGGCAGGGCAGAGGTGACTCTAACCCTACCCAGGGAGTTTCAAAACCAAGGCCCATAATTCTGGGTTAGAAGTAAGAACATCAGCCCTGGACTCTGAGTCACATCTAATACCTGACACCCTTTCCAGAGGAGGCTCCAGTGCTTCCCTACTCAGCCAATCCCTGGACAGCACACACCATGGTCAGATGGTGTGCTGGGCTCTGGGGGACGTTCCTGGGGGCATCTGGGTGAAAGGAGACAAGGACACCAAGGCTATGGCACAGGAAGAGTGTGAGCTGACCCCAGGGGAGCATACAGGTCACTGGTGTCCTTAACAGAGAGGGAGCTCTTCAGAACAGGTGACCCTGGAGATGGACAGCATCTCGACCACAGAGAGGAGAGGCAGCAGGAGTTCCTTTCCAGAAACAGGTGAGAGAGCAAGGCACAGCCTGGGAGTCAGCCAGCATGCAGTGTGGTATGAATGGATGGAGAGAGTCTGTGTCAGAAGCCTGGGTACCATTCCAAGCACTGTGCCTCAGCCACAAGAGCGAGGCAGGTCTTCAGCCCCTGCAGGCTTCTCCCCTCTCAGGACTGTGGCTGGGAGTGGAGGCTGGGACCTAATGCAAGGGCCTTGGAGCAGGGCCCACCTCCATCTGCTTTTAGCCATAGAGTTGGGGGTGGGCAGCTCTCAAATTCGCTCCTATGATGAGCTGGTTAGCCTGATACCTCCCGGGTCTTATGCATTTCCCATTAGGGATTTCCTCTCGTGAGTGCACAGTTCCTGGAAAAGGGTTTCCCTGGCTCCTGGGAGGACTAACAGTCTCCTCCCAGCACCCGCTCACAAAATCAGGATATGTGAGCCCTAAATAATTTATAAACACATTAAATAAGCCTTGATCCCTGGGGAGCTTGCTGTTAATACTTCCCTCATTTAACATCAGCCTGAGCCAGACATCATTAGGAAAGGAAATCTCCTTCACTCCCTTTTTAAAATCATGTCATTTAAATGGTTCAGGATTATTTGCTGCTTTGAATCTTTTCTGCTACTGCTCCCTCCCATTACGAGGGTAATTAAGAATTGACTATGGTTAGCAAAAAGAATTCAGCAGCCAATTTTTTATTTGGTTTTTTCAAGTGCCCCAGCCCTCCTCCACCCCAACCCAGCCTTCCCTTTCTTGTCCCTAAAGCCTTGCAGCCCAGATCCTGAGAGACCCCCCACCCCCAGGTCTGCTGCCTGCAAACACATTTGGGGCCCCATGGAAACCACACACTGAATGGAGAGAAAGCAGGGAGACCATTCACTTTCCTCTTATTCCACTGCCCCATTTCCTCCGGGCACCTTGCCTGGTGGCCCTTGGCCCAGGGCCAGAGTGTGTTTTTTCGGCTGCCCTGGTCACCCGGGAATGGGGTGGGCTCAGATCCCAGGCCTGTCTACCAGCCGGTCACTCTGTCTTTCAAGACCAGCTAAGGCAGGATTAAAGGCTTCGGGAGCAAGAGCGTGCCTCCAACTGCCGGAGGAGGGGCTGCAGGCACCAGGCACACTGGAGCTAGCTGGGCCGATCGGGCTGCAGGATGAAGTGACCACTGGTCTGTGCTCCCCAACCCAACTCTTGACTACTGTGTCAGTTTCAGTCTTAGAGGGCAGCCCTGGGCACCAGAGCAGGGTGAGGGGGGGCTTTAACAGGACCTCCTCCATTTCCCTGCCTCCCACTGGACCCACATCCAAGTCATCTCAAGGATATGGTTGTTTCATTTTGTTTGTTTTGTTTTTTCTGTCTCCATGTCACTGATTTCTAGGATTCTAAAATCCTAGATAATATTTTAACAGTCTAATTTAAATCTTTTCTGCTACAGGTTCAACGCAGTGGGATGTTCTGAGCTCAAGAGGGTGAAGCCCCTGCTCCACTGTATAATAAATCATGGGGCGGGGCAATGTAAAGACAAGGAAGTCAAACAACCTTTGGAGAGAGGCTGAGATCAGGGGATAGAGAAGCTTCTAGAAGGAGCTGCCAGAATTCTTTCTTTTTACCTCAGTGGGGTGAAAGGAGCCTAGCCTTATCATAACCCATTGCTAAAACATCTGTTTGGGGAGGTTTTCGATTTGTTTCACAGTATCTCAAAGTTAAAAGAAAAAAAAACCAGAGTGTTAAAAATAACCAGTCAGGTCCCATACCCTATAAAAGCTCTTCTTTGGGGTGAACAGCTGCAACCCCTTTATCTCCTCCTAGGCTTAGAAGCCCTGGACTGAATGGTTAGCCAAATCCTGAAATCCTTGTCACATGGGACCCTCTGAAGTAGGCATTGCTAGAACACATGAAAGGACGGAGAGCTGGGACTTCCATGAGCTTCCACAAGAGGTAGTATGTGCATTGTGCTGGTTTACTAAGAAATACTCGTACCAAGAGAGCTCATGGTAACCTGACAGTGAGGTGAGGAGCCCTCAGGCCTTACCTGCCCCTAAAGGCTGGAGGCTACTGAGGTTTACCAAAAAGAACCTTGGAGTCAAGCAGGACCAGTTCTTCAGAGCCTGGCACCTAGTATCTGCTCATAGTTTTATGATGATTCTCTCCATTACTATGGCTATGGAGGCAGAGAAGGAAAGTAGCAGGAAAAAGAGGGAGAAGGAGAGGGAAGCAAGGGCAAGTCACCCCCAGTTTGGCCTTAGTAAGAAATTAATTCATCAGCCTCATAATTGGTCTTGTGCAGAGCACCTACATACACAGTGAACAAGGCTAAAAGAGGCCACATTCACCCTCCCTACCATGCTTCGCTCTAGAGGCTTGACCATAATTCTCCAGCCAACCTTCCTTTTGTTCTTTCCTAACACAGGGATGGAAGCTGCAGACCGTCCAAAGGCCCAAGGTGGATCTTTCCCTATCTGCCCACTCCTCACCTCATGGCTATGCAGGAGCATGGCAAGGTGCTTGGAGGTCCCCAGGATGGCCAGGAGGGCCAGACTCATTGTTAGAAGGGGGTCTAGGCTTGCCACTTAAGTCCTCCCTGCTGTCACTTGTCACTGGGGGGCTAATGGCCTGTGCAGATCTCTTGGTGCCTGGCTCTGGTCTTTGGTTTGGGTCCACATCTTCATCTCTCTGCTCTCTCCAGCTCTGACACTCTTGGGTTCCTCTGCTCCAACAGAAATGGTAAAATTCTGGGCACATCACAAATGTTTTCCTTTAAGAATAATGAGAAAAGAAGCTACAGGGGAGGAGAGAGGAAAGTAGATTTTATTCTAAATTTGTCCAACACAGGATTCCCCAGGGACAAGACTGAAAAATGAAGGCCCGGGAAAAACACATAAGGAAAAAAATAACTCCCCCCTCTGTTTGGTCCCAAAGATTTCTTTGAAATATATGATTTCAAACACATTTCTACACTTTAAAACTTTTTGGAATGAGTAAAGTGTTTAGGATGGTCTTTTCTTATGTTTTCAAACTGTTTCTAAAAATTATGCTGTAAGAATTTAAGTTAGACAAGCTACATCAATCTTTCCATCTGCATATGAGGATGCAGCTTGTTTGACATTCCCTTCTAAATGACCTACAAAAAAAATCAATTGTTCCTGGGAATCCAATACATTTCCACTTATAAGGACAGGAGAAAGTGGATTACTTTAATGAAAATGAGAAAATTTTTGTCCTCAGCAGTTCAAGTCATTGTGAAAGTACTGAATCTGGGACTTGGAGGTGATCCGTGGAGAAGTAAAAGGGGAGTGGCCACAGAATGTGATACATCTAACCCTATACATCATCCAAGCCCAGATGTTCAATGCCGCAGACAGTGGTTTTGGTCTGGAGAAAGTTGGGCATCTCCCAAGCGAACCCCCCAACCTCCCCCAATATGGTGGCCACACAATTGTATGGTTCCGATCTTCCCCCCAGTCGCCAACTGCTTGTGAAAGACATGGAGCCATATTTGGAAAAACATGGTACAAATCAAGGAATAAATTAACATGTGAAAAGAGAGGGAAACTTGCCTCAATTTAGGCAAATCTTCAGTTACCAGGACTGAGAAGACAATATAAATGAAGTGTTAGAAGAATCAAAAATGACTCAAGGTGAGGGCTGTGAGAATGAATCTGATTAGATAAAGTTCTATGAGCAAATTTTTTTCAATGAGATTTAAACATTTCCCTCTTCTTTCTTTCCACAATTCCTTTTCTGACAAGAAGTGCTTTTCTGCTCTCGCCAACACCAAGCCCAGAAAACATAATACTGTCCTTTGTCTGACTCTGAGTGTACTCTGGATGGATTCTTCGGTTTAAGGTTTTGCCTACTGCTTACTGTAAGAAGAGAGGGCATGCCAAGCTTCTGAAAGGACAGGAAAACTTGGAATTATGAACAGAATAAACTGTAACTCGCATTAATTTTATCATTTAAAAAAATCAATTATACACAGCCATTTTGGTGTTTCAAAATACAGGAACATGAGAGTTTGTGAAAAATCCCCCAAACCAAAGTTACTTGTATTTCCATTTTCCTTCTAATATGTAAAAAAACAAATGTTCTGTTTTCCCTGTGCCTCCCAAACTTCTGAGAATGTTTCAATCCAAGATGAGTACCTTCTAGTGTTCCCAGGAAGCAGAGAGGTAGGACAGGCACAGAGAGAGAGACGGGTTCTAGAGGTGGGAATGTGTGAACGTGAGGTGGGAGTAGGCCCTCCCTCCCCCCACTTCCCTGCAACGCAAATGGTGGGTGGAAGGAACACACACACACGCCCCACCAGGGGCCATTCTCTGAGCAAGCAAAAAACCCTCAGCTGAATTTAACCCTATAACCCTGCATTCACTCCATCCTCTTCAAAAGAGGTTTGAAATTCTTTCCCAAACTTTGCTGTGCTTTCCGTGAGAATGGGGATGTTCCTGCATAAAACATGAGTTTGGGAGGGCAGGCCAGGTCCTAGGGAGCTGGGGGGCGGGGAGAGAGATGACAAGGAGGAGAGCATGGTGGGGGAAGGGCTTTCTCAGGCTGCATTTCTTGCAGGCTCCTTGGAGATGAGAGAAAGGCCGGGAGAGGTCTCAGTTGGGGCCCAGCCCTCACACAACCAGCAGAAAAGGAGATGTGGAGCTCGACCCTCCAGAGCCAGAAGGCCTGGGGTTTGCAGACCTCCAGGAAACGAATGCAGCCCTCTACACAGGAGGACAGAGAGAGAAAAGGCTTGAGAGAGGGGAAAAGTCTGGAAGGGGAGGGACTCGGGGAAAGTCCACATATTAAAAGACTGCAGCCCTGCCCCTCTCCTGGAGGTGAGTTCGCAGAGAGCAGGGACAAAGCTTCTATTTCTTTTGGAGTCTTCACAGAATTTTCCCAGTGCTGGACTTTCCCATGCTGCATTTGAATGGCTGCAGGTGGCCAGACAGGATTCTCAGCCTGTTATCAGCACCCCAGCGAGCAGGATGCAGGGGTCTGCAAGAGGTCCTCTCCCTGCAAACCAGTTATTAGTGTTGCTTGAGTTGACTCAGCGATGGGCAAAATGCCAGCAGCAGGAATGAGATGTTAGGGCATTCTTGGGGAGGTGGGGAATCGAAGCGATGTGAAAAACCACCCGACTGGCTCCCACCAGAGGCTCCAAAAGGGCAGGTGTGCTTATGCCACCAGGAGAGTGGTGGCATCCTCTGTCGGCCTCAGAGGTATCGGGGCCGTGGGGTGCACAGGACACCTTGACTTGCTCACTGGATTGCATAGGCCACCTTGGCAGCCTTCTCTAGAACTAGGCTGGGAGGAAAGAGCTGCTGAAATTAACAAGGATGTAAATTACCTTGAGTCCCTTCTGGGAAAAGTCAGGGGATAAATGGTAGGTTTTTGTCTTGGTGGTTTTTGTGTAAGTGTGAGTGTGAGTGTGTGTGTGTGTGTGAT
This sequence comes from Heterocephalus glaber, assembly GCF_000247695.1. The sequence goes on from NW_004624912.1 coordinate 1,321,581, forward strand.
TTTGAGAATTTAATGATGCCCTCAAGATAACTGGCAGTGCTCCAGAATGTGGTTACTGGATTTTTGCAAGTCACCAGTTTCTGCAAGCTAGAAAACGATGAGATGGGCCATGGGACTGCAGTGGGAAGGAAGCCACAGAGATGTTCTAGAACAATGGTCCTCACACCTGAGCTACATCTGCTCAGGGGACGTGTGGAAACACTGGTTGCTGAGTCCAACCCTGGAGTTTCTGATTCTGTGGTCGGGGCTAGGCTTGAAAATATGTATATCTAGCAAGTTCCCAGCGATGCTTATGCTGCTGGTCCAAGGACCTTACTGTGGAAATGACTGTTCTAGAAAATTCCCCATTTTCATATGAGGAGACTGAAGTGGGGGAGCTTTCATGGCAGAGCCAGGTCCTCAAAGCCTCTGCCTGTGGAACAGGGGAAGGAGTGGCACCCAGCCCTAGCATGAAACCCTGATGTGAGGTGAGGCCACAAGCAAAGGACAAACCCCAAGCAGGTAAAGCCAAAGCACCTTCTGCATGCACGTGTGGATCCCAAGGGAAACTGAGGAGGAAGCGATCAGTCCCAAAGTTAGGCAGGTGCACAGACACAGGAAAAAAGAGCAGCAAGCAGATTATGGAGAACAATTAACTCAGAGTGGAGAATCCAGGGCACGGGGAGTCTCCTGCCAGCAGAGCCTCCTGGGGGCCAGAGATAAACAAGAATCTTTAGAACTTGGCAATTTGCAAGAAGCCCTACTGCTCCCAGCTGGGACTTGACCCCACATCTGTTATCTCCTGAAGGCCTTGGGGTGGGGCCTGAAAAGCTCTGCTGGGAGAAGAGCCAGAAAACCACTTCAATCCAGCCTCATCTGGGCTCCCACAGCCCTTCGAAGGCCACCAAGTCAGATGAGCTCCCACCACATCCCATCAACCCCTGACTTTCTCAAGACTGTGAGCTCCTGGAAGCTGGAGATGGTCGCCCAGTGCCTAGCTGGTAAACACTAAGTCCAAGTTGGATAAAGAAAGGAAGACAGATGAATGCAGGCTTCTGCTCTGCAGGAGGTGGGCTCTGCTGAGCCTCACTCTCCCTGCCTGGGGGAGGCCAAAGGCTCCTCTTCCTAATGGCACAGTATGAGCCAAAATACCTCCTCTGCTCTAAAATACCCTCTCCACATTCCTCTCCTTGATCCACTCCAGGAAACATCCTTTGCATCTGATAAGTGCATATTTCAAGAGAGTAAACACCCTTACTCTGGGGTCTGGCTGAGAATCCCCGACTGTATCAGAGACTTCTCTGGCCCAGCCACTGTGTCCCAGTAGTCACCCAAAGCTGCCCAGCAGTGGCCAAGGAGGGCAGGGAGCTGGGGTCTGCTGTGGAGGTTCTCACTGCTGTGGGAGAAAGGGCCCATGTGCAGAGCTGCCCCACTGCTGTAGAGGCAGCATCCTGGCCTGAAACCTTCCCCTGTGAGCCAACCCAGGAATGACTGGCCCACCCTAGATGAGTCTCATACGAGTCCTGGAAGTTACACAGAACATATAGCACAGGTGTCTTGGGTCACAGATGTGCAAACCTCAGATCATTCCCACTCTAGAGATTGGAAAGCTGTAAATCATAGAGATGTTTATTGCCCAAATCTGCCCATCTAGTGAGATTTCTTCCCCCTACTCCTATGCCCATCAAGCTTTTCAGAGAAAAACAGATCATCCTTGAGGGAGTAAAAGCCAGAAAAAGAGAAGGGCAGAGGCTCCCAAATAGATGCTCTGGGAAACAGATTCAATGTAGTTGGGCAAGGGCCATGTAGACTCAGTATCTTAAGGACATGGTGCTGTGGCTGTTGGGGACATCTAGATCCCAGGCAGCACTGTCCTCCAAGGCCCTGCTCCTTAGATGCTGTTTGTTTAGAGACTATAAACTCACCTGGAGAATCAGGCATCATTAGGAGATAAAATCTGCTGCAAATAGATCAACAAGGCATTTCCACGCCCAACAGGCTGATTAGGAGATGATTTGCTGGTTTGTGGCCCTTGAAGCTCCTCTCAGCTCCATTCCACAAATCAAAATTTGGCCATAATTTTTCTGCAATATAAGGCTTCCTGTAAGTTCCTCTTCTGTGCCAAGAGGTTGGGAAATCTGCCTTCTAGCAAGGCAGGTGAGAGGCATGGAAAAAATGGGGTCCACCTGCCTACCCAAGGCGAAGGGTACTCCTGAGCTGTTTTCTCTACCTGCTCCCAAACTCAGTGTCAGATAAAAGAAGGGCTTCACAGTGTCTGTGTGTGTGTGCACACACATGTACCACACTGCCCCCCATGCTTATTATAGGTTCTGGAACATCTCTTCCATGGAGCCCTCCTGAACTGATGACGAATGAGTAAGAACACAGGGATTCTGATGAACAAATTACGAAGCTGCTTTGCTCCTCGCTTATTTGGCCTCAGAAGTACTTCGCCTCAAATGATGAGACTTACTCCAAGCAAGGTAAAAAATCCTCTTGATGGGTTTATTTCTTTATCAGTGCGTAACAAGTTGTCTGACTTACTGAGCAGGGCTCATCTCCCTACCATCGGACTGTGCAGGATCCAGAAAACTTCACACAAGTACACGTATGCCTGTGTGCACACTCTTGTGCATCCTAATGAACGCTGAACCATGCTGGCCACTTTGGCTTTTGGATAGTGTCAGAAGGAAAGGGTGGTCCCCTGCAGTGGGATCTTGCTTGCCAGATTTTCTGCTACAGAGAGGAATGATCCCAACTAGCACCTCCAGCCTTGCCACCCATTTCCACTAGGAAATCTAGACATTGGCAGCAACAGAAAAGGACTAGAACTGATTCTCCAGCCCAGACTGAGTAAGATCCTGAGCGAGACTGCAGAGCCCAGGGCCCAGAGTCTGCACCCCCAGGCCACAGATGACTGCTCTTCACCCTGCCAGACCCAGGGTCATGAGACCACTTAAGCACCCAGGAGAGAATCCAGTGGCAGCAGCAGCAACAGGGTGAGCCTGAAACCACAGTTCTCAACCAGGGGTAATTTTGCCCTTGGTAGTCATTTACCAATGTCTGGAGGCACTTTTGGTCATCACGAATCAGAGGCTACTGGTATCTAGTAGGTAGAGATGAGGGATGCTGCTAAACATCCCACGAGACATAGGACAGTCCACCATCCAGCCCAATGACAATGGCACTGTTGAGAAATCCTGGCCTGAATGATGTCGCATTTCCATGCCACGATTTGTGAAGTGCAAGAACAGAATTCTCAAGTGAGTCAGTTATGGTTCTCCAGCCCTGCCCTGGGTTTCATTGGCCCAAAGGCTTTGGATCCATCTGGGTTAGGGGCTCCACAGAGAATTCTCACCCCTAACCTCTGGAAAGTTAGAAATGTTCCCCACTGGGACCTCAGAAGTTATCTTGTCCGAACATACTCATCATATGAAACTTACAGAGATAGAAGCAAAGAGTGTACAGTTGCAAAGGAGATTATGACAGGCACTATGGAAAGCTAGACAGGCAGCCAACTCTACAAAGTGGACAGAGATGGCTGAGGGCCCATCTAGGCACACAAGGAACAGAAATTTCATTCAGCATGGAGTGACCTTACAGACCTCCGTATGCCCAGAGGCCGCCCAGTGTGAAATCACCACAACCACTAAAGACAAGGGTTTTGAAGCATGGGCAAGGAACAAGCCTGTAGCACAGGATCCCTGGATTTCAAGGGCTGTGGTTCCCCAGCTTCATTTTGTCTTATTTTGTGTACATTCAAGATGGGACCTGCCACTGTTAAAAAAACAAAAAAAAAGTGTTCCAATGCTCATTCACTGGCTTCAACAAAACTGTTAGGAGCCCAGCAGCCTTTGGGTCAGGGTATTCAGGAGAGCAAGCAGTAGGGTCACAGAACCCTTCTCAATGGCTCCAGGGGGGTGATGTCAGGGTAGAGAGGGGTGAGAAGTCACATGGCCAGGAAGGAAAGGGACAAATGTCACTCAGCCCTTCCCCCAGCAGGCCTTTGTGGCAAGAGTGCACATTGGCCCCCAAGCCCGGGGTGCCTGTGAGTAGTGGGCCTTTCAGGGTCACCATTCCTCCACACACTCCTAGTCACATCTTTACCCAGCCAAGAGTGGAAACAGTGAAAGAGGCTTCCCCTTCCACTGCACCTCACTCCTGAGAAAATTACATACAGCTCTGGGTCACCGGCACTCACCTCCTCACCCTGTGTTGGCTCTGCTCCCTACGTCTTCCCGATGGGCTGGCATGAGGTGAAGCCAATTCATACCCACTCTCTGAAAATACAGCCTCAGAGCTGGTCCAGGCGACTCACGAGGGCACAGCCAGGGAACACGGAAGGGATGTCTGTGTGTGAGGGGGAAAGAGACGACAGGCAGGGGACACAGCCCAGACATGCCAGCACCATCAGCCCGCTGCCCAGCAGATCACACCCACTGCTTGCTCGTGATCAGAGCTCAGGGCTCCAGACCAGGGCTATAGGCACACAGCCTACCCAGTCCCTGGAAGGGCTGATGAGGGGCCAGGCTGTGTCTACCAGAGCATTCAGCCCAGGGAGCCAGGACGGATGCTGCTGCTCTCACAAAGAAAACATTTCCTGTAAAACCAAGCTAGGCCACTATGCTCAGGTGAAGTCAGCAAGAAAACATCTCTGTCCCGCCTGGCAGCTCCAGGTGGCTCTAGCTGGCTGCAGGGAAAACAGGACACAACGCAGCAGCCAGCCCCGAACAACTCTGATTGTCCCTCACATTGCTCAGCCCCACTCCCAGTGCCAGACAAAAGCGCTGCAAACAGCTCACAGCCCCAGCATCGAAACACCAATCTCTAGTGCCCGGCTGTCCTCCCACTGGTCAGGCCCCAGCCACCCGACCAGGGCTGGCTGGCCTCTTCTCCTGAGTTTCCTCAAAGGCTCTGAGGATGGTTCCGGGTGATTTATCCTAGAGCAGTGGATCACTCATCCCAGGAATACTCCAAGTTTGGCTGGGCAGGGGAGCAGTGATATAATGCCCTAGCAGACAATTTGTGTATGTGCACAAGTGTGCAAGTGTGTAAGAGAGTGAGGCTGGGTGTGCATCTTCCCAGAGCACTGCCCCTCAAATCTCCCTCCCATCCCTGTCTCTTGCTGGGTTTTGAGCCTGGGGCTTGAGTGGTCAGAAGGAGCAGATTCCACCACAGGCAGGAAACACCAAACCTCCCTACCACCCCCTCTGCATCTCCCACCCTGCCGGCTCCTCCGCTCCTGTCCCCTCCACAGCTGCTGCTGTCAGCAGTCAGCTCCCTCTGCCGAACACTCTCAGGGAACAACTGGGGAAGAAGCAGCATTTCGAGAAAGAGTCAGCAGCTTGGTCCCTCCTTGCTCCAGTCCAGGTCCTTTCCTACTCCCAGTCCCCAGCCCCATACTCATTCTCCAGTAGACGGGAGGGCCCTGGAGACTCTCTGTACCTGCTCCTGCCCCAGCCACAGGCCTCTTCACTACCCTTCGTGCGGCTCCTGGGCTGCCATGGAGACACAGGCCAACCCGAAGCCTGCCACCAGCAGGGCCGCAGCACAGCCACAGACTTTCCCACCCGCCTTACACAGCCTCTCCCCTCCGCTGCCCTCAAGGCGAGAGTGTGTGAACCCCAGGCCGCCTGCACAATGCACCCCAAGGGGAGCAACCTGGGGAGCGTGGTGGTAGTGTACGGAAAATATTCTTCTTGCCCCCTTCTATGGGAGTAACTACCTATAGGTCTGAACCTCCTCTCTGAGTCACATATTGGCTACCACAGAGAAGGTCAGAACTTCATTCGTGGCCTTAACACTCCCCTCTTTCTTTGAAAATGATTGTGGTTTGCCTCAAGAACAAGGGCAAAAGCTATTAATCTTTCTTGGCCTGTGAAACCAGCGGAGTCCCTACCTCTCTTTCCTACACTTTCCAGGCATGCTCAGTTTGTGCTGATGGATTCATAGAGGGAAAGGGGCGACAAAGGAACTAGAGTAAGGAAATTGGTATTGGGAGGAGCACTTTGGAGACAGATCATGACCAGGCTGTGCTACTCCAGGCCTAAGGACTGAGTTTGACCATTAAGGGTCATGAGCTTGACTAGGCAGCTCTGTACTGTGAGCACTGCCCAGGCTCAGCACTTAGGCAGAACCAGCCCTGTAAACTTGCCAGCTGCATGATCTTGAGCAAGTAGCTAAGTGTCTGAGATTCAGTTTCCTTATATGACAAATGGGAATATTAATGTCTACGTCATAAGATTGTCATGAGGATCAAATGGGATGTAGTAGATAAGGTGCTGTCCACCATGCCTGGACCTCAGGAAATGCTGGATCACTTACATCTTCTACTACATAACCCCAAGAAGCCCATATGGTGGCTCCTACCATGGGAAGGACCCAGCTGTAAGACACTAAGAGGGGCCTTTAAGAAGAGCAAAGTGGGGGCGGTAAATCCAGGAAGGAGAGGCTAAGGGCAACCTCCTGGAAAAGTGAGTCTAGCACAGGAATAGAGAACAAAACAGAGAAAGCCAAGCTAAAAGAGAGGACTATGGGTCTGGAGAGATCATGTAGAAACAGGGGATGGAATATCGAGGTGAAGTGAGCCCCCTGCCCAGGGACATGTTAGTCTGTGGTTTTCTGGAACTGAATCCAGGACCCATAGGCAGAGGGCAGCTGAATCAGTACTAGCAATTAGAAGCCCAAATGGACAAGCTAGGGCCTCAATAGAAGAGGGCCAAGTTTCTCAAGAGACTGAAAGGGAAGAAAAAGAAATGGCTGGTATTCTACCAGAAAACCCTCAATTTCCACTAATAACCCTGGATGCCAGGGCAGCCACAACCCAAGGGCTGCCAAGCAGAAGACACTGTGATCATGGGTGAACCACAGAGGTCTTGCTTCAAACCTGAAAGAGGCTTCCCAGGCCACAGGTTTTAAATTGTAAAGCTGAGATGTATGGTGCCCAAGTTTGAGAGAGAGGAGAGGGGTTAGCCAGGAATACCCAGGCCAGCACCTCGAAAGAGGTGGCCCAGAACCATGGAGAAATCAAGGCAGGGAACCAGGAGACTTGGGTTCCAGTCCCCATGCTGCCAACAATTTTGGGACTAGACTCTGTGTGGCACTTGATGCTGCCAGCCTTCTCAGACCCTCTGTGTCTTCATCCTTTTTTCCAGTAGCAGCAGAACCCATTCTTCTATGAAATCTTATCTAGGACATCTCTACCTAGGACAGAAGGAAGCAGTGCTGCTACCCTGGTGGGTGGGGAGCTGGACCTTGGGAGAACTCTAAAGCTTTCAGAATATAGCATGAAACTACAGTACTAGCTCTCTTCAGGGCTTTTCACCTCCCTGACTCTGGGCTTTTTGTCCCCAGAGGAAGATAAGTGGACACCAGCTTGGCTGGGCACCAGCTGGAAGACTCAGACTGAGAGGGGCCCAAAGGATGGAGCAGCAAACCCCAAAGGACTTCCTAGGCTTCAGGTCCCACCACAGGGGCTGCTGAAGGTGAGAGCTGGCCTCAGTGGCTTTCAGTGGCAGAAGGGAGGCCTGCCAGGCCTGAACTCCAGGGTGACAAATGTACTATGTGGCGAGGCCAGATGGATGCCCCTGACTTTGGCACCGAGGCTTCTCTAGGAAACACTGGGCTGCTTTTTATACCCTGGTTGGTTGCAGGCTCCCTCTCGGCCCAGCTCAGCCAAATCATAAATCTAGCCTGCCAGGGGAGCTGGCTGCCCTGACCCCGGCCCTGTGCCTCCCCGTCTTGGCCTCGCCTCATGCCAAGATGGGGGTCCAGGCACGAGCAGATGGGGGGACTGTGGAGCCAGGCCTTGTCCACTAAGAGCTCTGTCTCGGTTTGGGATTTCTAGAAGATTCTTCCCCCAGAGTTTTCTCTTGTTACTTTCTAGTGCTTTCTTACTCTAGGTGGGCCTCCTGCTATGGGAAGAGCAAGCACCTCATCAAGAGGGGGAGTCTATTTCTCCCTTCGTCTGCCGCCTTTGGGTTATTTATTCTCCACTCCCACCCAGTTATCCACATCCCGGGAAAAGGATCTCCCCTCAGCCAGCCCCGCCTACCTGCCTCCTTTCTTACCACTTCCCAAATTTTACACATGACCTTGTGTGGCACTTTATGATTTATAACCTATTCATTTACCCTTTGCCATAGTCAGATAGGTGTCGCCACCTCTATTTTTCAGGAGCAGAAACCAAAGCTTGAAGGGTCTGAGTAGCCCAAGGTCACGTCCTCTCAGTGGCAAGGTTGGATGAACTCCTTGGTGCCCTGTGGCTTCTCACTTCAGCAGGGCATTCTCCTCCTCCCACTGCAGCTTCCCTCAGTCTGCACACCTCTATCAGGTGGTGACCTGACTTCCTGCTTGGCCTTCTGGCATGTCTCCTCAGTCCTTCCTCTGTCCCCCAAAAGCTCTCCTCCAGAGCCACCTGAGATCAGAGCTGGTGGGCCCCTGGTCACCTCGCTCCATCCCCTGGTGACCACATTACCTGGCCAGTCCCCAGGCCTCTCCCCATCTCCTTCAGGGCACGTGGTGGCTGTGGGTGGCCCAGAGAGGTAATGGATTTCTTAAGCCATCCTGATTTTATTACTTGAAGTATCTCTAGGGCAGGACCCAGACGAATGATCACTCCCCCTCCCTCCCTCTGCAGCAAAGATACTGCATCTCTGCATAAAGCTTACGCCCCATTTCACACAGAAGGGAAAGGTCAAGGTCTTCTGTCCCTGCAGCCAAAGTTACCAGCAGCCTTTGAGAGTTTTTGAGAACTGCCAGGCAGCAGACCCTCCCCTTCCCCACCCCTGCAGAGTGGGTTTTCATCACCTGTCGAATCTTGTTATTGTTTGTCTCCCTCTGTGGCACCCTCTCTTCCTCATACTCCCACTTCAGGACACTCTCTCAATGATGCCACCTCAGTCAGTTGGCAAACCCTGTCAGACCAGCACTGCACTGATGTGCCCTGCTGGTCATCCCTCACCAGCAAGGCCACAGTCTGTCCAGTAGACTTAAAGAGGGCTCACAGGAGCCTCCCCTAGGGGATAAAAGCCACCTTTTACTACAGATTGGGCTCCCCCAATCTAGCCACAGCTTCACCTTCCCCACTGTGTGTGTCTGGAGGGGGCTCCTCCCACAAAGCCATGGCCCACAGTGGCCTTGCAAGCGCTCTGGTGTACTCTGAGCAGGGAGGCCACTTCACTCCAGGCCAGCCACTCTGGGCAGCAGCAGAGGTGCCTGCCACCCCAAAGGTGCTGGTGGGTGAAGCGGAAGTGGCACAGGCTTTGGAATCAAGAAGCCCAGCTAAACCCTGATCAATCACTCATTAGCTCTTTGACCTTGGGCCAGACATTGCTCCAAGCCTCCATTTCTCCTACATTGAATGCATAAGATAAAAGTTTCAGGCTCATCTATTTCACCAGGTGGAAGACGACTGGCCACACACCTCCTGGGAGTGGACACGAGGCACGGTTACCATCATCCAGGTCTGCAGTGCCTCTGGGCTCCTGGCCTGCCCTCCTCAGTGATCTCTGAATTTGTGACTTTGTTCCTGTCTCCTAGTCTCCTTCAGTCCCCAGGTAGAACCCTATGGCTCTTTGTTCCTTCTTCCCAGGAGCTCCATTCAATGAAAATGCACTCCAAGTCTCATCTGCTCAACTCATTATAAGAAGTGGAGAGATGTACTTCTGAGGCCCTCATTATCACTTAATTGTGTTCCCACTAAACTCTCATTAATTAGCCACTCTAAAGCTGTCAGTACAATTAAATAGGCTCACAGACTTACGGACTTTGAGAGTAGAAAGGGAACTCTAAACCTTCCCAGCCCCTCATGTGAGAAACCAGAAAAGTGAGGCTGAGTGGAAATAGGTGACTCAGCAAAGCTCACACAGTCAAGGCTGAGAACGGGAGCTGTGGAGCTCTAGCCCCAGGCCCCTTCTCATTACAGTGCTTTCCCAGAAGAAGGCAGTGCCCCCCTCAACTCAGTCATCCATCACCTCCCAAAGGGGCAGATCTACACTGAGGCTTCGAGAAAATATAAATGTGGAATTTCGAGCAGATTTTTAAAAAATTTACCAAGGACAATAACTTATGTACCTGAGCCAGATGCTGAACAGCTGTAACATGATAATAAGCCCCAGGCCTCTTGGGGTCCTGAGGACACCTCCCCTCCCCAGAGGAGCAGCCATATAGACAGGCCCCAGGGATCCAGAGGCTGGCTCTAGAAGACCACCTGCATTGCTAAAACACAGTCTCTGGCCTCCACTTGGGCATCCTAAAGCAGAATCCCTGCAGTGTGGCCCAAGAATCTGCATTTTGAATACAGAGCCTAAAAAAGTTCTTAAAAGAATACAGCAAACACACACAACAACTCTAGGGACAGAGAGGGTAGGGAAATGCAGTGGAAGTAGACTCCTAATGAAAGGAACAAGGGGGCAGCCCTCCAGAAGGAGCTGAAGGAGCAAGAGCAGGGGAAGGAGCTGAGAAGAGAGTTGGAAGAGCAGATGCCCATGGTGGCTCAGGGCAAGCCCTGGGCCAAGGCTCACAGTTATGTAGCCATGGGCCCATTTGTTCACAAGGCAAGGGTTTGCCAGGACAAAATTTCAAGCTGAGGTCAATAGGGTGGCCCTGGAGACCCAGGAAGGACTAGACCTTACAGGGCATAATATAGGAGTACTCTACAGCACTAGGATGCCAGGCTCTGTCCCAAGGGCTTTATCAATAAACCTAAGCCCATCTAAACTCCGTGAAGTAAGAATGCCATTATTACCCAAGTTACAGATGAAGAGAGCAGAGGCTAAGAGACTAAAGTCACAGGACCAAACAGTGGCAGAGGGAGAACTCAAAATCTGGGACTGGGACCTAAACTGACCCCACCACACTGCCCCCTCCTGAGCAATGGGCCTTTTGGAAGGACAGCCTTCCCAGTGCACTGCAGGGATTTAGCATCCCTGACCACCAAATGACAGGGCAGTGCTCTCCAGTCACCTTGTGCAGTCAAAAGAAATAACAAATAGATATTCTCCAAAGATCAATGAAGTTTATTCGGGAAGAGCATTGCAATGGGAATATGCATGCTATAGGAAATTATGTAGATCTTCAAAGAGGCTGAGGCAAGGGGAAAGTTTTAGAGGTAAATGAGGATGAAATATTTTGAAACAATCATCCTTGGCCACAAGGATTAAAATCAAGGACATTCAGGATCAATAACAAGGGTGGCACCAGTCCAAGATTGAGCAGTTATCGTATTGATATCCTTGCAGGAGTATTTTTTGTGTCCAGTTGTGGTAGTCTTTTGCCCAGGGTTGTGGTTCTGGCAGGGTCTTTATGAATAGTTCTTGTTATCAGACACACATATGCATGAGATCCCTTCTTAGTATCCCCCCCACCCCGAGCTTGACCAAAGTAGCTCCATTTTTATTCTGATAATTTTCACAATGCTAAATACAACTGGACACTTGCAGAGCCCTGTGCATGGAGTGGTAGCAGAGAGCTGCCTGAGGCGGGCAGAGGGAAGGCCTAGAACAGTAACACACTGCATCCCTGAGCTTGGCCTTGTTCAACCAGGGATGGTGCTAGATGAAGCTGGCTGCGCCATGAGAGGTGGGCCTGGGAGGAGCAGGGTAGGTTTTATATCCAAGAGCCCTGCAAAGCTCAGGGTACTGGGCCACAGAGGAGGAAGGAGGAGGGTTAGGCTGGGGAGAAAGGAAAAGAAGTGGGAAGCGGCCATAAACTTGGACTTGCCCAGGGTTGAAAGGGCAGTCCCAGGTGGGTAAGAACTTCACTTCAACCATCCCCAAGTGGCCTCAGCACCTCCACATTTTCTCTCGCAGGGTGGGAGGCTCAGAATTTTTGAAAGTGAGCTTTTCTGCAGAGACTGGGCAGCAACAAGAATTTCACAGAGAAACAGAGAAAGAAGTCTGAGAACCCAAAGCCACAGACTTTAGAGAAGAAACAGCCCACCTCCAACCCCCTTATTTTTTTTCAGTTTTGGCTGGTGGCAGCAGAAAATCCACAAGCAGCAGCATGGGACATACATGGGCTGGGAGAGCCCTCCATCCCCGAAATTGGGACACCCCTTCACCCATCATCAGATGTGTCGTCAGGGTGGTGGGGAAGACTTCAAGCCCTACACCAACCCCACTCCATCCAACCCTTCCTTCCCCACTTCTCTCATTCAAAATCCTAGCAACCCCAAATGCAGAATAATGTACTGATGAATGTATTCAGACAATATAAGCTAAGCTCACACCCGTTCATCTCCTTAAACCTCAGGTCTGACCACACATGTCTGTGAGTAGCCAGGCAAAGTACTTAGCAGTGGGAGAGGAGTGAGCCCAGATAATCCACAAAGCACTAAGTCAGAGGAATGACATTCCTCGGCATTTACTACTAGTAACAAACCCTTCTGATAACTCTAAAATTCTATACAGCAAGGTGGAAGCTGGATGCATCCTACAAAAGCAATATCAAACATAACTCTTGCCCCACAGGCAATAAATATGCATGCAATGCCATTTTTGAAATAATGTCCAGGAAGTGTTTTACACAATTATTTATATACTTGCTTGGAAGTGAAGGAAAGATCAGCTGGATAACCACAGGCATAGGAATCAGAATGGGCTATGTACCCCAGCCTCTCCAGCCATCATCATAGAGGGCCCAGTGGAGCACAGAGATGGAGAAGTTCAAGTGCAGGAAAACACAAATGGGTTAAGAAATGGGGAGAGAACAAGAGAAGAGGCAACTTGAGAGCATTGTTCTTAGAGCTGTGTGCAGGGTCAGACGGGCAGGCATCTTGGATGGTGAATGCAGGTAGTCAGTTTTAGCCATTCAATGAAGCCAGTGCATTGTGTTCCCAAGGAGCCCAGGAAATTTGTTCTCTCAGAAGCAGACCCACTCAGAATCCTGCTCCCCAACCCCATGTGTGAATAACCATTGTGTGGACACATCCGAAGCAAGAAACCTCCAAGTTTCACAGTCCATTTTTAGCTACAAGGCTGGTCATAACAGACAGAGTCAAACTCCTGCTTCCCTCCCATTGGACAAAGCAACACAATTGGAAGACCCGAGCACCAATTAGCTAAGTGAGAAACTCAAGCTGTGAATTCTGAAGAGCTTTAACCTGACAGCAAATTGTGATTCTTCAGAGGAGGAGGGTGGCAGAGGCGGAAGCCTGGAAGCCCTGAAGCCCAGACCTGCCTAAATTGTACACTTCTCTTCATCAACATCAGAGCACTTGTTTAAGAAGTATGAAAAGAAGGGCTACTTTTTTTGAGTACAGGGTTATTTATTCCAAAGAAAAGGGCTTTGGATGTCATTTCAAAATTAAATTTAAGAACTAGCTATGAAATAAATCCAATGGGCTTTGTTTTTCTAATCTGTAAGTGATGCCACCAGCTCTACATATTTCCTGAGATGAGGATGAGGTGGCAGTTTGTGAGATGCAAAGCACTATTTAAATCATTAAGGTTGGGGCCATGGCTCAGTGGTAAAGTACTTGCTAGGACATGTAAGGTCCTGGATTCAATCCTCGATACCACCAAAAAAATTACTAGCATTGATAGTTTGTAATATAATTTAACATCCTAATAAACCTGATAGGTAAGGAGCAACAAGTAGGTGTCAAGGGGAACAAGGGGAAAGCACACTGCAGATGGGGGCAGAGAGCCGAGTTCAAGTCAATCTAACAGTTCCAATGTCTCTACCACTTGAATGTCTAGAGAGTGCCAGTAGCTATGACAGTCCCGGAGCGTGAAAGGCAAATGAGAAGCCATCACTGCCTACCTGGGAAACTTCACCAGGAAATAAGCTCCACTCCTAAATCAAAACACAAAACCAGACTTCTGAGAAACCAAAACAGAGTAAAAAAATGCATGCACACAGTCTCCGGGCTTTGCCCAGAATCCACTCGGCACACTGTCACACATTTGATATGTACCCATTAGTGTGTCTTCAGTGACAAATAACCAGAACACTGCTTCTCTTCAAAGTGGCTCAAACCAAGAAAACAAAACAATTCACACAAGAGGAGGTTTAAAGGGTCCATAAATCATGCAGCTCAGTGTCTCTCCTTTGCACCCCCTGCCCACCACTAAAATTCCACATCCTGCCATTCTGTCATCCCCAGTGGATCTCTTCCCAAAGAAAGCTTTTCAAGCTATAATTCACCTGCCACAAGCAATTAGGGCAGCCTTCCTTGCTTCCATCTATCTGGAGAGTGATTTCTTGTGGCTTTCTAGTGCCAGAGAGGAAAAACTTTCCCAGAAATCAGTCAAAAATCTCAGAAATCAGTCTTGAGTCTCAGTCAAAATCACAGCACATGTCCTTCCCTAACCCAGCCCCTAGTTGAGCAAAACGGCACATGCACCTTAAGAGGTTGATTCCAAGTGGCACTACATTCCTAATGGTGTGGCATGGATGACAGGAAGCTACGTACAAGATTTGCTCTAGCAAATTATAAGAAATTTAAGAATTTATCCATTTTCTAAGCCTGTATAAGAAATGCAAATCAAAAGTGAAGACAAACTTGCTTTAGGCAGGTATATTGTATCTAGCAAGGAGCGATCATCCATCAGCCAAAAGCACAGCTGGAAAAACTAAAAAGCAGGCACAAAAACCCTAACACCTGAGGGGCCCATTTGGTATAAGTAAATTGTCCCGTACACCCCACTGAATTACAGCCCAGTACATTAATTAAAATTCCTAACATACCTTTGGGATGTCAAGAACAGGTTACATTTATGCTCGCATTACTCTGTTTAAGAAGGCAGGGGCTCATGTAATACATTTTGTGAAGAATCATAAACACAGTGGCTAACAATTTTAAAGTGTTGTTGCTTAAGAGGGCTCATCTAGAGCTAGTTAGACAACTTGGAGATTTGCAATGACCCACCCCAGCTTCTCTGGAGAGTTGGCATTCAATGTGCAAACTGCAAATAGGATACACCCTGAGCAACACTATGTTACACTGGTCTCCCTGAAGGCACCTTCACTCTGATGGAAATTGATTGCACCTCATCTCTGGCCTCTGCAGCTGATTACCAATGCCACATGGAGAGTAGGTGTTTGTATTAAGATGCTGCTCTTTCAGAACCAACAGACTCCCAACCCTACCTAGACTTATCAAATCTAAATCTCATGGACAGGACCAGTATTTTGTCTTTTATTAAAGTTTCCCTCGCAAATGTGATGATCAATCTCAGCAGACCTCACACTGCCCCTTGAGAGCCCAGAATACTCTGTAAGCAAAGCTCTCTGAACGGGGGAGCCCGGCCTCGTAGAACTTTAAGAGTCCTCTCTTTTGCACCATCTTTTGGCTTCAGGAAGGTCAAAATTAAATGTCAAAGAAAGGCAGTAGTTCTTGGCACTCATTGATACTGGGAACACACACAATTCTGTCCCCCATCGGCCTAGCAACAGTGCCTAATGCTGCTGGCCCACCAAGCACCTCTCTGCTCAGTAGCCATTGCCCACCTGCAGGCAGACTGCCTTGTGCCTCACCCAACCCCAACCTGACAATCTCAGGTGCTGGGAAAGCCAGGGCTGTGCAACAAGAGAGCCTGACACACCTGGTCCCTCCCTGGCCACGAAGGACATTGTCACCTGTGCCACTGTGGCAATTTCCACCTCACAGGGTCCTTCTGCAACCAAGTCCCCACATCATCCCATCTTACTCTTAGAAGAAGTGTTTGTGTTGTGTTCAGTCCCAGCTGCTCTCATCACAATTGTCTGAGGTTGGGTGTTGGAGAGACAGGTGGAATAGAGGATGAATAGGGACACAGGACTCCTGGATCACCAGACTATGACTGTCAGGGACAAAAGGCTGGTTGGGCTGAAGAGGCTATTTCTACTCTTCACTTTTCTCCAGACAAGGGAAAGGGCCCTCAGTTACTGAGCCGTGAGTCACTCCTAGCAGGGAGACCCCAAGGCCTGCCCCTCATGCCTCTGAGTCTGCTGGCCAGGCTTTAGCCCCACTGACACTCGACCTCACCTCCTCACTTCCTGTACCTTCCATGCCCAGCCCCTGTGTGGCCAGAGGCTGGGGCATCGGCCATCACCCAGTCCTGCTCCACTGTGCACTGCCTGTGCCAGCTTGATGACATCCTGCAGTCTCTCTGAGCCTCTGCATCCTCTTCTGGGGTGGACCGTGCTCATCTCAGCTCACCGCTCCAGTTTCTGTGAGGCTCCCATGTACAACACACTCAACTGTGCTCGTGAAGGATTGCCGTCCACTGTTCACTGGGCCCAGAGAGTCCGGCTGGAAAAGGGTTTCACCCATCTCGGCATCTCCAGGGCTGGTATTGGAAATGGGGTTGAGGGATGGTGCAGGGGGCTCCCAGACTAAGTGAGGAGAGAAGGACACAAGGAGGGTGGGGTACCGCCGAGTCAGGATGATGTGATGGAATTTAAGAAGAAAGGCGAGGAGGAAAGACCTTTCTTGTCTCTCTCTGATCTCCAGGGGTCCCCAAGTAGAGGTCCCACCACCACTGACTAGGTAACTTTTAAAAGTCATCCTAGCTCCAAATAGAAAAGGATGTTATTAAAGCTTTCCCATGCTGATTTAAATAAAATATTGAACACATTCAACCTTAAAACAGGATGAAAAATCCCTTTTTATTAACAACTTGCTAAAGTGCTCACCTGGCGTGGGTAGTGCTGCCCTGGGGGCTGAGATTGCCAACTGGGAGATTCGGAAGCAGAGGGCTGGGACCTGGAGGGCAACCCCTCCCCCGAACTCCAACGTGGTTTGGTTTCCTGGAGGAATGAGACCCTGAGAGGGCTAGGAGGGTGACTGCATGCTTTAAACAAAGAGGATGTGATCTTGGGTGGCCCCAAGCCTGGGAATCACAGGACAGGCCCATTCGCGCTGAGCTCTGTTCCCTGCACAGCCTCCCACTCCCCCAGCGCCTGCCCGGCTCACAGAACAGATGCAGCCCCTCCTCTCCTCTCTGAGATGAAAAAGGCAGCTGCTCTGCAACAAACAGCCCTCCCACGACAGCCCCAGCTGCATTTTTGGATATTCCCGCCTCACTCCGTGGGCCCGGCCCAGACCGTACCAGGAGAATTGGAATAAGACATTGAGAATTTCCCACTCAGAGAGACAGGCACAAGGCATGGGAGGGTGGTGATGTTTAGACATATAAGAACACTCCTACAATGTCACCCTTGCCCTCGGAGCATGGGGGCAAACTGGCAAAGCAGCATACCCTCATGGGCACCCCATACACACCTACACACCTACACACCTACACACCTACACACACACACACACCCTTTGCTCCTGCCCCCTTCCTTTCTCCCCACTCAGGGCTAAGACTGGGGCAAGGCCGGGCTCCCAGAAGCAGAGGGAGCTCAAGG
Organism: Heterocephalus glaber; assembly: GCF_000247695.1. The sequence continues at coordinate 1,338,897 of NW_004624912.1, forward strand.
GCTCGCTCCACAGCCCCTGGTCCATCTCTGCCATACATGGACCCAAGCCTCCCTCATTCTCCAGGGTGTGACCCAGGGAGGAGAGAGCCAGGGTACCTCAGTGGTCACTGCCACTCCCAGCCAAGTGCTATGTGACATCCGCGAAGCACTTCACTGAGACCTTGGCTCTTCCCACTGTAGATACCACGCACAACTCTGGCCCTGTACACATCTACTCTGCGCCATGCTGCAGACCAGGCTAAGACATAGAAAATGTAATTTTATCTTTCTTCATTTTTTTTTACAGTGCTGGATATTGAACCCAGGGTTTCCACACTGAGCTACATCCCCAGCCCTTTTATTTTTTTTTATTCTAAGGCAAATTTATTCAAATTGCCCAGGCTGGGCTTAAACTTGCAATCCTCCTGCCTCAGCCTCCCAGAGTTAAAGTGTAACTTTCAAAATGCTCCCCTACAAGTATATTTATTTCACTTGTTAATGAAGGATGGGAAAGCTGATTCAACAGAGAACTTGAAGAACAGGGGTTTGTACAATCAGGAAAAGCATACAGAAATAAGTTTGTTAAGTACAGACAACACTATTTAATAACTGTCAGGGCAATAATACCATTACTTGCATAGGCATCTTTTCTACTGCACAGAAATTATTTGTATCTCTATTGGTAAAAACAAAAAAACAGTTTTGTTTTATTTTTCTAGCCTTCCAAGTTATCATTCTGCATGTTAACATCTAACTTCATAAGGCCTGGCCCTTAATAATAAATTGACAGTCAAACATGAATTCCTCTGGAGACCTGAGCAAGTGGACCTGTGTGGCATTGCAGGAACACACAGTCGTCTTTTGCCTTATTTCTAAGTATTCGATAATTTTTCCTTTCTTTCTTTTTTTTTTTGGTACCGGGGATCGACCTCAGGACCTTGTGCTTTCGAGGCAGGTGGCGGTGGAACCACTGAGCTAAATCCCCAGCCCTCAATGCTTTTTCTTAGGACGATGGTCTTTACCCTCAAGAGGCTGCCAGCACCTGTGAGGTAGGATTAACAAAAGAGTTACACATTCCCGGAAGAATCACTGTCTCCTTCCTTAGGTGTGCAATGATATGCAATTTATGTTCAATGTAGATAAAACCGTATCTGTTGAGATGCACACACTGATGTGATGTGTCTATAGATAAATTTTTTTTTTTTTTGGTACCTGCCATCAAACTCGGGTCCTTGCGCTTGCAAGGCAGGTGGCGGAACCACTGAGCTAAATCCCGGCCCTATAGATAAAATTTTATAATATTTCTGATTTATTTAAAAATACACCCAACCCCCCCAAAAAAAGTTTGGGAGAAAGTAGATGAAATAACATAGATAACTGAAGCAAAATTAGGGGTACACAAGAACCCTTGTTTTGTTTGTTCTATGTTGGGGTATATTCAAATTGTTTTCATGCTAACAGTAAAAGCAAGACAACAGGCTGGTTACAGTAGTGCTCCCCGATCCCAGCTACTTGGAGGCTGAGGCAGGAGGATCGAAAATTTAAGGCCAGCCAGGGGAACTGAACAAGACTCTGCCTCAAAATTAAAATGTAAAAAGGTAGGGATGTAGCTCAGTGGTAGAGGGCTTGCCTTGTGTGCATAAGGCCCTACGTTTCAGCCTGAGTACCAGAAAAAAAAAGAGATGATATCTTATATAAGTGTATTAACTTCTCACACACTTAGAGGATATATGGTGCTCACTGTATAATTTATTGTGTTCACTGTTTCTGTCTCCCCTGACTAGAAAATAAACCCCATGAGGGGAGGGCTTCTTGTCAGTTCTGCTTCCTAAGCATTAGAAGAAGCATCCAGCACCTGTGGGTGCACCTTTGTGTGCTCCAAAATGACTTAGAGTAAGCCTGTAATCTCAGCATTCTGAGAGGCTGAAGCAGGAGGATCACAAGTTTGAACCCAGCCTGAGCAATTAGCAACTTAGTGAGACCCTGTCTCGAAATTTAAAAAGATCTAGGGATGTAGTTTAGTGTGAAGACCCTGGGTTCAATCTCCAGTAAAACACACACACACACACACAAAAACACACACACACACACACACGCACGCATGCACGCACAAACTTGAAGGCACTCCATAGAAGGGGCCCCCGCATCTTGCGTGGCTGGGGATGCTGGGGATAGCAAGGCTTGATCGGGCCCTGATGGGTGGGTGGGATCAGAATGAGAAGGAGGCTGACAGGTAGGGGAACATGAAGGCAAGGTGTGGAGGTGGTCAGAAGAAGCAAGAGTTTTCTTTCTTTTTTCTTTTTGGTGCCACAGCCTTGTGCATGATAAGCACATGCTCTACCGCTGAGCTACACCCCAGCCCAAGGACCAGGTTTTGCAAGGAGGCTGCCAACTGACTTTGGAGGAGTACAGAGGTAAGACAGGAAGGAACCACACCTTGGAAAACTCGGCAGACAAGAGAAAAAAGCAGCAACCATCCAGGGCCAGCCGGACTGGGTGTAGGTTTTGGAGAAGGGCCAGATTAGGCAGATTGGAGATAAGAGGAGAGAGGCACGACTTTCCAAATGGCAAGACATGGCAGAAGTCTCCCTCTGCCCTGGCTTAGGGAGTCAGGCTGTGGTCAGAGACCTTCAGCAGGAGCTGGGGGACTGCAGCTGCTTGGGGCCGGGTGTCATCAAAGGCCAGTTACTAGGGCAGCACCCTGCCCCCATTGCAGGTGTGCCTTTGATGTGCTCTGGCTGCTGGGCAGAGGGAACCCGAGCTCCCAGTGCAGCCTGCTCCATCAATGCCACCCCGTTTTCAATGAGGCTGCATAAGATTCAGAGCCAGTGGGTCTGTGGCAGGGCAATTGCTTTGGACACAGTGGCTGGCAGGAAATCAAGGCTCAGTGTTTCAGCCTGAAATGAAAGGGAGTTTTTATCCAGGCCCCTATCAAATGCACCCACACTCCCTTCTCTACTCCCAGGACTGAGAGACTCCCCTCCTTTCTTCTGCATATCCTCAGTTCCCCTAGGGAAGAACACAGGGTGGGTGGAGGGTGAGGACAGGGAATTGTGGCTGAGGAAGGGTCTATGCTCTTTCTGCAGATTCCAATTATCCAGTTTCCCCGAGGGTCTTGTGAACAAATCAGGCATAAACACAGAGTGGGAAAGGTGTTCCCCTTCCCCACGCGTGTGCCTAAAGATTCACTGTTTCCATTCTCATTTACCTGTGCATATGAGAGACAGACAGAGGGAGGGAGGAAGAGAGAAAGGGAGAAAGGGAGAGAGAGAGAGAGACAGAGAGAGACAGAGACAGAGAGAGATATGTTATTCCATGGCTGCTCCACAAAAGATCCTGCTCTCATCCTTGCTCTATTTCCAGCTACTGAGACTCACAAAGGGACCTTGAAATCCTGAGTGCGCAGTCCCTTCATTCCTCACCCTACACTAGAAATATAATATCAAGGAGACATTTTGGGGAACATCCAGGCATTGAAGGAAAGAAACAAGGGGCATTTTGTGGCTTTAGCTGTCTCTAACAATAACTCAACACACTTATTGAGGCCTCTATGCCAAGCACCAGGTGGGCAAAGGGCACAGAGATAAACCTGGCCCTGGCCCTGCCCTGAGAGATGGAGCTTACTGCAGGAAGACTGTCACACAACCTCGCAGCACAGCTGGCCCCAAGCACTGAAGAGGTGCCTGATTCACCCAGGGAGCCCTGGATGACCTCTGATGGTGCACCTGGAGGGACAGAACAGGACCTGAGCTGGCTCGGTCTCAGGACCTGAGAGGCAGGGAGGGTGCTGAGGTGGTCTGGAACCCAGGGCTCAGGACCAGAACTGCACCCTGTAGTTCCCGGAATACATCAACAGCAGAGGCCATGATGGAGCAGAGCGAGGAATTTGGAACTCGGGGACAAGGGTTGAGAACAACCACCTTCTTTCTGGAGAATTTCTTCACCTGTCAAATGAGTATAACCATAGAATCATTTGGTATTTTCAGTATTAAATGAGATAATGAACATGAAGCTTTAAAACAGCACTGGGTGTGGAGTTCAGGGAAGACAAGTTGCAGATGTCAGGAGAAGTAAACAAGGATGTGAGAGTTCTTGAAGTATATTAAAGCACTCCATTAAAAATGGTTTCTGCCTTATCCTCATCATCATTTAGCCCAGAGCAGGTGAATTACGAGGGGCACTTAGGACAGGTGAGCAATATGGCCTCATTCTTAGGGCTTCAGCCCCAAGGCAAAGTGGCCAGTGGTGGGCACGGCCAGGAGTGCGGCCAACCACAGTGGCTGTGGGGAGGGGTCACCTGCTTCTCACACCCCTTTCCCCAGGGACTAGAAGGCTAGGGCTGTGCTTTATTCACCCATCTCTCCAGCTTCCAGCAGAGTCCAGGGACACGTGAGTGCTCAATATTTGACAAGTAAAATGACCACTATGTGCATTGGACATTAAGTCAGTCAGAGGCAGAGCTGGACAGTTGACAAGGTGGGTCAAGAAGTCAGGTCCCTGAGCACCCACCCTGACCCTGGCACCAGTGCGGGTTTCCAGCTCTCTTTCCTGCATGGGGGGAGGTGTTGGAGGCTGCAGCATTCCTGACACAGGAACAGCCCATTCCTTCACAGCCCACACCCCCTGTTCTGTGTGCTCAAGGAGGGTGTTTAGTGAGCCCCTCTCAGGTAACAGCTGAGCCCCTTTTTTCTGAAAGCTGCCATGCTGACGCCCCCCACACATCTGTCAGAGGAAGGGAGCAGAGAGCTAGAAGGTAGAGTGTGACCTGGGCCAGTTACTGAGTGACCAGAGCCTCAGTTTCCCCATTCACAAGATGAGAGAGCATGTCTTGTGAAGGTCTAGACTAGAAAGCATATATTTAGAGAACAGAACACCGGACACCCAAGACTTGGTCACTGACAGCCTCCTGTCACACGTGAGCAAGTTCAGCAGAGTTCCTAACACAGTTTCAACACAGAGGACTACAGAATATCCAGGCTCATTGCTGGGCCTTGCCTGAGCCAGATCCTGGGACATGTAGGAAGAGATGAGATGGAGTCTGGAATGTTGCCGAGAACAAGGGCAATCCCGAATCCAGAGCCAGCTGGGAGGTGCAGCCTCCGCAGGACAGCAGACTGCTCCATCCTCTGTGAAATGCATGCGCCACACCGTCTTCAACTCGAGGCCAGAGCTTGCCTCAGGAAGAGCGCCAGGACACAGGCTCCCGACAGTCCAGGCAGTGAGCGAGTGGTCACTAGAGGGCTCAGGATTGCATCAAGGCTGCCACCACACAGAAGCCATAGGAAAGGGATGGCCTGGGAGCCAGTAGAGGAGAAAGACAGAGCCAGAGAGAAGGGGAGACAGAAGAAGCTACAACTGACAGAAACAGAGAGGAGAAACAGAGACAGAGGTGGGTGGAGAGAGGAGACCTCTCCTGGCTGAGAAAGCAACTTCTAGAGTTGCAGGGGAGGGTGGTGTGGGGTTTATATCTGGATGTCCCCCGAGAGCCTCCTGCACTCAGTCAGGGCTTTTGAATGGTGACTGGATTAAGGGCGCTATGTTAGGCGGTGGGCTCTGGTCACTGGGAATGGGAATGTGGCCTGGAAGGGTTTATCTCCTCCTCCAGCTCCTTCCTATGCTCTCTGCTGCCTGTCTGCCATGCCCTGCTGCCTTGGAGCCAGCCGACCATGGACTGAAGTGTGAACCAAAGTAAACCTCTCCTCCCTTAACTAGTAGGTGTCAGGTATTTTGTCCCATTGATGAAGAAAGTGACTAAGACAAGTGGCTTCCCATAAAAGCTTCCCGTTACCTCTCAGGACACAGAATGACCTAGAGAAACACCATCCCCAGACTCCCAGCAGCAACAGTTTCTGAACAACACCCTCGCAGAGACATGGTGTTCCCAAGATGTTTGACCCTCCTAGTGTTCAGACCCTCTCCATCACCAGCCATCCCCCCCACTTGACTGTGGAACCACACTGCAGGAGCCCACAGGTAGCCCTCTGGCTCCTCCAGAGCCCAGTGCAAGGAAGAGGAGCTCTGGCTCACTGTGCCCGGGTTCTCTCCCTGTGTGTGGTTGTGGGATGTTTGGGAAGCTCCTTCATCTCTTCTGGGGTCTTCTCCTTTTGTCTACCCGGGGGCCCATCTCTGCCTCAGAGGCCTTTATGAAGACTGAAATGCAAAGCTGGTTCCTGGTAGGTCCTCAAGCATGGTGGCCATTACTTGGGAATATAAAGCAGGTCTCTAGAATGAATCCTGGGGCTGAAGACACTCAACCACCCCTAGGGCTTCCTCTGCCTTCTCCTCTGAGCCTCTAGATGCAGCCACAGCTCACTGCCAGCAGATATCTTACCTCTCACTCCCCAGGAGACAGCAGGGCTGGGGAAAGTCACTGGCATGTCTCCTGATCCCTACCCCACCCTGGGCCCAGCCCTGCCCTCTCATGGAGAGAAATTTCTGAAGTGGAAACACTTGAGATATTCAGCCCAATATGACAGTCTCTGAGCAATCCTCTCTCCCAGCAGGACAGGGCCATGAAGGGTAATTACAGCCATGGGTAAATTAGGAGTGGCAGCCATCTTGCGCAGAGCAACACCCCTCTTCACATCCACACCCAGAGGACTAGGGCTGTGGAGCCAAGAGGGTACCACCTCCCCTCTCTCTTGCTCCTCCACCTTCCATCCTAGCCCTAAGGAGCGCCCAACATCCCACACCAGAGTGGCTTTTGATCAGCTGGAGTCCAACTAAAATCCTTCCCTCTCAGGCTGATTTGGAGGAGAGGGAGCCCTGAGAGAGCTCCTGAGAAGGAGGTGGTGGGATGGTAGTTTTCAGTGCAGCATCCTACAGGACAGAGCCAAGGACAGGCAAGGGGGATAAAGAGGGAGGGAACAAAAAAGCACAACAGTGAGACAGGAAAGAGCAGAGAGCTAGGAGGCAGCTGGCCCACTGGACTCAAAAGCCAGCACAGGCTCACTAGGGATCTCACATCCCTAGCTCACATCCCCACAGCTCAGCATGCCTCAGTCACCTCATCTGCACAATGTGGGGAATAAAATCACACGGCCCTCAAGGCTTCGTGAACTAAAAGTCATCCTGCTTTTTAAATGGCTGTCGGTAAAATAGGAAATCCTTACAACAATCCATCCCTTCTGGAATTGGTCCGAGTCCCAAGCTGTCTCTTTGCACATCTCTCTCAGACGCACTCTTTCTCTATTCCAATGACCTGGCTGCAGGCCTGGCCCTCAGCCCTCTTCCTGGGCCCAGCTTGTGGCCCTGCTTCCTCCACACAGGCCTCCCTCTCCTCTAGCACTTCAAACTTCAGCACACTCATCCACTCTGCAGAAGGACTAGTTTGTTTGGTGAGCTGAGGTCCCAGCTCTTTTCTGCATGACTTCCTTTACAGAAGGGAACACATATCATTCAATTCTCACAACACCACTCTGAAGCAGGTACTACAGCCATTTTACAGACTAGGAAACTGAGCCTCAGAGAGGAGAAATCATTTGTCCAAAGTTACCACCCTAAGAGTAAACAGCCACGTGAGGATTCAAACTCAGCTCTGTGTGGCTCCCAGCTTTTCTTGCCACAGCAGGCTGCTTCTACACCAGCCTCTTCAGTGCAGCATGAGGCCTTTGCACCCAGCACTGGAAGCACTGGAAGCACGGACTGCTTAGGTGTGCTTAGGTGCTTCATCCCACAGAGCCACACAGCATGAATAGAGGAGAGGAACAACTTGAGGGAAAGAGGAGCTGGACACCGTAAAGGACACTAAAGGGGACTAAGATGGAGTCTATAGGCTTGGGAGACTCCTCAGGCAGGTCCTTCAGCTGTCTCTGGCTTGGCTGCAGTCTTGTCCATCAGGGCCTGGGACTCCATGGCAAGGAAAGAGTCAGGGGCACTCAGGGCACGTGGGGCCCAGGCAGAGCTGGTGGAAGGACTGCCAAAGCTCCAGCTGCTCTGAATGTGTTCGAGATACTTGGCCCAAGCACTCAGCCAGAGGAACAGGGAACATGCAAATGAGACTCTGAACAGCTGTGAGGGACAATCAGGAGGCTGACAGGATTCTGGGAAGCACTGGGGAGGTGGGAGGCCTCCTACAGGCCACGCACCCCTCACTTCCAGAAAGGAGTCTGAGGTGGTTTTGCAAATCTGATGTGCAGCCTGAGAGAAACTCCTGCAGAAACTATAAACAAAGGGTGGTGGGCACTTGGACAGGAAGTTGAGATCACAGGCAGACAGCATGTTTTTGGTAATAAAGTCCTGTCAGACAAAGCTCATCTCCGATGACAGGGTCATCATGCTGGTAGATGAGGGAAATGGGGTTTTGCCACAGCACTGATATTGAACAAAACATCTGACAAGCTGTTCATGAAATTGTGGCACATGAGCTAGAGAAAGGAAGCTAGACTGTGGTGGATTAGCAGGGCACTTAGCTGCTTCTACAATCGTACCCTGAGGGTACTTACCAGTTGGCAAGGCCTTGGAGGGACATGACCAGGAGTGTGCTGTAGAGCTCCAACCCATGTCACTCTTATTCAACATTGTGTCAATTCCTTGGATCAATACACAGGAAGCTTTTGAAGCTGGGAGCAACAGCAGATATATTGGATGCCAGAAACAGGATCCAAATATCTCAATCAGCTGGAGGGATGGACTGAACTTAAAAAGAAAATAAATTAGAGAAAAATGTAAAATCCCAAAACAGCAAAAAGCTACAGAGGTGTTACAGGATGAACTATGTCCCCCTAAAACTCATATATTGAAGTTTTAACCCCCATGACCTCACAATGTACCCTTGTATGGAAATAGGGTTGTCAGAGACATAAGTGGATGAGGTTGTTCTCATCCATGGAGAAGGATGAGCCTCTTACCCAACATGACTGGTGACTTACATATAAAAATGGCAAATTTGGGGGTCGACGTGCCACCACTCCCAGTGCAGAGCAGGAGGCTTCTGGGTCGACGTACCACTGCTCCCAGCACAGAGGAGGTGAGCCACGTGGGTGCCAGCAGCAGCTGTCCCCCCCCCACGTCGAAATGAGAAGACATGTAAATAAGCCTCAAAACCAGACTTCCAGATCACCTACAGCAAGCCCAAAGGGAAACGAGATGGAACACTCTGATACTCAACCACCTGGACTCCCTGAACTGGCAA
>NW_004624912.1:1357997-1514236 GCF_000247695.1 Heterocephalus glaber
GAGATTATGTAAAGGTGCAAATTTCCAATGATGAATGTCCTTATATTGTATACCTAAAATGTACCAACAAAATAAAATTTTTTAAAAATGGGAAATTTGGAGACAGACACATATGCAGGGAGGACACCAGGTAATGACTAAGGCAGAAGGTAGGGCATTGCTTCTACATGCCAAGAAACACCAAAGACTACCAGCCAATCACTAGAAGCTGGAAAAGAGGCACCAAATAAATCTCCATCATGTCCTTCAGAAGGAACCAACCCTGCCCACACCTTGATCTTGGACTTCCAGCCTGCAGGACAGAAAAAAAACGTGACAAAAAATATCTGTTGTCTAGTCCACCTAGTTTATGGTGATTTTTTATGGCAACCTTGAGCACAAAGACAAAATGGGGAAGATGGGGCTGAAAAACACCTTATGTGAAACAGTGGTAGCGTTTATAAGGCCGACAAAATCAGCAATGATTCATGACTTCCCTAAACAGCCAGGTCAGAATTCAGGCTACCTTAATAGAAGGTGTGGTATACGGACTGTTAAGGGTGGACTGGTCAAGATTCTCCTGCAGGGCTAGATTTGGTCTTGGCAACCTCAATTTGAAACAAGTTAGAGGACCTTGGAGTCCTGTGCCCATAGGTGCAGGGACAAACCAGAAGACTAACAGAAGTGGGGAAGGAAGAAGAGGAAGGAATAGAAAAGGGACTGGGTTTGTTAACAGTGGCTACCTAGGAAACAGAAAAGATCAGCCCATAGGAGAGAAACATACTTCAGAGGAATGCAAGAACTTTCTATTAGGCATTGCTGCCTGAAAAATCAAATGGGCCACCTTGTGGGGAGATGAGCTTTCTGTCTCTGAAGTACTCAAGACTCCACTTGCTGATGGCTCAATACAGACTTGTACAAGTGACTCAGGCAATGGGCAGCTCCAGTGAAGGTCCACTTACATTCTTGCTGGCCTGACACCTGCAACATTAGAGGCCACCATGAAGATGTCTTGGTCTCAAGACTTTTAACTGGTGGCTTTTGCAGATTGAGCTAAAGACTCATGGCCTCAGAAGATCAGACTTAGTGAGACCCACTGGAGAGATGAATTTGCTCACATTTATAGGACAGGAGTACCAGGAGGACAAGAACTATGAAAGGAAAGCAGCCCTGGTTCTCCACTGTCCAGGGTGGAGGGCCTAAGAGTTAGGTGGGGGCCTGGGAATGTAGCTCAGTGGTAGAGTGCTTGGCTAGTATGAACAAGGCCCTGGGTTCAATCATCAGCACTGCCAAAAAAAGTTAACCAATCCCTAACTGGGGGAGCCCTATGCTGTAAGGAGACACAGCAGAGTCTATACCCAGGCTTCTTTGAGGGGCTCCAAGAGTGCTCACTGGGAGGACGACAGAACAGTAGAATAGACAACTCTGAGGCCAGTAAGATGATACTTTCTCAGATGACCCGACTCTACTAGAGAACATCTACATCAGCCACTGCTACAGTTTTAATCTGAAACAGCCCCACAGTCCCTGTATTGAAGGCTTGTTTCCCAGCGTGGGACTACTGAGTAACAGTGGAACCTTTTAGAGGCAGGGCCTGGTGAGAGGACTGTAGGTCACTGGGGTTGTGTCCTCAAAGGGGATTATGGGGCCCTGGTCTCTTCCTTTTCTTTCTTTCCTCTCTTGGCCACAAAGTAAATGGTTTTGTCATACGCTACCGCCTTGATATGCTGCTTTGGCAGAGACCAAATGCAATGGGGTCAACCAGCCATGGGCTGAAACCTCCAAAGTATGACCCAAAATAGAACTTTTTCTTTACAAGCCAATTACCCTGCATATTTGTTATAGTAACAGGAAGCTGACTATACATTTTATCCTCTCTTAAACCCATCTTCCCTCCCCTTATAGTTAAGGGGCGGGGTGGGGTGGGGGGACAGACAAAACACAAACAAGCCAAAAAGGAGGCTAAGAAAGGGAAAGGAGTGCACACAACATCTATAACCAAAAAATAGTCACACTGGATTTAAACCCAAATCTGTCTCATCCCCAACCACATATTCATTCCAAGTATCTATAGGGCTGGGGATTTAGCTCAGTGGTTCTGGCACCTGCCTCGCAAGCTGAGGACCCGAGTTCAATCCCTGGTACCAAAAAAAAAAGCACCAAGTATCTATACTCCTTCCCCTATGAAAGGTTGCAGGTTGTGTGTTTCAAAGAAGTACCATAAGCATCTGGCAATAGAAAGAGTCACCTAATGTGACAGAAAACTGTCTTAAACTTCAGCACGCAGCAGAATGATCTAGAAGGCTTTGGAAGCACAGGGTGGTGGAACCCACTCTGGAATTGCTGATTTAGTAGGTCTGGGGTGTGACCAAGAATGGGTGTATTCCTAACAAGTTCTGGGTAGTGTCAACATGGCTGGCTAGGAGCCTCACTTTGAGAATCACTGCTCAAACACAATCAGAAAGGCAGACAGTGCTCCTACTTGGAGCCATGTGGAGATACAGATGCACGCTGGGCTGGTCATTTATCTCTGGGGTAGGAGGTCTCCAAAGCTGGGCAGCAGGACTGACAGCTTAACGCTGGAATAGAAGTTTACTTCACCAGAACTCATCTGGCTGTTCTACAAACTCCAGCTTCTGGTACATTCCGTGCTGGTGGGCTCCGGTTCTCCTGGGTTATGTTCTCTTCTACAGGAAGTCCTGTTTCCGCTGCAGTTGGCTCCAAGCATTTCCCCCTCTAAAAAGGAGCTCCTTTAACCAGACCTTCCGAGGCTGAGTTTTTCAACTGCCTCCTGATGCCAGGTGACTGCCACTAATCATACCTGAGTTGGTCGTAGTCCCCTGTACATCCAGATCCAAGAATGAGCACAGAATGACCATGGAAAAATCCAATCTGGGCCCTGCATTTCTTAATGCCACTTAAAATGGTGTTGTTTTGAGCAACCTCATTACCTTGTCATCAGCTCCTGTGAAGCCTATGCACAATTAAACCCCTCAGATCTATTTCTTGGGATCTCAGCCAATTCAGGTCTGCCCCCACTGCCAACCCCCTCAAGAACTTGAGTAATTAATTTCTGCAATCTAAATGCGACTTTCCATCTGCCCCTGTTACATTTCATCTTGTTAGCTTAAACCCAGCATTTCCAGTCTGTTGAGATCATTTTTGATTCTTTATTCTGTCTTTTATAGAAGCTGCCCATCATGGTCTTGTCATCCACACATTTGATAGTCTCACTTACTCCAATTTCATCAAAGTTTTGGATAAAAATGGGAAGCTTCATTTTTCAGGAGCTCACCTGCCACAAGCCGGTGGAATACACACTCATAAAAACATTCATGCTGAAGTCAGACTTCCTACAGTCTAAGGAAGGTCTCTGGGCATGTCATCTCTTTCCTTGGCCATTATAAATGCCAGGCTGGTGTGTTCTTTTTCATCTGAGAATTCTGCATATCAGCACCTCGTTCTTGGTCGCGGTCAGAATTGAATCAGCAGGACAGTTTCGGTTGCCGTTTCTTGGCCTTCTCAGCAATGACAATGTTACGGAGACAGGAAAGTAAGAATATATCCAAGAATATATCCCAGCAATATTTGACTTCCGACAGAAGTGAGACAGTCTATCTCCCATCATTACTATAGCATGCTTCCCTGACAGTTTTTCTTCTGACTCACTGGGGAAGCTGTAATAGAAATGCTTCCTAACTTGGACCTGCTCAGCTGTAAGGTATGCTGGGATCTTGGCAGTTGGTCAATGAGAAGGCAAGAAATATTTTCTAGGATAAGGTATTTGGAAAAGGGGGACAAGGACATAAAGAAAAAAATGAAAGGACATTGATGAACAGCATCCCTACTTTTCTGCCATTTGTATGTAAGAAGAACCCCTATTCTGTTGGGAAAAGGCACAATATATGTCCGTGGGATGCTGATAGAACATTTGTGAACAACCTGTTAACACCACAACCTGAGAGTTACCCAAGAGGATAGAGAAATATACATGTAGTAAAGTGTCCAGGCTTTGCGTTTTAATCCCACTTCTACTTAAATCCCACTTCTACCTTACTATGTAGCTTTGTGACCTTAGGCAAATCTCTCAAGGTTTCAGTAGTCTCCCGGGGAAAGTAGAGGCCAGAATAATATGTGTGTGCAAGGCACATGAGCACAGAAAGAAATAATGCGCATAAAAAGTTTAGCACACTGTCTGGTACATACCAACAGCTCAGTAAATAATAGTCGTTATCATAGAACAATAGCTTTAAGGCACTAAGTACTGAGAGTTCAAGAGCTGAATGTGGCAAGGGCTGAGAAGGTGAAAGAACCAAGAATGCCGAAATCGAGGACAGAAGAGACTGGGAGTGCACTGGAAGCTGCAAGGCAGAATTGTGTGGAACCAACCAGGAGCGGAGCCGAAGAACAAGGACAGGTCAAGGGACTCTGACCTTAAGTCAAGTAAGGCAAAACAGTCAACCAAAAGCCTCGAAGTTCAGTAAGAATAGTTTACTTTTTTAGCTCCAAATCCAAAAACTTATTAATGCTATAGGAAGTCAGTCAGAAATTATCTTAATATTCCCTTTCGAGAAACTTCAAATATTCCATTTCAAGAAATCTGTTCTGAGAAAATAATCATCAATAGGCCTAAGGATTTATGTTCAAGGATGTTCACCGCAGCATTATTTATAATAATGAAAAATGGTTTAAGATCTAAATGTCCAATGACAGAGGGTTTGGGAAATAAATAATAGTACACCCATATGATGGAATACAGGTATCCATTATAAAGTCCATTTTGGAGGAACACTTAAGATGGGGGAAATTATCACAACATGTTGTTAAATGAAAAAGGATGCTTACAAAATAGCTTAGGTAATATGATCATAATTTAGGTGCATACATCTCTAGAACTATGCTAATGCACTGAATGAATATGCATTATTTTTGCAAATGCTTTTCTTAAAAAGTGACCATAAAATTATACTAGAAAGGATCTCCCAAATCATTGTGTAATAAAAATTCACTACATTCAGAACCCAGGAACACAAGCAGTATCTATCATCTGGATGCCAGCAGCCATAGCTGGGACTGATGAGAAAGGACCTGGCTGTTTTGAAGGGCTGAGGGGTCAGAGGTTCCACAGGCCTTTGCAGGGGGCTGGGTGGAGCCTAGGAAAGTTTTAGGTCAGTGGCTCTCAACCAGGCCTGGATAACAGAGACCCCAAAAATGCCAGTGCCCAGGCTCCACTCTCGGGACTTCTGACCTAACTGGGGTCTTAGGAAGGGGCTTTTATGAATATTTCAAAAACTGTCCAGGTGATTTTTATGGGAACCAGTGGACTTGCTGATGAGCTGTCCCAAGCCACTGTTGCCTGCATGCAGAGGTCTACTAGAAGCTGCTTGGCTTGCATACAGTGAGCCTTCTCTCCACCCTACACCCAGCGCACAAAGATTCATTCTAGGAGTTGGAGAGATGGTGACAAGAAGCAGGTACCCTGAGGCCTGTGGCATATGCAGGAAAATGGTGGACATTAACAGAGGTGTTCCTTAGATCTGCCCTATGTGGGAGTACCTGCCACAAGGATACTGCTGTACACTTTCAGACTCCTAATTTGACCCAGAGAACCAGCTACTCCATAAGCTGAAGATACAGGCTATGAAAAGGGAGAAGGAAAGCAAACCAGGATCCTGGGAAATCTGCAGGGACTTGACTCTGCATGACCAGGTGCTAGTGATATTTTCCTCTTCTGTCCTGCTTTTGGGCAGAAATACACACCAGCTAACAGAGCAATGCGTGGACCTTAAAAGTAGTCTGCTCTGGGTAGTGGAGGTGTCTTGGAGGGCTTGCAGTCTCCCTCAGGCACCTCAAGGGAAGAGAAGCAGAGGGAACAGGCTGCTAGAAACAAAAGTTGGTATTAAATGATAAGATCTCCCAGCTTCTCACTCAAGATACAGAATTACTCAAGGCACCAAAAGAAGGGAAAGAAGAGGCCCGGGTTGAGTGTTGGGTGCTTTACACACTAGATCCATCCGTCCCTGAATAATTAAGGGACAACTGCAGCTATTTTGTACTCCACACAGCAGGGATTCTGAGACAGTGACAGTGGCAGTGGGAAGGGAGCTTTGGCTCAGGTAGACCAGTGAGGGTGGCAAGAGGGGATAGATCTCAACTGTTATACCACAGCCATTTCCTTGCAGTTGCCTCCCTGGTGGCCTCATGTCAGTTCTGGTAGAGGGACAGTGTGCAAACCAGACTTCCTATTCTGCAATGCATTGTACCTACGTACGTGCATATTCACACATATACACACACCTCAACAGCCAGTGCACTTACCTTCCAGTGAGGTTTGGCTCCAGCTGAGGCTAACAGAATGCACTCTCTGAAGGTGGAGGGGAATTGGAAACTGGCCTAGGACAAAACATTCCCCACAAATAATCCACAACAGAAGTAAAAGAACCATTCCTGCAAAATTAAGAAGGAAGTGTAATCTCCATTTTCTACCTTATTTTTATAGATGAGGAATCCGATGGTTTAGCAGAAGCACTCAAGTGGGGAAGCCTCCCTCAGTGCTGACCCAGGCTCCTCCCTCTGCACTTGAAACCTAGCTCTTCTAATTTGATGCTCAGGGGATGGGCAGAACAGATGGTGGCCACTCATCCTCCAAGAACCAACCTTTCCCATCACAGAAGATGCCAGCCAGAGACATTTCTGGTTCAAATGCAAAGATATTCTGTTAATATTGACAAGGCTTCAAATTCAAACGAGTTGCATGTGCTGGTCTGATTAAGTCATCCTTACTAAAGGCAGATCAATGAAGGCAGTGTTACGGCAGGACTCAGTACATGCAGAGCTGCCTTTGAAGCTTTCAAGTGCTGGAAATGGAATCCTTGTCCTTCCATTTGAAGTCAGAGTGGAGGAGGAGACGAGGACCAACTGCTGGGAGGTATGCTTAACGTCAAACCCTTCTAAGCCCAGTCTCCAGCCAGGGGTCTGTCCTTCTAGTTTCCCCATGGTATCTGCAGAAAACCACCTTCTTTTGTTTTTCTACTCACTCTCAAGCCACCAAGTCTATACTTTCTTATTGGTGAGCCCACTCGTCATTCCAGGACTTAAGCATACATACTGCAAGGCTTAGTTTGCATTTCTCATGCTCAGGAAAGCAAAACACTAAAGCAGAAGGGAAGGGAAGTGACATGGCAGAGCCACAGAACACTCACTCCCCTCCCTTTTGTCTTGGAACTCTGCTCCCGGCTGGAACTTCTCCCTGCCACTTGCTAGCATTCAAGCCAGTTACAAGAGGAATTTCTCAGGAGAGTCTTGGAGGAGATCTATCTGAGAAAGAGACTGGCGTGCAAAAAATCCTTTCCCAGATCACCCATTAGAGAACCAGCTCCTCGGCTAAGCAGCTGTCATGGAACCAAGGCCACAGGAAAGGATGTTGGAGGAGTACAGCATTATGCCAGTGAAGCTCCAGGTGCTGCCCACACAAGTTACAAAAGAAGGGCTCAGTTTGGACAACGCAATGAAACCCTGTTAGTCACGACACTTGCTTTGGGGCTAGGGGACATCTCAGTGGTAAAGTGCTTGCCTAGCATGTGCAAGCCCTGGGTTCCACCCCTAGCACCAAAATAAGATCCTTGCTTTAGCTTCTTGTCATATATCTAAGACAAGGTAGTTAAACATGGTCATAAATCTAAGACCAACTTAGTGATGGCTAAACTTCAAAGGCAAAGGTCTGAATATAAAGAAAACTCATTCATTATAAATAACTACTTCCAATACATACACACACCATGGACTCATGTCATTGAGAAACAAAGACCAGCTAGGGGAAGTAACTAAATAAGGGAAAGAATGGGGTTTAGACCTTAAATATAAATAATCAAGCCTCCCTCCCCAAAGCTGAGATCTCCAGATCTCCAGATGCCTGGCTTGCTTCGTCTACACCACAGGCATAAAGGAGGTACTCAGCCCCACTTGTCAAGTGTGAAATCTGAGGCAGAGAGAGGGCACTGAGAACTGGGGACCAGCTAAGGTGAATCCTATTTGGATACAGTGCACAGTAGCTGTCAAGTCACCTGGATGACTGTACACTCACACACACACACACACACACACACGCACACACGCATGCACGGAAAGAGAATTAGTTCCATCACAGATTTGGAGGCAACACTGACAATTGTGTTCTTCTAGTTATATTGATTTACCACTGTACAGAAAGATCAGAGACGCACCTTGCTTATTATCGTCTCCATGGCTCCTAGCATGGTGCTTGGCACATAATGCTCAACACTGATGCTCAATATTAATGAACACATTAACTAATAGCCTCTCAGTCTCATGTACCCTATGTCTAGGCAGTAACAAAGCCAAAACTTGACAATCACGGGGACATCTGGCTACTGTCAGGAGAAGAGAGAATGGGTGGCAGGGCACTAAAACTCAGCTCTGGCTCCTTTCAGGTGATGTAACAAGGTAACCTTGCACTTCTAAACAGGGATTTTGTCCTTTTGTCCTCTGTGTCCGTTCTATGCCCTTGATGCTCAATGAAAATAGTGAACTGGTGATTTGTAACCATATGGGTTGCTATTTTATTGACTTTCCCTGTAGGATATGGGACAATGACCAAGACTGAGGAGTATCCATGACCATGAGATCAGGGTTCCAAATAATTCAACCCAGGGGCATCTTCTTCCTGAACACACATTCTCCATTCAGCAAACTTCACCCCTGCCACGCTGAGTTTCCACAAATACCTGCCATCCCTCTACCCCCTTGCTGGAAGCCCCCTTCCTCTTTAAACCCACATTCAGGGTCCCAAGCTTTCTGGATGTTCCTTAGGACCCCTGACTATCTGATGTGAGCTTCCAGTCTTTTCTCATCAAGCCTCCAAATAAGGCTTTGCTACATTAGGGGAAACAGAAAGTTATTGGTTTTTTCTTTTATGAAAAAAATGAAATTGGTTTATATTCACTGGGCTCCTAGTGGGAAAGCAGACAGGAGAACTGAGTTCTGGTCTTGGTGCTACATCAGAAACTTGTATCAATGGATGTGATATGCTCAGAGTTATAAAAGACAAGATGGTTCCCTAACCTAAGGAACTACCCTCTCTCAGAAGAATCATAGTGGGTCCTGGGGGTAAAGACAAGCCAGAGGTCCAACAAGTCAGAGATAAGACATTCCAAGCAATCTCTTAGGTGCAAGGAGACATAATAACAGGCATATCTAAAGTGCATATGCGCATATCTTAGAACCTTAATTTCTTCATCTAAGTCAGGTGCAGTGGTACAGGCCTGTAATCCTACCACTGAGGGAAAACGAGGCAGGAAGACTACCAGTTTAAGGCCTGAGCAACTTACTGAGAACCTGTCTCAAAATAAAAACTAAAGGCCTGGGGATGTAGCTCACTGCAAAAGTCCTGGGTTCAATCAACCCCCAGTACTGAAAAAAAATCTCCTCATCTATAGATATTGGGGGTCAGAGTACTTAAGGGCTATAAATTAGCTCTGTTCAGGCCATGTCATTTGGCCAGTTTGACTTGGAATATCCAGTTGTCCACAGATCAGACCACTCAACACACGTTACCTGCCTGTCCCCTGTAAACATCAGATTGTGAGTTCCCTGACACAAACAATCTCCAAGCCTTCTTCCAGTTTTGAGCCTCCATAAGAAGTGGCTACTAGGAGGACCTTCAAACAAGCCAGGAGGTTTACCCTAAGACCAGAAAATTTTTAAGGTTCCTTAATCCCAGTGTAGAGATGGCAGAGCCAAGCTGGGCCTCTGGGCTTTTCTGCCTTTCTGGTCTGCTGTAGTGGTAAGGGCACTTCTCCCTATTAGGCCTTCTGCAAAGGCAGCTGGTGGGGAAAGAGTGCTGGCTCCTCCCTCTCCAGCCAGACTCAGCAAGCCAAGCTCCATCCCACCTGAATCATGAGATGTCTTTGGTCAGTCCTCTGCTGAGGCCTCCTGAGACCATCCCTTCACACCAAGCCTTGACTCTGGCACTGTCCATGTTCTCCTCCTCAAACACACCTACAAGTGTCTGGGATCAAACTGGTGTGCTGAGCAGCCTCTTCCAGCAGGAGCTCAGCGCTGAACCTTTTTTTGTGCTACCAGTACCTAGCACAGGACACTGCGCACAGTGTGTACCTAAAAGGTACTTGAAGTCCAGAGTGACAACAGGGGTTGTTGTCAACTCTGGAAGAGGAAGGCTCTGGCACTCACTCCCTGGAAAAAGACGGCCTATCCCCCATTCCTTCCCAAGCTGGTAGCTGTTGATAAACAGAAAGAAGCTGCCCCACACCCCTGCACCTTTCTCCTCCTGCTCAGCAGAGGCAGCCCCACCTCCTGAGTGGTCCACCTCCCTTCCTGAAAGCCCCAGATGGTTCTCCTGCCCCAAGACTAACCAAGCTTCTCACCCTGCACCATATTTTATCCCCCTTTCTCCTCCCTTAAGAACCTAGATTTGGGGCAGGGTGGTTTTTTTCCAAGCTGCCTCTTACTCTGTCCCCTTTTCTTCCTAGTTTTGAGGTCCACCTCTAAGGCCCAAGTTCGCATCCGCGCCTTCCTCAAGGTCGTTTATCCCGCCTCAGAAAAGGTGAGAGACACTTGTGAATATAGACAGGAAAGAATGGAAGAGGATCTGCTGAAAGACTGGGGAAAGTGGGAATGGGGACGGTGGTAGAGCCGGTGCCAAAGGTTGAGAAGCGGGTGAAAATCAAAGGGAGGAGGGTGAGAAACCTGGAAGGAGATTGGATTCGCTAGGAATTGGAGGGGAATGGTCGGGAATGGGGGCCGGAGAAGGTAGGATTGTGGTGGGTCCTGGTCGTAGGCAAGCATCCAACCCCCAATCCCATTTCGTCGGCCCGGAAAGAGCCCCAGAGGGTGGCCTGCCTCCCGAGCACCGCACCACCGAAGCGAGAGGACTGCGGGGGCGGGGGGTGCAGCGTCCAGCGGGCGCCCCTTTCCATCCAAACTCCGGGCCCACTCTGCCTGCGCGGCGGGGCGGGGCGCCCGAGCACCCGGCCTAGCTGGGGAACAAGAAGGGGGCAAAACTGCTCTTCAGGTGGTCCTTATCGTTAAAGTTTGCGACTAGCCCAGGAGCCGGCCGGGTCTTCCTGGTCCTCGCGACCTCGCTCCGTCCCCGCGGGCCCGGAGACCACTTCGCTCTCGGCTCCGCCTGGGTCCCGATCCCCTCTCCGTCTCCATCCCTCCCCAAGCCCCTTCCCCGCTCCCTCCCTCCGCGCTGGATCTCCCGCAAGACGTGAGCGGAAAGTCAATGGGCTGCCCCAACCACAAAGACAAATTACCATGAGAAAAATAACTCAGGAGGTCGGTGCTCGCCCCAGGTCCCGCCGCCGCGCTCCTTTCCACCGGCCCAGGCGGGAGCGCGAGGACCCCAGCCGCCTGATCTGGAGCCCGGCGGGCAGAGTTTGGGCTCCATGGGGCCTGGCCGGGGCAAGGGTGTCCGGGAGCGGGGTTGGGGCGGTCCCGGAGCCCGAGACTTCACACTCCCGGCGGCCCCGCGTCCCACGCGCCTCGCCGCTCGCACTCTGCCTTCGCGTTTACTCGCCGGCTCGCTCGCAGCTTCCAGCGCGGCCCAGTCTCCGAGCCTCTACCCCGCTCTCTACCAGCCTTTCGCTCGTCGGTCCCCTGCTCCAGTCCGGGTCCCGGCTCCCCATCGCAGATGCAGCCCAGATGCGCCAGGAGCAGCCCGGAAAGGGCCCAGTGGCACCGGGACCCGGAGCAGGCGGGAGACGAGAACGCAGCCGCGCCGAGGGCGCCGGAGCCGCGCGGTGCAGAAGCCGAGCGACCCTCTGTCCTCCCTTCTCCCGCAGCCTCCCCACCTGCCTCCAACTTGCAAGCGCCCTCGGGCCCCCCACCCTCTACCCACTCGAGTTGCTGAAGTTTGCAACTTGCAGCCCCAGCCCGCTCAGGGAAAGCGCCCCGTGCTCAGGGACTCACCTCCCGGCGGCACGCGCAGGTGCGGCTTCCGGCGGCTCCCGGCTCCCGGCGCGTAGCGGGGTGGCCAACCCAAGGGCTGGCAGCCCGTCTGGGAACCGGGCGGCGGCGCAGGAAGGGCTCCCGGCCCTGGGCTCCGCTGCGCTCCGTTGCAGTCCGGCCCTGGACCGCGCCCGCTGCGCTCCTGCTGGTCCAGCAGCGCTGGATGCGCGGCCGATCCGCCCGGCTCCGCGGAGCTGAGCTCTGGCACCAAGCCCCGCGCTCCAACTAGCTCCAGACCCGGTGCGCCGGAGACAGCCGGGAGGAGGAGAGCGAGGGAGCAGAAGGAGGAAGGAGAGAGGGGGGAGGAGTTGGGAGCGTGGGGAGAGGAGGGGAGAGGGAGCGAAAAGGAGGAGGGGGTTGGAGAGGACCTGCCGCGGCGGGGGCGTCACCCGCCAACCCCGAGGCAAGCGGGAGAGCGCGAGGGGGCGCCCTGCATCCCCAAGTCCCTACAACCGAATTCTTGCCCCTGAACTGCCAAGTGTGCTACCAGGAGGTCAACCTAAGCGCCCCCACCCAGTCGGTATTCAGCTGCTAGACCGAGGTTCCTGGGCACTTGTCACCTTTCCCACATTCCGCTTAACCGTCCTCGGTCACCCCCACCTCGAATCACTCCAACACTTTTGGGCTGAAAACCCCCACCCCGGCCCCAGGCTCCCCAGTTCCGCTAGTAGCTAGGAGCTGCCTCTGCGGATTTGAAGGGAAAGGGGACCGCGAACGAAAGCGAGAGGTGTGTCCGGAACTGCAGTGTCTGTGTGTGAGGCTGGGCTGGAAAGCGACCTTGAGAGAACCTCCCCAAGCCTCAGTTTCCTCAGCTGTAAGCTGGGCCTGGTGATACGCAGAGTGGCGAAGAACAGGCAGGGGCTGCAGGGAGTAAAACAACTTCAGGAACACCAAGAGGGCATCCAAGGGATGAGCGATCCAGGGAGGCAGCAGAATGTTCTCTGGCGAGGAAAGAAGCTTTAGCGCAGCCACACCGAGCCAGGAAGTTGAAGTGATCTAGTGTTTCTGATGGCTGGAAGGCGGGAGGGAAAGCCGTAGGGAGCAAGCTTCAGGTCCTAGCTGCCGAGGCTGCAGGAGGGATGGGAAGGGAGCCCTCTGCTGAACAGAAAGGGTATTTGAACATTTTTAAAAGGTGACCTAAGAAAATGAATGAAAAAGACAAAAGACCTGAAAATTTAAACCCAGAGAAGTGTGATTCTAAGAAACAAAGAGAACTGTGAAATAAAAATAGATTAAATCAGGGAAAGGAAAACACTAGAAGACTTCTAGAATTTAGCAATTGGAGAATTGGAAAAAGGTCCACGCGGAGCCTTTTACATAACAAAATTTTGGGTAACCCCAGAGAAAGTGGAAGATGGGAGACAGCAAGACCCACAGGTGCCACCATACGTCCCACTTCTGAACCAGGCAAGGATCAGTTGGCCAGGATGATGGGACATAATCCAAGAAAGGTGTTTATGAGGCACTGTAAAAAGAGAAAGTGCAAGATCTCAGAGGTTAATTCTTCTTAGAGCAACAGAAATGCTGAAATTCACGTGTGGAATAAAGAGTAATTTGTAAAAGTAAAATCCATGCTGGATGGGAAAAGAGGGGTGCAGAAAAAAAGAAAATAGGAAGCAAATGAGCATGTCTGGGCACACCACTCTGGTAGCCCATCCAGGTGATATTGGGGTGAAACTCACCCTGGAAAAGGCCGTGCTCAGTTTGGCAGCCTGTCACATCATGACAAGGACAGTGAGATCTGGACAGCAGAAGCCACTCCAGAGTCCCAGCCCGGGTGGGGCAGGCAGGTCTGATGCGACTCTGGACTCCTTCCAAGTAGCTACCCCCATTCCCTGGAGACCACAGAATTGTTTTTATTATTGTGAATATAAAGATGTATGTAGTATGGAGGCATGTTTTGATTAAAACAAAAACATGACAATATTCATATATTGCAGGGTCGGGAAATGAGCAGGAGGCTTCCCATTTGTCTGGTTGGGAGAGTAGACAAATGCCTTCTGGGTGGTTCTGTCACTGAAGCTTTCTCTTGAAAGGCATTCAAAATCTCATCCATCCTTCACACATTCTCATCTTACTGGGGATCAAACTCAGGACGTTGCACTTTTGAAGCAGGTGCAGCACCACTGAGCTAAATCACTGGCCCACCTTCACACATTCTCTCACCAGCCTTCTCTTTCCATGTTTGGATTCTTTACCCTTTCTTCCTTTCCCACCCTCATGTTATGCTCCTTCCTAGTTCTTCTCCACCTTATGAATGAGTAGGAAGGAGGCTTGGCCAAGTGTGGCCTGGGGACACCCAGGAGTGAAAGCTTCCTCTTTAGGGGAAATAGGAACCAAGAAGGGGAGACACTCAGAAATGCAGAATGCACAGCAGGGCAGCTTGCAGCAGTGAGCTAATTCATACTAATTGTGTCCTACTCTATTGTATTGATTAACAGTGATTACTCAAGGGCTCTCAATATAAGAGAGCTCAGGAAGGGACAGTTTCTCCACAAGCCTGGCTCTCCACCTACTCCAGGCACACCCTGGCATTCAGCAAACCCAGCCTGATTAGACTCTGAATCATTTACTTGGACAAAATCTGGAACATTGATCCCATCACCAGGAGCTTCTGGTACCTCCTTTTACCTTTGCAATAACCAGTACAATAATTACTTATACTAGAAGCAATTTTCCACCTACCAAAGCACTATTAATTAAGCAGAATGTAAATACAGTAATTAGTACAGAATAATCCAAAACAAACAAGCTAAAGAGCTGTGGGTGGGAGGGAGTTCTTAGAATTCACTCGACCTAGAAATTCCAAACTTACCTTGAGTTAAAGTTCCAATAGGTTAAGAGGTACAAACTCTCAAGTTCAAGGGCAGCAAATTTGGGAACACAAGGCTAACTCTTTCTTCCCACCTGAGAGGATTTTTTGGGTGATGGAGCTACCTTTGAAAAATAAGAGTCCAACTTCTCCCGGGAGATGGAAGACATCACTGTGTATCTGTGTGTGTGTGAATGTGTATATGTGCACGTGTATGCAGATGTGTGTGTGTGTGTGTGTGTGTTTATACATAGCCCAGGCACAAGCACAAATCTTGCCTTACAGCAAAAGGCAAACAACAGCCAGTCATATACTGATAGGAGAGAGAGAATTGAAAACAAAAAGGCAACAATCACTTATAATGTCCAAATCGCTTCTTGGTCCCAGAATTGCCTGCTCGTTGTGCCTGGGGATGGCAAAGAAAAAAAGCAAATTCCCATCCTGGGAATCATTGTCACTTTGTGAACCAAAAGCCTATTCTGGTCAGAGGAAGTGAAGTGTCACTGAATGACAGCTCTGCCATTGTCCCTAACTAACGTGGAAAGGCTTCCTTCCTTCCTTCTCAAACATTTAAGTGCCACTCACTATACTAGGTGGAGAGGTCACAGGATGCACCACATAGGCGATAGGGAAGGCGAATTGATCGTCACACATGGACGGACCACCACAGGTCAAAACTCTGCAGGTGCTTGGAGAACCAGGCAGAGCAAACACATCTTCACTGGAAAGGGCCATTCTAGCTGAGGATGGGAGATGGGGCAAGAATTTGCCAGACAGAGAAGTGGGAGGACACAGAGTATTCCAGGCAGAGGAAATAGCATGTGTAAAAGCACAAGGCGATATAATTAGATTTCTGTTTGAAGAATTATTTGGCTCTGGTTAACAGATTCAGAGAGAGAGAGGGAGGGAGGGAGGGAGGGAGGGAGAGAGAGAGCAGTAAACTTGAGCAGGTGCATTGTGGAGTGGAAACAGCACCACACCAGCAGGTAGTGATTCTTGGTTCTAGGACAGCTCACCCACTGATGACCTGAGTGACCTTGAAGGAGCCCCTTAGCCTCTCTGACCTCAGTATCTTATAGAGAAAATGAAAAGGGTTGAGCAATTAGCTTCCAAAGTCCTCCTTGCACAAGCGTCCTCTGATTCTACCTCTTCCTGCAGATATTTCTTTAAATCTTGTTCTGCCTTTGTTCTTTGCCATACTTAAGCATTTAGTCCTTTCTAAGTGTGTAGCACATGATGGTTTCCAAAAGTGTCTTCCCTGTGCTAGCTCTTTGACCTTCACATCCATGTGAAGGACACAGCCACACTGAAGCCCTGGGTGATCTTGTTCGATCACTGGGACATAAACCATCTCTGTGCTGATGACACCCAAGTTTGTGTATGCAGCTATGACCTCTTTCTTAAAATGCAGACACACATAAATCAATCGTCTGCTCCCCTCCTCTACCAGGAACATCTCATGCTTAACACTTGCCTTCTCAGTTTCTTTCCCAAAGCAGCTCCTCCCTTGGACTTGTCCACCCTAGCAAACAAAAACTCCATTCTTCTGATTCCTCAGGACCAAAGTCTTGAAGTCACTCCACTCTTGACATTTAAACCACCCGTAAATCCTGACGCTTCTGCCTTTGACATATTTTTGAAGTCTGATCACTTCTTACTGTCTCCTCCACCAACATCCCAATTCAAACCACTCTTTCCTCCCACCTGGATGTTTGCGCTGTCTGTTTCCATCTTTGTGCCTGCACATTGTTGTCCAGGACCCTATTACTCCTCTGCTCAAAAACCTTGTATGGCTCCCCAGTGCTCTAGAGAAAAAGCTACATCCTTACCCTCCCTCCAAGTCCCTTTCAGACCTCACCTCCTACCTCCGCCCCCTATCTCTTCAGCTATACCAGTGTCCCTGCTGTTCCTCAGACACCCGAGGCGAGGCCGTCTCCTTAGGTCTCAATCTCTCTCTCTCTGGAAAGCTCTTCTGTCAAACATCCACAGGGGTCACTTCCTCACTTCAGTCTCTGCTCAAATATTGGTTCATCAGCATCTTTCTTTACCATCTTTTTGGAAACACCTGTCACTGTCACCACCTGACTTCCTACATATTTATTGTCTGTCCCCCTGTACAGAATATGAATTTCACAACAGCAGAGTCTGCCTGCTTCATTCACAGCTGTCACCCCCAGCTCACAGAAGAGTTCTTGGTAAAAAGAAATGCACAGTCATGATTTAATGAATGAGCCTTTATTTTTTCCATTTTTACAGATAGGAAAACTGAGGCTCAGTGATGGAATGGGTAAGAACTCGTATTTTTCCACACTGAAATGTTCTCTCCAATTGATTATTAGTTTGCATTTATACAAACATTTTACATCTCTCTCTCTCTCTCTCTCTCTCTATATATATATATATATATATATAAAATTTACATCTATACCAAGAGTTTAAAAAAACACTTCATAGAAGATACACATTACCATGATACATACAGTGATTGTTTTCAGCACTTGGATCTATTGGGCCACATGGCAGCATTCCATGTCATCATGCTGTGAAGCAGACATCAAAAACCCAGACCTCTAAAGGGATCCCCAACCCCTTAAGTGGGTTTTTCCTGGAGTTGTTTTAGTTTCTTCTGTTACGGTTCTGGCTTTTCTTCACAGCCATTTCCACAGCTCCTAAATGGAGCAAGTGGTGAGTAGGGATGGCTGGCTTGGCAGGGTGCCCTTGGGCTGATACACGGGTGTCACATCTCCCCGGGCCCTTTTAGATGCCACTGTTTCTTTCCCACTGACCTGGCATGGGCTATCAGATTTGGGTCGAGGATAGTCAGGAGGAAGTGAGGAATAGGAGGGTGTGAGGATCAGAAGACATGACAGAGGCCTGGCTGGTTCCAGGATGACACCAAGCTTCCACCAGATGAACAGGACAAAGGGCTGAGTGAAGCACTCAGCTGCAGGCCAGGGGGCAGGGGTCACTGTCAGGATGTTTAGATCCAGGGGAGAACACAGATGTTGTCCAACAAGAGAGCTGTGTCTGTGATGATCTCCCAGAGACAGGGTGAAGCCACAGAAACCAGCGACAAGATCAGGATAGAACAGGTGTTGGCCGAGGTCACCTAAGGCAGTGTTTTCAGAGAGGGACATCTCACTAAGAAGAGGACCCAGGTTCATCAAGGAGGAGCATGTTTCTGTGCTTTGAGGACCAGAGTAGAGCAGTCTCCTGGACAGGAGATGAGGGGGGACAAAGGGGAGCCTTCCTGCATAGCAGGGTAGAAGTCTCCTGGAGGGATTGTGAGGTCCAGAAAAGCTTCTTTGTCCCCACCAAAGTGTCTCCCTCTGGTGTTATATGGCCCAGATTCCCACAGTGGGGAAATAAGAAGTTGGCAAAATGCCTTACCTACACAGACAACCCATAAATCAACAGCACCAGAGCAGGTGTGTGGGCAAAGCAGTCATTGCCTCTGAATTATCTCTTGAGCACGTCATTGTACCAAGACCATACAAAGCACCTCAACTCTCAATGAGGAGGAAGCACTCATTACATCTTTGTTGACTGGACACTTGCAGGGACATAATGGAGGTTCAAGCTGCACAGGGGCAGGGCTAGGTTAGAGAGGTCTTGAATGCAAGAAGGCCAAGCAAGAGGAATCACTGGACATGAGGGGCAGGAGGGTGATGTGAGATGGGTGACTGTGGGTGGACTGGAGTAAGGGAAGCTGTTACAAGAGCCCAGCACCTTGAGGAGGGCAGATAGCAGATAGCAGCAACAATGAAAAGCCATGAACTATCTCTACTGCATGAGTGTGAATCCTAAGGGATTGATTGGATCACAGAATAGGAAATTGAGGTGGTGAGGAGTAGAAGAGTATAAGGGTACTCAGAAAAGGAGAGAAGTGAGAGCTAAGTGCCCAGTAAGCAAGGGCCTGGTGGAGAGAACACTGTACCCTGTCTGCTCAGCTTCGTGCTGGCTCTGCTCTCAGTCTGGGGAGTTGGGGGGTGCCCTTAATATATCCTGGGGAGCTGCAGGTAGCTTGGCTCTCAGATGTTAGCTGAAAAACCCTGATCTGAGGGGGAGGCAGGTGGCTCCCTTCTTTCAATTAAATGAGACTTTGTGCACCCTGTTATTTGCTCAGCTCTGTACTGTGGCTGGAGAGGACACAGATAGAGGATAAGTAATGCTTAAGGGATGATCATCTTATTGAGGATGTGATTGCAGGAAGTAAATAGCAGCTGAATGGCAGATTGGCTGCTCCAGGCATGGAGCAGTAGACACATTCAGAGAGAGGGAGCCCCTGGAAGTATGTCCTGAGAGGCTTTCTGGAGAAGGAGAAGTCACCCTGGGCCACCAAGAAGATGCATATAGAGACAGAGACAGACTCAGGGGAAGGAAAAGAGGAATTTGGTGGAGTTCCTTGGGAATGCAAAGAAGGGGCAATACGTATAATCAGCTTGGACTTGGAAAGGGCCTTTGACAAAGTTCTCTAGGAAAGGGTCTTTTCAAAGGTCAGGTACCAAGGGGCAATGAGGTCTGTTTTTATCAAGATTGAGGAGTGCTTAGAGACAGGAAACAAAAGGTAGGGCACATTTAGTCTTCTCCAAATGGTGCACTGCTAGAACTCCCTCCCCAAGGATCAGCACAAGGGTCTAAGGGTGTAGCTTAGTGGTAGAGTTTTTGCCTAGCATTCAAGAGGTATGGCTTCAACAGCACCACAAAAAAGAAAAATAAAAAAATAAAAATATGAAGAATCAATAAACAGAGTGGTAAAGACATGCAGTGGAACTGTATTCAGCCTTAAGAAGGAAGGACCGTTATGACTTGTCCTGCAACATGGATGGACCTTGAAGATATTACAGTTAAGTGAAAAGAGCCAGACACGTGAGGGCAGAGCCTGTATACAGTAATTGCAGTTGTATGATGTCTTTAGAGTGGCCAAATTCACAGGAGGGAGAATGGTGGTGGCCTGGCTGAGGGAAAGGGGAAAGGGGGAGCTCAAGTTTGGATGATAGAGGGTGGTAATGGTGGCACAGTGTGAATGTACAGAACCTTCCCCGGAAAAATCATTGAGATGGCAAATTTTTTGTTAGGATATTTTGCCACAATTAAGAAAAGGAACCAATATATGCAGAATGGTCTCATTTTTATCTTAAAAAGTAAATTAAAAAAAAATGTTTAACATGATAAATTTTAAGTATATTTTATCATAGTGAGAGTTAAAGAATCTGCCAAGATTGGCCTGACTTACATCTTTGTAAGTGTTCAGGAGGGGATAGTCTCATGACAAAGTTTTATGTGGCAGATGGCTCCAAATGTATTCTTCCTGCCACGGTAGAAATAAATTGACAGGCAGTGATTAGACCTGGCCTGGTTAGGATGGAGGGGTGAGGCTTAAGACCCCCACCACCACCACCCCACCCAGCCCCAGTGTGCTGTCGTTTCCTGGGTGGGACCCACGGCCTTGGGGTTTCTACAGCCATATTGATGGCTTAGGGATTGTGGCTAGGCTCTGCCATTCGCCAGCTCTGTGGCTATAGTTACTTAATCTCTCCTTTCACAATATTCTCATCTTCAAAATTAGGTACTTTCTATCACATTGTACAGAGGATTAAGAAAGATACTGCAACAGAATGTTTAGCACAGTGCCTGGGGCATTTTAGGAGCTCACTGAATGTTAATTTTTATTGTTATCAACTGAATCTGTATAATTTGGCAGAAAGGGGGCAGATAAATTTAACACAGCATGTGCAAATATATTTAAAAATAAACAAATCCAAACCTTCTGACTTAACATGTCTATCAAAAGCCAAGAAATGGTATTCTGAAGCATTTTTCCTTCCAGCCCTTGAGTTTGAAATACTGTATTACTCCAAAGGCTAAAAAAACATGTCAGGTATCTGCAAGGGGCAGAGGTGGCTGAAAATACCTGAGGTCACACATGTCCTGATATATCTTTACATATGATGCATTCATTCCTCTTTGACTTGGTGTGAGTTTTAGTTACCAAATCTCTAATGTTCTGACACTGGAGAAAGAAGAGAGAAAAGCCAAGCCAAGGTGGTCCAGCAAAACAGGCCATAAAGGTCAGAGTGCTCCAGACTATAATAGGACACATAGAAATCAGTAAACTCATCCATAACAGGAGAAGGTGAACAAGGACTCATTCTACCCAAAGACTCGCTGGAGGGGAAGATGATCAAGGAATAATTAGAACAAATAAAAGAAATGGGTAATAAACTCCTAGAGCACATTACTCCAAGATGTAGTACATGAAGGAAATATAAATGAATTCACAAGGGTCTGGACAAATTAATGTCAGGGATGTAAATGGATGCCCAGGGAGGCTGACATCTGCCCACATTGACAGCTGACATCAGGGAAAGCAGTGGGCATGGCCCTTTGAACAATGGAGAGACCTTGGTCTGACTAGGATCTGCCTGCATCCAGATTTTCTCAGCGTCCCTGGGGAAAGACTGTCAAAGGGTCAGGAATGAAGATGAGTGAGCTACATTGAATGTCCTTGAAGGACAGTGAGAAAAACAGTTTGGCTGGAGTGAAAGAGATGAGTTGGAACGTGATGGAGATTTGTCTGGATAAGTTAAGAGCAGATTCGATTATCAAGGACATGGATGCAGTAGTAAGGGACTGAATTAGTCCACAACTCATAAAATGTTGGAGCTTCTTTAGTCCAACTCTTTCTTTTGGAAGATGAAAAAGTGGAGCTCAAGAAGATCAATTCACTTCTTCCAGGACCTGCAGGAATTAACAGCAGAGCCCAAATGAGAATCCAAGGATTTTCTTCACCATACCATGTGGTGGACTGGGTGTAGGGACATCTTTGGAGAAAGATCATTATTGAATCAATGAGCTTGAGAGAGTATCTTGTCTCCTCAGAGCCCACTATGAAATGACTTAACTCTCCCTCCCTTCATTAGCCTGGCAGTAAAAGTAGAGACTTGGCAAAAATCACAAAGCTGTATTTCTTAGGCTCTTTCCTCTTATTTTGTGGGAATTGCAGTTTTCCCCCAAGTTCCTCCCCATAAGTCCTAGAATGTCGCACCACATACACCCATTAAGTCCTGACAGCTGCCCTTGCTTTGTTCCTCCTTTTTACTTTGGTTGTTTGGGTTAATGTCCCGAAACTCTACTAACATTTCATATGCATACCCTCCTGATGTCTCGCAATATCTTCAACCCCAAGTGTCCTGATGTTTGTAGAGAGGGCATTGTTTTACAGGATGCAGAACCATTGGCCTTGGTTTTCTTCTCACTATCCTTTTTTATTGTCTCTTAACAAAGGAACTAAAGCGATTCTCAGCATTTCTTCACTCTGCTGCAGCTGTCTTGCCTTGGGACTGTGGCAGGTTGAGAGATCAGTAATACACTCACCCCTGCTGCACTTGGAATTCTCTCTCTCCTCCCAAACTGGCTCACTGTCCTTGAATTTTTCCAAGCTATATCTTCTGTATCTAGTAGAGTGTATTTGTTGTTTTCCTATGACTGGGGTGAAATACCAAACAAAAACAACTTAAATTAGGAGGAGAGTTTTATTTTGGCTCATGGTATCAATGGATTCAGTCCATGGTTGGCTGGCTCCAGGTCAGAAATGACATGGCAGAAGGGCCTGGCAGAGGAAGGCTGCTCAACCCACGGTTGCTGGGAAGCAGAGAGAGTAAAGAAAGGAGACAGGTACAAGAATATACCCTTCCAGGTCATATTTCCAGTGACCACTTCCTCCAACCAAGCTCTACTTCCTAACAGCACATTCAGCTATGAAGCCATCAATGGATTAATCCACTGATAGGTAAAATGGCCCTCGTCATCTACCCACCTTCCAAATCCCCACCTCCAAACACATAAAACTTTGGGGGGTGCATTTTAGACCTAAAGCATAACACATAGTGTTGAGTACATTGTAAATATTCAATAAATATTTGTTGAATAAAAATTAATGGGAAATTTCTCTTTTCAGTTGGATTATCTCTTCAAATTCAGAAAATTACACCGCCCTCAGGAAGCTGAAACCAGTCCCCGTATTCTTGCTCACCTGTTCCCCCTACAGCCTCCAGATAGGCTTATCTGAACCTTCAGGAAAACTTGGCTCCAGTTCCAGCTAAGACCTGTACATCTGGGGCACATACAAGGAGATAACATAGATAATTGTGTCCAGCAAGAGCCTGGAATACCACGATAACTCAACACCATTATTCCTTTTCTTCCTTTGCGTAACTAGGATAACTGACTCAGAAGGAGGGGAAACATCAAAGGTTTCACACAAAGAAATTAATTGAAAATGAAGAAATTTAAAGACCATGTGATACATCCACATATGTCATACTGAGGGTAGTTCTAGTCATTGAAAAAGAAAAGGGCTACAAGAATGTTGTTACAATTATGCTTTATGCCTCATCTATAGCTAAAAAAAAATCCTGTAGAAGGAAAAGAAAAAGTATGGACCAGTTGATTTGGTTCATGTGATTCAAGTTGGAAAGATTAAAGTGAGCCTGGATGGAGGGTGAGATTGTCCATGGGACAAGAGCCACAGGTCACAGGACAGGGGACCTATGTCTGGGGAGGGTGGAGATGGCTGACAGTGGATGAGTATCACAGGTTCTTGGGATGAAGATGAAAGATCTCCATTTGTGGAAGTTTTCAGCCAAAGGGAAAGTTCTGAGCGTTTCTTTGCTCAATCTAAGAAAGTAGAGACCTGGTTAAAAGTCAACAAAAGAGCCACACTGGCAGATTTGACCTCAGAAATGAACAATAGCATTGCTTTATGGAAGGCAAATTGAACTGATAAATAGAATGATATTTCTTAACCAGTGGATTCTTTACTTCACTTTTTCTTCTTTCCCTTCTCCTTTGGGCCTTTAGGCAAGGAGAGAGAAAGCCTCCTGGATTTTCTAGAAGCTGGGAGTAGTATGAGAGGGCACATCTAGTGATTATGAGTAGGGCAGAAAGTTCCTTGAGGGAGAGAGCTACAGCCCTAAAAGAGGAATGTCAGATGGGACAAGGGGATCACACAGCAGGGGACTGTGGTGGGAACCATAACCACAGAGAATATGACTAGGATGTGACTACAATTCAGGGGTCCCCAGTATCAAGACCACATGTCCTCCTAGCCAAGCCCAACCACAAGGCCCACAGAAGCCACAACAGACACCACCATTCACCTCAAATCCCCACTGCAGCCAGGCAAGGTTTTGTGGTATCCTGCTTCCCTCCAGGGGCTCAGAAAAGGGGAAATCATTTCAAACTGATACATATTTGAATAAAAATGGCTCAGAAATACAGAATCCTACTGAGTGTACTTGAAAGTGAGCAGAATATATTTCTTACATCTAGCAGAATAGAAGCCTGAGGTAGGAAATTAACTTGAGTTATAAGAAACTGAAGTTACATGTTTGTACACCTGAGACTGTGGGTGTGAAATCTGTAGTTGTGATTCAGATTTTTATTGTCATTGTTGCTACAGTAACACTTCAATTAACCAGGGACCATCCTTACTGGAACTGTAGGCCTCAAGAAAAGCCCCAAAATGGACCCTGCTTCACATGGCAAGGAGAACCTGGACATGGAATGACAATGACAATAGTGAAAGAAAGGTCTGTAGAGCTCACTCAGGGGTTGGTTGATCCCTCATATCCTCTTCTCGCTTCTGCCACGTCTCAGCTGAGTGACACTGGGTAAGTCATTTAACCTCTCTGAGGTCAAGAACTATGGCAGGTGAATTGTAAGCCTGCCTGGGGAACCGTGCTGTGCTACACAGGTGCAACTAGTAATTTCCCTACGGGATGATTATCTCTTGAGGGTCACCCCGATTGTATTCCTCCCTGGCCCCAATATGGCATATGCTCAATATCACTATGCATGTGTTGAACTGAACTGAATAGGCTGGCTACAGCTAGTAAGGTCAAAGAGCTCTCTGGAAAAAGGAAGACTATAAGAAGAGAAAAAAGGAGAGAAAAAAGGAAAGAAAAAAGAAAATAAAGGGAGAGGAAGCTGAGCAAAGGCCAATGAACAAAGCAGGAATGAGGGAAAAGTCAGGAAGGAGTACTTGAGATTCAGACCCTCTAGAGTCAGACCCACTAGTGGTATGACCCTGGACAAGTTAACATATGGTTCTAGGCCCCAACCACCAAATGAGAATGATAGTACCCACAAGCATAGGCTCCCCATGAGAATTCAATGTTAGCATGAGCACCTGTGTACCCTAAGAGCAGTGTTAGTTCTCTGTTATTAGACACATATACAGAACATATGAAAAATACATACTCATTAGTAATTAAAGAAATGCAGGGCCGGGGATTTAACTCAGTGGTTTCACCACCTGCCTTGCAAGCACAAGGACCCGAGTTTGATCCCCAGTACCAAAAAACCCCACAAACAAACAAACAAAAAATCAAAACAAACAAACAAAAAAAGAAATGCAGGTGGCCGGAGATTTAGCTCAGTAGTGTCGCCACCTGCTCTGCAAGAGCAAGGACCCAAATTCAATCCCAGTACCGGAAAAAAAAAGAAATGCAAATGGCCAGGCGTGGTGGCACACACCCATAATCCCACCTAGTAGGGAAGCTGAGGCAGCAGGATTGAAAGTTCATGACCACCCTGAGCAATTTAATGAGACCTTGTTCCAAAATAAAAAATAAAAAGGGATGGACACGTAGCTCAGTGTACTCTGAGTTCAATCCCTAGTACAGCAGAGGGGGGAAAAAGAACTGAAAATAAAACGCCATTATCATCTATTGGCAAAGATCTAAAATTTTTTTATAATTCTTGAACCCTTCACATCCTATGGGATACAAAAAGAATTGCAGGATGGCAACTGGGGAAGAGAGGAGTATTTATAGAATGATATCATCAGAAAAAGTTGTGCTGAGAGTCACATACACACACACACACACACACACACACACACACACACTCTAGCAAGGGTGAGACGCTGTGCCTGTCCCTCAGTGTAAGCCTCGAGGAGGGGATTCACTACCACCACTTAGTAGCAGACCACTAAATCCATGACATCTGCAGCTGGAGGAGGGAAAACACAGAGGACAAGTCTGTCCTCTGCCCCAGGAAACCACAGGGCAAGAGAGGAGGGCAGTGAGCTGGTTGGGAGGCTGTAAGCAGGAGCAGCAGTGTAGCTGTCTGAGAGACACAGCAGGGGAGACTCCGACAATGAAAAAACCTAAGGGAATACTTCAGGACATGGTCTGGGCAAAGGTTTTTTTAAAAAATATATGACCCCAAACACACAGGCAACAAAAGCAAAACATACAAACAGGATTACATCAAACTAAAAAGCTTCTGCACAGGAAAGGAAACACCTAGCAACATGAAGAGATGACTTAGGAATGGGAGAAAATATTTGCAAACTATTCATCCAACAAGGGACTGATACCTAAAATATATAAGAAACTCAACTCAACAGCAAACAAGCAAATAATTTGGTTAAACAGTGGGCAAATGATCTGAATAGATATTTCTCAAAAGAAGACATACAAATATATGGAAAAATGCTCAGCACCACTAATCACGAGGGAAATGCAAATCAAAACCATGAAGCTATATCATTCCACCCAAGCTAGAATGACTATGATAAAAAAAACAAAAAATAAAACGAGGTGCTGGTGAGGGCAAGGAAGAATACCTGTCATGCTCTGTTGATGGAAATGTAAGTTAGTAGACTGTCTATGGAAAATGGCATGGAGGTGCCCC
The DNA here is from genome assembly GCF_000247695.1 of Heterocephalus glaber. Next base: position 1,384,480 of record NW_004624912.1, read on the forward strand.
AAGAGCAGAAAATAGAACTACCAAAGGCTCCACAATCCCCCTACTAGATAGGCATCCAAGGGAGACTTGCATTCCCATGTTCCCTGCAGCCCTGATCATAGTAGTAGCTAAGATATGGAATCAATGTACGTGGCCATCAACCAATGAACAGTTAAGGAAAATGTGGCCCATATCCACAACGGAATACTCTTCAGTCATAAAAAGTATGAAATCCAGCTGGGGATTTAGATCGGTGGTGCCACCACCTGCCTTGCAAGCTCAAGGTCCTGAGTTCGATCCCTGGTACCAAAAGTATGAAATTGTGTCATTTGCAGCACCATGGATGAGCCTGGAGGACATTATGTTAAGTGAAATATATACGGCACAGAAAGACAAATACTGAATAGTCTCACTCAGATGCAGACACTAGAAAAAGTTCTTCTTATGGACGTGGAGAGCAGAGTAGCCTGAAAAAGGTGTTGGGAGGATAGAGAGAGATTGGTTACTGAATACCAAATTACAGATAATAAAAGGAGTAAGTTCTAGTGTTCTATAGCACAAGAGAGTGACTGTAGTTAACAACAATTTGTTGTATATTTCAAATAACTAGAAGAGAGGACTTTGAGTGTTCCCAACAAGAAATGATGAAGTACTCAAGGTAACGAATGTGTTGAATATCTGATTTGCTCATTATATATTGTATACATATATCAAAATATCACACTGTACCCCATAAACTTGGACAAATATTATAAATTAAACATAAATATTTTTTAAAAACATGAAGTTACCCTCAAGAGAGCCACCTTTAAATATGTACTGTGCTGTGAGAGCACAAGGCCGTTTCCTAACAGTACCAGTTAAATAAAAACTTTCTTCTCCTCCTTCCCACCCCTTCCTCCCTTACTGTGACCATGCAAGGATGCGAAGCAGCAGGCAGTGAGGAGAAAAAGCCGAGCACTCTCTCTGCCCATGGCAGCTTGCCTCTAACTGATCCCAGCTGGGGCAATGGAGAAGGAGTCCCATCCTCAAGTGAGGAATAAAGTGCTGATAGAATTAATATTCTCAGAATTTAAGATTGTGTCTGCATCTTAAAGTGATTATAGGCTGTTTTATTATTTAGGAGTGAATAGAGTTTACATTCCAGGACAGGGAGAAATCTTCCCCTTAGCAGGTTTAAAGAGACATAGAAAGCAAAAAAGTTTCATTATTGTAGTCTGTAAGTACTAGGTGCTGACTGTGTATGGCTTTCAGTTGCAGCACTCAGCTGTTGCTTCAGAGGGCGACATTGCCTGCCTAGCATGTCCCCCTTTCTGGTGGCAGGATCCCAGTTTCCTCATGGGGAGGAATCCTCTACCATCACTGCAGGGTTGACAGGATGTGTCCCCAACCACAGCCAATTGGACTTTCTCTCCAGACTCTTGAATCTGAAGGCAGGAGTAGCATGGGGGGATTAATGCTTCTCAGCAATCATGATTAGCTCCTGAATGCAGAATCCTGGAGTCCACCTTGATTCTATGGGCTACCCCATGGCCTTCAAATAAATTCCCTTTCCATATAAATTAGCCAGTTTTGGTTTCTGCTACCTACAATGGAGAGATCCTAAGTGTCAAACTGGAGGGAAAACATAAGTGGCAGTATAGAGCTAGCACTGTGACAAGGAGCAAGCAATGTTTCATCCCAAGAGGGATTCCCACCATCCTTTAATGGAAATGACACACAGCACATCTCAGCTTCTTTGGAATGCGGACCATTATAAAAGTGGCAGTTGGATGGATGGATGGATAGATGGATGACAGCCAGAAATAGAGGTAAATATGGATAAGCTTTTATTTCCAGTACCATGTAGTCATCTTCTCTCTGGCCCAGCACTAATCAAAAAGGCAAATGGACTTGAATAAGTAAGTGTGGCTGATGGAATCATGTATTTTGGGAAGGGCTGCTATGGCATTTCACAGTGAGGCAAACAATTAGAAGATTAGACCAAGTTAATGCAAACCAATCACTTTGTCACAAAGCTATAGACCAATTTTGTGGCTTTTTCAAGGAACTCCTTCCTGAATAAGTCTCTCTTGAGCAGTTTTATAGTGTTTCTGAAACCAGTTTGCTTAATGGCATCTATCTCAGTAGGTGTCAGTGAATCAAATGTCCTGGGGTTTAGGCAGAATAAAATAGATTAAAATCAAGAAACTAGTACTCATCCTGCTGATAGAACTTCCTTGCTGATAGAACACTGTAATATTCAGATAACAGATAGTCATGTATTTCAGGGATGACTCTCCCCAGCCTTAGTCCAACATACAATCTTAGTCATTCAAAATAATTTTATTTATTGTGCTGGTGATTAGCTTTGAAAGGGACAAATTTTGTCTGGTGGGATATTAGTAGCTATTTACTGGACAGATTGCTCCAAGAGAGGTTTATTGGTCTTATATAAAACACAAGGAAAATGTTGTTCTTTTTCTGCCTCTGGGTGTTGATGTGTGAGGGTGTGATGGCTAGAGATAATGCAGCTGCTTTGTGATTTTGAGTAACCCCAGATAACATACTAAAGATAGCAGAAAAGACAGACGATAGAACTTGGGTCTTTGATGCTACTGTTAAGTCAGTAAATTGACAAATCCTAAAACTACCTGTCCTTCATGCTAAATGAATTAGTGATAAGTCTTCATCACTTCAGGCATTGTGAATTATATTCTGTTGTTTGAGAGCCTTTTCCCTATAGGAGTTTACATATGTTTTAGAATTTTTGCTAAATAAATCTTTCAAATCTAATGGACCAGTTGCTCCCAGACAAAGATATTTTCCTAACTAGTACTGACATTCTTTTGAATATTTTAGGAATGATTATTTGAGAACCATGGAACTCCCTAGATAAGGGAAGTTATCTTATTCTTAGATAATTATAAAGTGCTCCCTTAGGTTACAGTCTGACGAGATTTCCACCATCTTCCTGCCCCACCCCTCCCGCTCCTTGTTACCTCCCTGATCTGACCTATGGACCAGAGGGATTTTCAGAATATGAGGTATTATTACAAAACAAATGTCATGAGCAAGCTGCTCTATCATGTAGACACTATGGAGGATCTTTTTAGCCTTGTGACAATATTAAAGATAGGGCTTTCATATTGCTTGTGCCTCAGAGGTTGTTGAAAGTCAAACATTAAAAAGAGCTGAAGGAAATTGTGACCAGTAGCTTATTTGGTGGAGGGAGAGAATGTCTATGATGCAGTGAAATGGACACTTTTACAGCACCCCCCAACACCAAACTGTTGAGTCTGCACAGTGGACTCCAGCCTAGTGGAGATTCGGAAGTAGCTAGCATGGGTTCTGCTGTTGCTGAAGAGTTAAAAGACACTGAAGGTCACAGCTGAGAAGAAAAAACCTGTTCTGGAGGACCAAGCAGTCACTGGGCAGGAGGCAGCTCTGCTCTTTGACTTGCTGATTAATTTTGTAGAAAGGCAACCTGCCGTCCATTGCCCCCAGGAGCAGGCTTGCCACAACCTTTACCTAGCTGTATGAGAGAGAAACGAATAGTCAAAAAGCACGCTGACTTTGGGGCTTTTCCAAGACAGCAATTTGCAGGGTGTTTCCTGGGGTCAGCGATCACTCAGCCCCACAGGCCAGACTGTCTGCTGCAATTACCACAGTACAAAGAAATGTCCCCAGTTAGGGAGCTGTCCTGGGAGGCGACAAGGCAGGGAGGGTCACCCAGAGCCTACCACTCCTGCTTCCAGTCTCCCTCTGTCACTGGCTGTGTGACCTGGGGCGAGTTTCCTTTCCTTTCTCAACTCATATTTCCACTCATAAAGGCTGGCAGCCCCACAAGATTGCTGTAACCGTGAAAGGGGATAACGTGAACACAGCAGGCATGTGCTGTCTTGTGGGCCCACATGCTTTTACCTCAGGAACCCCTCCAGGCCACCTACATGGTCTCCAGGACTGTCCTCTTAATGGTACCAAGACTCCCAGCTCCTTCACCAGAGTTGACTGATGCTGAGATACACACCAACCAACCTGGGGCAGCTGGAGTCCTGTCCTGGGAAGTTGAGGGACCACAACAGAAAGAAGGGGCTCTGAGACTGAGGACCCACAAACTGGAAAGATGAAGATAGCTCTGCTCTGACCAGCAGAAGAAGATGATTAGTAATGAGAAAATAAGAACGGAAGAGCCTCCAAGCGAGAGGAGCCAATTCATGGAGCTTCCTGGGCCTCTAGCCTGCTCCTCATCAGTCCACAGTGCTACAGTTCTGGTGGGGACTCCAACAAGCCCTCCATTTTTGTCTAGTTTAGCAAGAGTCATTTTCTGATATAAACGAATGGAGTCTTTCATAATTCAGGGTCAGGGGAGTGTTGTGTAGTGGCACACACCTGTGATCCTAGCTGCTCAGGAGGCTGAGACAGGAGGATTGCAGTTCAAGGCCATCCTGGAGAGCTTAGTGAGACCTTGTCTCAAAATAAATAAAACCAGGATGTGGAAGTAGCTCAGTGACAGAGCGCATGGCTAACATATGTAAGGCCCTCAGTTTAGTTCTCAGCACTGCCAAAAAAAACCACATCAGGTGATTCTCATCACTCAGTCAGTCAGTAAGCAAGCAGCTGTGAAGGACTCACATGCCTCTCTGTGCAGGTCCTAGGGCCTGGGATCTGCAGGCCCTGTCCTCATGGAAGTACAATGGAGAATGACAGCATTTCACAAATAGTCACTCACATAAATACAGTATACGATGATGGAATGCTTAGTTCCTTTCCTATAAAGACTGAATTATGTACCACACAGACACTTATGGATATAGAGATGTGTTTTAATGGGTTTAAAGGTCAAGTCCCAGCACATCAACAGTTAAACTTCAGTCATATGGAAAAAGCCCTGATCCCCTCAGCTCTCTGCTCCCCCGAGATGAGTGAGGCGTCCTCACTGTGTATCCATGGGCTTCACGTTTCCCATCATCACCTTTATTGCTCTCATTAAATCCTGGGGTTTCAATTTTCCTTCCCACCAGAATGATTCTGCTTTTAACCATCCCAGCCCTTTCCCCTGTTATTCTCTGGCCCGGAGTTAGTGTATCTCCATCATAGAAGAGAGAAGCAGAGAGGCACAGACCCCAAGGAGCTGTGTTGTCACTGATTTATGACTCCCTGTCCTCTGCCTGTTGAGGAAAACCACTTTATCAAGATGAAAAGTCCGGGCTAGGGGTGGAACAGGGTTTCCTGTTTGGCTCCAAGTGCTTGCCTGCATATTTCAGAGTCACTTCTGTTTACAAGTCATCAGGACTGCACAAAAGTGATGTGGAGAGAAATTACTGAATGTTGAGCAGAGGTGTGTGATTTGCCTTACATTTATTCAGTTATGCTTTTCAGAGTTTGCAGGATGAGATGCAGTAATTCTGGATGTAGAAATGAGGAGCAGGAGGCAGCCTGCCTGCAAACACTATAGGGAAGCTGGTTTTCTGCCTCTATGCCTCCTATTCAATGAAGCTGGATGCACTTGGGGTCCATTAATATCATCTTCATCATCCTGGTCATCACATTTCAGAACAGGAAGGATCTTGAGCTTCCCCAAGTTGAATCCACTGTGCAAGATAGAGTGAGTTCTAGAGAGGAGGAATGACTTGCTCCAGGTCACACTGTGAAGTCAGACAGGGGCTAAAAGCACGACCTGACTCGGTTCAGTATTACCAAGGCTTTTACATTTTATTTGTTTGTTTGTTTGTTTGGTGTTGCTGGGGATTGAACCCAGGGGCTCACACATTTCAGGCAAAGCTCTACCACTAAGCTACAACCCCAGCCCTTACCCTTAAGCAGCCTGAGATGCTGAGTGTGGTACAATGACCTCAGTATTGTATGTAGTGACCTTGTGGCACAATGACCTTAGTGCTGTATGCAGTGATCTTAACTTCAGGGTATTCCTGTTCTCAGACAGACATGAAAAATACACAAGGTGAAACAGTTTTTCAAATATTTATTTTTATCTAGGTAGCAATATAAACATATAAAACCTCAAAAAATAGGAAAAAGAAAACATGTACCTTATCCCAACATGATCTGTTAGCATTTTGGTTTTTTCTTTTCTTTTTCCTTTACATTTAGTTTCCTCTGCATGTAGCTATGATTATAGTACATTCACACAAGCTAATCTGTGTTTTCATTTAATTTTATAGCCCAAGCATTTTCCATGTTATTGCTTTGTCTTCAGTTATAATTTTAATGATTACTTAATATTACGCCAAATAGATGTATCACAGTTTACTTACCCATTCCTGTATCATTGAACATTTAACTTTTCCCACTTTCTCATTAACATAAATAATGCTGCAATGAACATCTTAATAAAAGATGTTCATGTAGCTTTTTCCCTATATTTATGTTATTTCTTTAGGATAGCTTCCAAATGTGGAATAACTAAGCCAATGTTTCTGAACAGTTTTATGGCTTTGGATACACATTGCCAAGTGGCCTGCTAAAAGCTTCTTAACAATTTACATAAACAATTTCAAATAAGAGTCAGAAAGGTGACCAAATACAAACTTAGCAAGGAATAAGAACAACTCCATGTACACATCTTGAAAGCGTGATTGTTAACTGCATTCTGGGTTGTACGCTATGGAATAATTCTCTCTCTCTCTCTCTCTCTCTCTCATTGAAAAAGGATGAAAATAGAGGCCCTTGGGCTGGTGAGGCTATTATTACTTCTAGGTTTTGAGCTACAGTTTCTTGGGTTGCACAGTACAATCACCTGAACTACTTCAGACTGTTGGGGGGTGCTGGCCCCCAGAGATTCTGGTTTAATTAGACTGGCCCAGAGTGTGGTCTGGCACTGAGATTGGAGAAGTTCCCCAGGCAATTCTTTCGGCGGGCCAGGTTGCACATTCCTGCGCAGGCCTAAAAACAGGGAGGCTGAGGTCAAATGAGGCAAAGACCCTGAATGACATTTCCTTCTCTGTTTCCTGTGTCCCGGGAAAACCTCAACCCATGGGTGCCAACAAGTCTCCCTGCTCCTCCCATCCTGAGGCCGGAAATGCCTGTTATATCCGGTCCCTGACTTTGTAGGCCCCCCGGTATGCCTAAAAGGATGCAATGAGGAAGTGTACAATGACAGGGACAACAGTGGTCCCTCCAAACTGCCAGCCCAAGGAGCCTTCAAAGGATGGGAATCCCAAATGTCCAACTCTATGGGGATTGGCAAGCACATCATGGTACATTCCTGTCCTGGAGTGTCACACAGCCTCTAAAAAGAATTTATTGGCACTAAAATGAAAAGTTCTTCAAAATTCTGGATGAAAAGATCCAGGTGCACAGAATGTTCCGATTTGGGTGAAAAGAACCCCATTATGTGCATATTCACTTATCTGTCTGTATGCAGAAGTTGTCTGAAAAGATGGGTAAGAAATAAGCAAGAGTAGTGGGTCATGGCTGGGAGTGATGGCACATGTCTGTAATCCCAGCACTGGGGACATGGAGGCAGGAGGATTGCTTTGAGTTCAAGGTCAGCTTGGGCTACATAGTAAGCTCAAGGCCAGTCTGACTACATAGTGAGACCTTGTCTCCCCCCCAAAAAAAAAAAAAAGGTGGATCTGGGGGCATAGGAGTGGGGAGAAGGAAGGGACCTGAACCATGGGCCTTTCTCTACTGCTTGTATTACATGCATCCAACATGTATTACTTACTTATCAATTAATTAATTTATTTATTGCAGTGCTGGGGCTGGAACCTGGGGCCTTGCACTTGCTAGGCAAATGTTCTTCTCCTCTGAGCTACGTGCAGCCCCTGTAATTTTATTTTTAAAAGAATAGTACAGATGGTCCTGACTGATACTGATTTGACTTGGAACTTTTCAACTTTACTGTGATGTAAAAGCAATATGCATTCAATAGAAACCATATTTCAGAGTTTGAATTTTGATCTTTTCCTGGGCTAGCAGTACGCAGTACCATACTCTGTTGTGATGCTGGGCAGTGGGAGCTCCCACATGATCGTGAGGGGAAACTAGGGCTCTATGGTGTGTTGTGTTGCTAAGCTATGATGTTTGGGAGGTGGTAGGCTAGGTGTATTTGCTGCATTTTTGACTTAGAATATTTTGAACTTAGGAGGAGTTTATCAGAACCTCATTGAAAATCAAGGAATATCTGAATACAGCTTTGCAATAACAGGGGCCAGGGAAGAGAGACAATATTGAGAATAATAATTTCATACATTCCTCATGGTAGATTACAGTTTTAAAAGCACCATCATTGTCTATTTTGAGATGAATTTTGTCAATGTTACTGCCATTTATAAACAAAAGAACTGAAGTTCCAAGAAGTAAAGAAATAGTAAGAGAATCGGGACTGAGAAGAGGTGGATGGTGTCCAGGGCTTCTGACTGGCAACTCTGACCACAACATCCTTTTTAGATTCCATATTTCAGAAATAAATCCCAGAGAAGCAGGGTTCTGATGTCCCAGAAAATGCTGAGTTCCATTTGGCTGTGGCTTTTCCTGCCTCCACCCTACACATACTGGTACGTGGAGCGCCACTGGAGGTGGAGACTGGGAGACCGGAGGTGAAGAAGAGCTGGGAGTTCACATTCCAGGGAGACTGAGTGATGAGCAACTGGCAGCAAGCAGGACCCTCTCCTGGGGGTGTCACAAACTTCTCTGCCTTCCAGCATCTGGGTTGGACAGAGGGGAGAGGCAGTTTGGGGCAAACTGGCTGAAATGTGGGGATGGGTAGAGGGAAATACAATCATTTGAAAATGCAAGGTGCAGCTTGTAGGGAGCTGGAGCTGGTTTCTGTACAGTCCCCATCAGAGATCTTGGGCAATAAAGAGTTAACCACCAATCACTGCTGAGTCTGGACCTGAATTCCCCCAGGCTTGGGCCAGAGCCCTTCAGAGCAAAGCCAGGAAGAGATAGTAAATAGCTTATACTCCTCCAGAGCTCCATAAAACATCACACCACTCAGAATCTTTAAAGGTCATCTGTATACCTGGCTTCCATGCTGTAACTCCCCACTGCTCCCCACTAAATCTGGAGAGCTTGTTAGGCAGGGGGTGAGGGGATGTCTTCTTTACCATCGTGTCCCTGGCAGCACCTTGCCTCCTGGTAGCATAGAAACTCCTCCATGAATGTATATGGAATAAGTGGAATGGACACCATCAAAGATAGTGATGGCCCACATGGGGAAAAAATAAGAACCAAGAGAGATTATGTAAAGGTACAAATTTCCAATGATGAATGTCATTATATTGTATACCTAAAATGTACCAATAAAATTAATTTTTAAAAAAGATAGTGATGGCCCATATTTATTCTCTATGATTCACTAATTAATTTTACCAAATTTATAAGTTATATATTCTATAATATGAACATAAAATATTATATACATTCTATAGATTACTAATTTATAATGCATTTATTTATTTACCATCAATTTATTATTAAGCTTGTGAAATAGAAACTCACCCTTACTAGTTCCATTTTGTAGGTGGAAACACTAAGACTCTCAGAGGTAAAGGAACTTGCCTGAGACTAGACTGTGAGTAAGCGGACTGTAGGTGGACAGGGCAGGGTGACTTAGGGTCCTCCACTGTACTGTGCCTGCACCAGTTTCCAAGGGTAGTGTGCTTTGCAGGGGAAAGGCCTAAGTGGGGGATTCCAGAGAAAGGGTGGGTAGAGACGTGGATCCAGTAGTTGGTTTGATAGGGAAGAATTGGGGCTTGTGATGCTAAGAATGGACCCAGAAAGTATGATTATCTGATGAAGAATTTATAAAGCCACATGTATGATTTGTGCACTTTCTGGTACATTGGTTATGCTTCAATAAAAGTTAAATTAAAAGAACAAGGTAACAAATGGGCCCCTAGGCTCCCAGGGCTATCTTAGCTAGAAGGATGACTGGTTAATTCTTTTGCTTTCCTGTGGGGTGGGAAAAGGTACATGTTTGCTCTCCTGGACTCTCTCCCTTATGCATAGCATTCTCCACACTGCCATGGAGCTGTCACCCTGAAATAAAGGCAGTCAGGTCCTCTTCTGCCTACAGTTCCTTAGTGGCTTGTTACATGTGGAATAAACATCAGACTCCTTGGCAAGGCCAGCTGTGTTCTGTGCCTAATCACCTCTCCAGCCTAATCTTTCATAAGAGAGGAGGCAGAAGCAGCAGCTAAACATGGAGACCATGGGCCCAACCATCTCCTGGTCATGTGACCTTGGGCAAATCCCCAAGCCTCTGTGAAACCTGAGTGGTGATTATGTCCTAAGGTCTGGTGGAGAAGAGAGCAGAGATGTTGGGCCCCCAGGTGGCACTCGGTAGGTATTTACTGTTCCTTCTCACTCTCTATTCACTACACAGACTCCTTGGATTATCCCTCCCATTCTCCCCTCACATTCCTATAGCTGTAACCCACACAAATTCTCCTCTTCTCTCTAAGGTGAACACAAAGGGCACTCCTCCAGAATGGCTTTTTAAACAAATTTTTTCCAATACTGGGGATTGAACTAGGACCTTTGCACTGAGCTATATCCCCATCTTATTTTATTTATTTATTTATTTATTTATTTATTTTTAAATTCTGAGACAGGGTCTTGGTAAGCCACTAAATTGCCCTGTATGACCGGTGGCTTTTTAAAAACGGAGGGACATCAAGGCACCGAGACAGACATGTACTAAGGGAGACAATGGGAAGATGCCAGAAAGACACCATCCACAAGCCCAGGAGTGCCAGAGGCTATCAGAAGCTAGGACAAGGCAGGGAGCAGATTCTCCTTCAAAGGACTCAACACTGCTCACAATTTGGCTTCAGACTGCTGGCCTCCTGGACCATCGTGAGACCGTTCATTTGTCCTAGGTCACCCAGTATGAGGTACATAGATACAGCAGTCCTAGGAAAGCAGTAAATTCTCTCTTTATTAAACTTTTCCTCCCCCTCAAGCTTATGGTTTAAGAAATGTTTTAGTCTTTCTCTTCTCTGTTTTAGTCTTTCTCTGATGTTATCATTGTTCTGGTCACCATGATTCTCATTATCACTAACACAGAGCCTTACTTTGTACCAGACACTATTTTTATTTTTATTTTTTGGTACTGAGGATTGAACTCAGGGCCTTCACACTGAGCTACATCCCAAGTCCTTTTTTGTTTTATTTTATTTTTTATTTTTTATTTTTGGTACTGGGGATCGAACTTGGGTCCTTGAGTTTGCACAGCAGACAGCGAAACCACTGAGCTAAATCCCCGGCCCTCTTTTTTATTTTTTATTTTGAGATAGAGTTGCTAAATTATGAAGGCTAGGGCCGGGGATTTAGCTCAGTGGTTCCGGCACCTGCCTTGCAAGCACAAGGACCTGAGTTCAATGCCCGGTACCAAAAAAAAAAAAAAAGAAAGAAAAGAAAAAGAAACATTTGGGCTGGGGATTTAACTCAGTAGTTCCACCACCTGCCTTGCAGGTGCAAGGTCCCAAGTTCGATCCCTGGTACCAAAAAAATAAAAATAAATAAATAAATAAATTATCAAGGCTAGGCTCAGACTTGCACTTCTCCCACCTCAGTCTTCCAGAGTGCTGGGACTACAGGTGTGCACCACTATGCCCCACTTAGTCACTATTTTAAACACTCTAAATTTAACCTTTATAATAATCTATGGAATGGGTTCTATAATTGTTCCTATTTTACAGATGAGGAAACTGAGACACAGGGAGGTTTAAGTGTCAAGAATTTCACAGCTAATAAGCAACAGCATCCAGATTTAAACCCAGGCAGCTGCCTTCAGAGTCTGTATTCTATTCTCCACCCTTGTGTAGTAACTTTCCCATTTGGCCATGGGGCTGGAGACATGACCAAGCAGGATCAATGGGAGTCCTCTCTATGGATTTTTAAAAATAGAAATCTAGGGGCTGGGGATTTAGCTCAGTGGTTCCGCCGCCTTCCTTTCAAGTGCAAGGTCCCGAGTTCAATCCCCGGTACCCAAAAAACCTCCAAAAAACAAAATAGGAATTTGGGGAAGAAGAGCCAAACTTCTTGGTTGATCAGATTTATCAGGTGCCATCTGTGGGCACTCCTTTAACATGTAGAAGGAGCAGGTCTATCTGAAGAATGCGTGCTTGGTCGGAGATGAGAAATGGAGAGATGACTGAAACCCAGCTCCTGTTACTCTCTGACCAGAAGGCCTTGACTCACCTCTGTCTGTCCCAAAGATGTTTACAAGAACCTATAAATCACACTTTTTTTGTCCCAGCTAGTTATGTTGCCTTTCCATCATTTGCAAACATAAGATTCCAAAGCAGCACGCTTGCAAATTAAAAACTCCATATCCACTGAAGGGTGGCCCCTTGAGTGACAGGGATAAAAATAAATCTCAGCTCCTGAGAGACAGTGATCTCCCACAAGAGGCTGGGTGCCAGAGAGAGGTGGGCCCAGCAGGGGGAGAGGCAAGCAGGGAACACTGTGAGGGAGAACAGCACTGAAGCCTGAGCCTTTCCACTCCTGAGGCTCAGCTGCATTCCTTCCCTTGAGTCCTAGGAGACCTCCTGCATCCATACAATCCACTCCGCCTTTGCAGTTTAAATAGCACAAGTGAGTTTCAATAGGCTGCATGCAAAGAATCATAAATAATACACACGCAGTAGGAACTCAATCACTGTTGAATATAATGGAAAGTTCTTAAGTGAGGCAGCAAATAGGATGGAGGCCATTCCTTAGGAATATTGCTCTGAAGCCAGCATGTGGGGGAGATTAGTTGGAGGAGCAGAGTTGGGGGAACGTGATAACAAAGAGGCACCCATGAGAGGTGACAGCGCCTGAGTGACTGGAAAGGAAAGTGGAGATACCGAGGCTCAGCCATAGAGGACAAGCGAAGTGAAGGAGAAGGCTGAGAATCTGTGCCTGGTTTTCCAGAGGGGAGGACAAAAACATTAGTAGCAGAAGGGAAGTCAGGAGAGAAGCTCACACACTGAAGCTGAGCCAAGGTAGCAGTGACAGAGCTAACAGGGTAACAGCAGAGAGAAATGTGGCCCAGCAAGCAGGTTGGGGGAACAGAGACTGGGAGTCACCTGATCAGAGAGCTGGAGCTCATTGAGAGCCCAAAGCGCCCTGGAAGAGCATAAGAAAGAAAGGGTAACTTAGTTTAGGAAGTGAGAGAATGAATTACCTGAAATCCAAAGAGCTGTGTGAGAGGCAGCACAGAACCGCAACCTATGCGATACCGAGGAAACTGAGGAAGGAGAAGGGTATCATGCAGAATGTTGCTCAACACTGCAGCCAGGCCAAGAAAGGCTAGCTCTCAGGGCACTGAGACAAGGTGGGTCTCTCCATAATGTTCCCTGGGTGTTCTTCTGACATGGTTGCTGGCTTCCCCTAGAGTGGAGAATGAGAGAGAGACAGACAGAGAGAGAGAGAGAGAGAGAGAGAGAGAGAATCTACAGGTCTGTTATGATCCAGTCTGTGAGTCACATCACCCATCATCACTTTGCCATATGCTATTCATGAGAAATGAGTTGCTAAGTCAAGCCCATCCTTAGTGGGAGGGGGATTAAGCCCCAGATTTTTTTCAGTGCTGGGAATGGAATTCAGGCCCTCGAGTATGCTAGGCAAGTGCTTTACCTCTGAGCTAAGAAGGCCCTTGCTCTTGACAGTGAGGTATATCAAATAATTTGTGGACCTATTTCAAAATTAAGACCATCACAAGAAAGTTGGAGAACTAGTCCTGAAAAACAGGCCTGAAGCTGGGCAGCTAGCTCTCCAGTCAAGGTTCCACCAAGGAGCAGCTTATTTAGGGAGGACGCTGGAGCCCCTGCTGCCTTGACATAGGTGTCCCTACTGTCAATGTTTCCTGTGTCATTTGTATCACTTGTTCCAAAGACAAAATCACTGCTCTAAGCAGCAGATTTGCTGAGTTTGGGCCAAGACCCACACCTGGCCTCCAATATGGCCTTGAGGGCTTCTGTGACGAGGAGGCAAGATATTGAGCCACACCAAGACTTACATACCTCCAGACTCCTCAAACATACACATACACACATTCATGTACACATACATCCCAAGCCAAAAGAACATTCCCCATTACAGAAGGCCTCCTGTTTAATTCTCCAACATTGATGGGGTGTCTAGCAATTCAATTCCATTCTGACATTGACTCATGGAGTTAGTACAGACCCCAAAGGCTGAGGGGCTGCATTGTGTTTGTGTCAGCCCAAGACAGAGAGAAACCCAAGTGCCCATGAAATTCATATGCTTCCATGGAAACAAGATATTGAAGCTAAAAGTGACAAGAAAAGACATCCCTTCTCCAAGACCCCTAGAAACCTGTTTCTGAGACTCCCTAAGACTCTCTAAAGGTATTTTGTAGGGGGAAGGTGTTAGGTCTCCCATTTTGTACAGGCTGAGGTTTCGAGTCAGATAAATGTAACTATTAATAGAAGGGTGACCCCAGAAGGTAGAGGAAATGAAGATATCTTGGATGCTGACATTTGGCTTTAAATATAAATTTGAAGTCTTTAGTAATGTGAATGTCATTGTGAAAGAAGAAAATGGTGCCTTCTAAGGTCATTTCTGGATTTAGTTTTAGCAAGACAATGATTTTTTTTTTAATGAGGTAGAGCCTAGGGCCTTATAGGTGAACCCAGTTAGGAAGCTAAGTTGAGAAATGAGAGAGCAAAGAAACAGACACATCCTGGAAATAGCTCTCAAGGGAGATCAGAGGAAGTCAGACTTGCTCGCCCAGGGTTCTCTGATCCGACTTGAGGTTAAAGGCATCTAGAGACCCCATAGAGTTGGGGAAATCCAGCCACATGGGGAAGTCATTTTCTAACTGAAGGCCAAAGAGAGGAAGGGCACAAGCTTAAGTAACCTACTAGGGGAGGGGAGCCAGGCTAAGTGGAAGGGGATGGGGTAGAAGAGATCAAGGCAGAGAGGGCCAGCTGAAGTGCACCTGCTGGCTAGAGAGCTGGGCCTTGTAATGTGATGTTTTCTTAATGAAATGTCAGATGAAGGCCCTGCAAATGGGTCTCCGATGAATGTCTAATCAATATCCAATAATGAATTACTAATTATTATTCAATAACCAACCACACACTCTCCAGGCCTGCCATGATGGAAACCAGAGGCTGACAGAGATACCCTGATGCTGCCCTTCTTTTCTCTGATTCTTGGAAGGACACACTGTAGTCCAGGTTTATGAGAATTCTTTTCCATTTTAAGATCACTTAATCAGGATGTTCTGCTGTTAGTCTATATTGTGGAGAAGGTTTCCTTATCTTCCTTGTCAAACTCTCTTGTTACAGTTCACTTCAAACATTTAATGAGCTTCTACTGTGTGCCAAGCACTGAAGGATACAAAGGCAAATGAAATAAACCAGATGCAGCCATTTAAAAGTTACATATGTCTCTGTGTGTGTGTGTGTATGTGTGCGTGTTTTGGGATATAGTGTTAGGGTGGTTGGAAAAGAGTACCCTACACAAAAATGTAACATATTGTGCAGACAGAGGACTTTCAAAGAAGACCAATATCATTCACACAAATGCTATCTAGACATCTGGCACAAGTCATCCTGTTGCTCCTCAGGATAACCCTGTGTGACATTATTATCCCCACTTACAGAAGGGGAACCTGAAGTCATGTGACTTCTCTAAGGTCACTTGGTTAGTAAGTGGCAGAGCCTGGACCCATATCCATGCCTTTCTTGGTCACAGCTTTTAAAAAAAATTGTCCTAAATACACAGAACATAATATGTACCATTTTCACCCCTATTTTGTTACTGAAGTCTTGTTTTATTTATTTTGGGAAATTAAAAAAAATTCCTTTTTTGTAGTTTAAATTTTAAAAATTTTGATACCACACCATCTTAACCTTTTTATTATATATTTTATATTTTATTTTATTTATTTTTGCAGTGCTGGGATTTGAACACAGGGTCTTTGCACTGAGCTCCAATGCTAAACTCTTCCTTAATTTTTCACTTTGAGACAGGGTCTCACTAAGTTGCCCAGCTAGATTTGAACTAGTGAGCCTCATGCCTCAGCTTCCAAGAGTGCTGGACTACAGTGTGCACCACCATGCCTGGCTCCATTGTAACCAGTTTTTTGGTTTTTTGGTACTAGGGATCAAACTCAGATCTTTGCACTTGCAAGGCAAGTGACAGACCCACCGAGCTAAATCCCCAGCCTTAACCAGTTTTAAATTATGTTCCATAGTGTTAAGAACATTTATATTGCTGTGCAAACAATTTCTAAAATATATTTCATCTTGCACAACTGAACCTCTGTATCTATTAAACAGATGCTCCCCATTCCCTTTCCCAACTTCTGGAAATCACCATTCTACTTTGGGTGTCTATGAACTGGTTTGTTCTAGGTACCTTATATAAGGAGATTCATACAGTACTGTATTTGTCTTTTTGTGACTAGCTTATTTCACTTAGAATAATGTCCTCAGTTTCATCCATATTTAGCATGTGTCAAACTTTCCCCTCTTTTTATTATTTATTTATTTATTTATTTATTTATTTATTTTATTTTTTGCTATACCAGGGATCAAACTCAGGACTTTGCGCCTGCCAGGCAGGCGTGGCTGCCCTCTTTTTAAAACTGAATAATGTTCCATTGCATGCCAAACTTTATTCATTCACATATCAATGGACATTTAGGTTGCTTCTACCTTCTGCGTATTATTCATAATTCTGCTATGAACATGAGTGTACAAATAACCTCTTCAAAAATTCTGCTTTCAGGGCCGGGGATTTAGCTCAGTGGCTCCAGCGCCTGCCTTGAAAGTGCAAGGTCCTGAGTTCGATCCCCAATACCAACCAACAAACAAACAAACAAAATTCTGCTTTCAATTATTTTGTGTATTCTCCCAGAAGTGGAATTGCTGGGTCATATGGTAATTTAGTGTGTAATTTAGTGTGTGCAAGTGTGTGTGTGTGTGTGTGTGCGCGCGCGCACGCCCTAGCGATCAAACCCAGGGCCTGGCATGTGTTAGGCAAGCTCTATACAATTGAGTTACACCCTCGGCCCTGGTAGTTAAAATGTAGATGGGTATAAGTCTTCCAGTTTCTCTACATTCTTGCCAATACCTTTGATTTTTTAATAGCAGCTCTCCTGGATGTGAGGAAATATTTCACTGTGCTTTTGGCTTGCATTTCCCTAATGATTAATAATATTAAGAATTTTTCATTGGCCATTTGTGTATTTTGGGGAACAAATGTCTATTTTAAGTCCTGTTTCAAGTGATTTTCTAATCAAGATTTTTTGTGGCTGAGTTATTAAACTGTTCTGGATATTAACTCTATCTATCTATTTATCTATCTATCTAATTTACAAGTATTTCCTCCCATTCTGAAGGTTGCTTTTCATTCTGTCAATTGTATTTTTTGATGCACAAAAGTTTTCAATCTTAGTGTAGTCCAATTTATCTTTTCATTTGTTGTTGTGCTTTTGATTATATCTCTAAGAAATTCTTGCCAAATTCAATGTCATGAAGCTCTCCCCTTATGCTTTCTCCTATGAGTTTTATAGTTTTAGCTGTTATATTTAAGACTTTGACCTAGTATAAGTTAGTTTTTATATATGGTATAAGGTTAGGACCCAATTTCATTCTTTTATACATAGATATCCAGTTTCCCCACCACCATTTGTTGAAAAGGCTGTTCCCTGTTTTTAATCATCTTCAAGTATACAGCTCAATGATATTAAGAAATTCCTGCTGTTGGGTGACCATCATGACTATCCATCTCCAGAATTTCTCATCATCCCATCTGTACATTTGTACCTATTAAACAATAACTCCATTCACCTCTGCCTCCAGCCACTGGAAACCTCTGTTGTACTTTCTGTCTCTATGAATTTTTACAGTCCATGTTTTTAAGGATCATGTATATACATGAGAAATAGTGGAAGCATCACCAAGGGACAAAGCTTTTGGGAGAAGGATGCTCAAGGAAGGGCCAGTGTCAGCCAAGCAGGGGGACAAGGATGGAGCCCTCATGCCTGCAGTCTGGGCCGGGCACAGGCAAACAAAGGCTTCAAAGCAGCACTGAGAATTCTTAGAAGTACCAGGTGTTACGGTCAGTTCTCTCTTTGGTGGCCCCCGCATTCAGGCACACAGATTACCCAGTGATTCTCTGGCTGTTTCTTTTTTGGGATTTCTCCCTTCTTTTCACTTTCTCTATTCAGAGCTGACTCTTCTTTCCCTCTGTCTCATTCCTCCTCTTTTTTATTGTACATGTTCCTATAGACATGTAATGTACGTATATCATAATCTGTGAATGAACGTGATGAGTTTTCACTCCTATTCATGTACCCTGATTCAGATAGAGAAAGAGAACCTTAGTAGCTCCCACAAGGGACCTCTTGAAGTGATTCCTCACACACTTCTCCAACAATATCATTCCTTTCTCCTGATCATGTACCCTATATACATATGGAGTCATAAAAAATAGACTTTTGTGTCTGGCTTCTTGACTCAATATTCCTCCCTTTTGGTTCTGAGCCAATTCTCACACTGCTAGAATATCACAAAATAGTTGTTGCTAGTCCTCATTCCAGCTGAGACGATTGAGAGGAGTGGCTACACAAATGCAAAGTGACGTCACAACAGGACAGGATTTCTCTGGACTGGCCCTGCGGGGCTACTGCAGCAAAATGGATGGTTCCCATAGAGGGCTGTAATGGAGGAGAGACAGCACTTGCCCTGTGCGCGCTTCCTAATATTTCAAGGAGAGTGAAGCTTAGAATTGTTAAACATTCCTGGAAGGACCATAAATTGCATTTTAGCTTTTTTCAATTGCAGAGTGAAATGGCCTGTTTTCTTGGCAATTTTTATTTTTCCTTCTCAGTCCCTTGCCCTCTGGTTCTCTGGCTCACACGTGCATGGCTTCTTTCCCTTTTTCTTTCCTTAAATGCTTTCTCCTTTAGACAGTTAAATTTCAGTGGAGGTTGGGGCTCCCTGGATCTGGAGCTTTTAGCTAGTCTTAGACTCAGAAGAGACTAGAGTTACAGGTAATCCTGAAGATTAGTAGATTCACCCCACCCTTCATTGTTTAGAGTTTTAAAAAATTGAGGGTCAGGGATTTAGCTCAGTGGTGTCACCACTTGCCTTGCAAGCATAAGGTCCCGAGTTCGATCCCCAGTACAGAAAAAAAAATTGAGTCTATGAGTCTTAGCATTACAGTTCAAATAATTAATTCAGATCAATTAATAAATTACTTTTTATGTATGTCGACCATCATGCAGCCATCATTTAATCACAGCATAGAATATTTTAGCAGTGGTTCCCAACCTTTTTGGCACCATGGATTGGTTTTGTGGAAGACAATTTTTCTACAGACCAGGGGGAGGAGGGATGGTTTGGGGATGATTCAAGTGGATAACATTTATTATGTACTTTATTTCTATTATTATTACATTATAATATACTGAAATAATTATACAATGTAATATTTATACAACAGTATAATGGAGGATCAGTGAGAGCCCTGAGCTTGTTTTCCTGCAACTAGACAGTCCTATCTGGAGGTGACAGGAGACAGTGACAGTTGAAGTGTGTTGCTATGTCTAATCTACCTTGTAGTCTCATTTTAGTTGCTGTCATTGCAGAAAACCCTGCTTCACAAAGATAGGATGTTGGAAATGGAAACAGACTTTTCAGTGCTTTCGTGGCAATCTCAAGATATTCTGTCATGACTTTAATCCAGAACATATAGAGACTTAAAGTTGTCTCAAACATACTTTTAAGGCCACTGTCATTTGTGATCTCAAGCAGTTGATTCTTTTCTGGCACGGATAAAGTTGATTCACCTGGTTTATTCACAAATGGATTGAGATTCATTCCTTCTCAGCTCAGGGTTCTTTTGTGGTTTGGAAGCAATGCTCAAACTCTTTAGAAAGCTGAGATAGGTGATCACGCATCAGCCAGGAGAAAGATGGCTTTGGTTCAGTCTCTCAAAAGCTGTGCTGGGCTGGAGATTTAGCTCAGTGGTTCTGCAGCCTGCCTCGCAAGCGCAAGGACCCAAGTTCGAGCACCAGTACCAAAAAAAAAAAAAAAAGCTGTGCTAATGTTCAAAACATGAAAAATCCCAATAGTCACTCATCACTCCCGTAACTCCAGTGTGGTTTTGAATGCAGCCACTCTATCTGATAACTTGAACATAGTTGTACTCCCCTGAAGTCAGACTAAGTTCACTGAGTAGGTTGAATATGTCACACAAGTACACAAGTTTTGAGACCCATTCTGTGTCACTGAAATGTGCTGCCAATGGTGACTATTTTTCTAAAAGAAACTTCTGCAGTGGCCTTTATAACTCAAAAACTCTGGCCAATGATCTACCCTTAGAAAGCTATCTGACTTCTGTGTATAAGAGAATGTGTGTGTGTTCTATATTAATTTCCCCCCAGAGTTGTGCAAATAGATGTGAGTTAAGGGTTTGTACTTTAATGTGATTGATAGCTTTAATCACATCCTGCAAAATGTTGTAACTCCAGATGACATTTTTCAGGTAGCCAGAATTTCTCTACGGATGACACTGTATAGACTCACACTCAGAAGTGACCTCTTTGACCTGAGTAGAGAAACCAGAACTCTGTCCAGTCATGGCAGCTGCTCTGCCTGTGCATACACCAACACAAAATGACCAACTCAGTTTTCCTGACGTGTAATCATCCAACAACTTGAACAGTTCTGTAGTTGTAGTTTGTTGGCAACAAAAGTGCACAAAATGTACCCTCACGCAGATCCTGCTGAAAAATATATCACATAAAAGCAAGCATTGTTGCTTTGGTGTCAACATTAGTAGGCTCATCAACTTGGACCACATACCACAGTGACTCATTAATCCTCTCTAACAATGTGCCTCAGTATCCCCTGCTGTCTCATCAATTCGTCTACTTCAAATGGAATTTCTAGTTTTAGTTTTTGAAAAAACTCCATACTGATTTCCATAGTGGTTGTACTAGTTTACATTCCCACCAACAATGTAGCAGAGTTCCTTTTTCCTGCAGTCTCACCAGCATTTGATTTCTTGACGATAGTCATTCTTTCTGGAGTAAGATGGAATCTTAGTGTGGTTTAATTTTCATTTCTCTGATGGCCATTTTTGAACATATTTTGTACAAGTACAGTTATCCTAGGTGATTAAACCATTTATGTTTCTATTAGCAATGTCTGAGGGTCCCAGTTCTTCTACATCTTCCCAACATTTTCTTTGGCCTTTGACTCACTGACACCTTCATGTGTGTCACCAGAACCACAAGCAGGTCATGAGCTTGAGGTTGCACAGTACAGCATGCCAAAGAAGCCCTGCCTCCATGCTTCTTTAGGAATTTCTGCAATTCCCAGCATATTACCTCATTCAATCATCCAGCTATTCATAAAAACAGCATTGGAAACCACCTGTGAGGCTCCGGCCCTGTGCCAGGCTCCAGAAGTAATGGGAAGTGAGGTGGTGGGCAAGTGAAACCTACATTCAGGTTGGGGCAGTAGACAATGAACACAACAGTTAAGTATACCATCCCTAAGTATTCATGGGGGAATGGTTCCAGGAAACCCTGTGGCATCAAAATTCATGCTCAAGTGCCTAATATAAAATGGTATAATATTTGCCTGTAACCTGTGTAATCCTCCTGTATACTTTAAATCATCTCTCGATTACTTATAATATCTAATACAAGGTACCTAGGTGTTATATTATTTGGGGAATAATGACAAGAAAAGAACGTCTGTGTGTCCAGCAAAAATACAACTACTTTTAAATATTTCCTACCCACAGTTTTTGAATCCACACAAGGAACCCTTGGGTACAGAGGGCTGACTATAATTTCTGATTGTGGAAAGGGCTGGTGCGGCCATCAGCAAGACCCGAGCTAGGGAATAAGGGGTTCAGCTGGGGACAGTGAAATTGCCTCTTGATAAGGTTGCTCTTGAATGGCCTGTGGAAGGAGGGGGGCAGAGAGGAAAACTTCTGGAGATTAGGAGCCACCAGTGAGGCAAAGGCCAAAGGAAATGTTGGGACCCTCTGAGAACAGGAAGAACATAAATCCCCACGTGGGGGTGTTGCAGGGAGGGGAGGGGCAGGAAATGCTGGGGTGCATAACTGGAGCCAAGGGGGCTGGGTGGGGTTGTGCAGGCGATGTAGCTTGGAGGGAAGGTGCCCAGACCATGCAGGGATTCAGGTCGTGGAAGGAATTTGGTTTTATTCTAAGGGTAATAGGACCAAGCCATGGGAGGGCTTCAGGGAGTGACAAACAAGATTCAAATGATCTTACCACGTAGATTACTGAGAAAAAAGCAGGTTGTTATGGTTTATATCTAGCTGTCCCCTAAAGCTTCATGGATCATAGATGGGTCCTTTGGAAGGTGATTGGATTATGGGGTTTTATAGCTGACTTGCTGTTAGGAGGTGGGAGTCTGATCAGAAAAAGCTGGTTACTGGAGTGTGACCTGAAGGGTGAATCCCCCTTCCCAGCTCCTCCCTGGACTCTCTGCTTCCTGGATACCACGAGGTGAGCAGCTTTCCTCTCTCCAGGCCCCTCCACCATGCCCTCTGTCTTGGAGCCAGCCAACTATGGGCTGAAACCTCTATTAACTGTGAGCCAAAATAAATCTCTTCTCCTTTGGATTGTGGGCGTCAGGTACTGGTCTCAGTGATGAAGACAGTAACTAAGATACAGGCACACTGTTTAGACTGTTACCCTCACCTAGGTGAGATATGTCAGGGACTTCAACACAGGGGGTGGCAGAAGAGATACATTTTGGAGGCAGACCTGACAGGAAGGACATGGTGAGCAACACTATGGGTCTGTGAGAAGAGGGCTGAGTCAGGCATGACCTCTAGGTTTGGTTTTGAGCCTCTAGAAGGTGGTGGACAATGATATTTCAGCCCTAACCTGGCCCCCTCCTACTGTGCACTCCCCTTAACCATGTCACTAGTGCGTATCTCTGGCCTACCTGTTTGTATGAGTTTTTGCACATAGAATAGGTTCAATAAAGGGATTTTTCTTTTAGATTTGTGTGTTGAGATAACATCCACATAATATCAAATCATTTTAAAGTGTACAATTCAGTGGCATTTAGTACATTTACAATGTTGTGCAACCATCACCCAAAGTATTCTTATCACTTCCAAAGGAGTTCCTGTGTTCACTAAACCATCACTTCTCACTCCCTCTTTCCCCAGCCCTGGGCAACCACTGATCTGCTTTCTGTCTCTATTATTTGCCCATTCTGGATATTTCATATAAATATAATCATGCAATCTTCAACTTTTATGTCTAAATCCTCCTCCTCCTCCTTCTTCTCTTTCTTCTACTTCTCCTTCTTTTTCTTATTCCTCTACTACTGGGGATTGAACCCAGGGAGTGCTGAGCTACATCCCAAATCTTAATTAAAAACTTTTTTTTAACTTTGAGAGAGGATCTAGTTAAATTATTCAAGGTAGCCTCAAATTTTCGATCCTCCTGCCTCTGTCTCCTAAGTGGCTGGTATTACAGGCCTGTGCCATCATACCCTACTGTGTCTAGGTTTTTTTATTGTCATACTATTTGAGCTTTGTCCACATGGTAGCATGTATCAGTACTTCATTTCTTTTAGCGGCTGATTAATATTTCATTGTAGAGATGCATCACATTTTCTTTATTTATCCTTTGAGGACATCTGGGTTGTTTCTGCCTTTAGCTGTTGTAAACAGAGCTGTTACAAATACTGGTGTATACACATTTGCTTGAATACCAGTTTTCAATTTTTTTGAGTCCATACCTAATATAT
The DNA here is from genome assembly GCF_000247695.1 of Heterocephalus glaber. The sequence goes on from NW_004624912.1 coordinate 1,408,185, forward strand.
GTTTAACTTTTTGAGGAATCGCCAAAAATTTTCCAACTGCTCAATAAACTTTTGCTGAAAGAAAAGGCGGGTGGGAGCGTTAGAGGCAGAGATCAGGGCGTTTTCTGTCTTTCACCAGACGTGCCGGACTCTGACATTTATTTACAGGCTGTGTGATCTGGGTCAAAGTACTGTACTTATATTTGGGGGCTGCCTCCTAATCCACAGAGTGGGCAAATAAAACTTAACTTCTGTGAGTTGGATGAGCTCCTCCAGGCAGTAAGCCCCGCAGTTAATGCCTTCGCTTACTCACTGACCCTGCCCTTCTCATTCACCTCAGCCTCGACCTGACGCCGGGCCAAGTCCACCCAGGCAGGTGCCGCGCTCCTTGGCTGCGAACTACAACTCCCATGGAGCAGTGCTCAGGCAACTCCCGCCTGGTGCGCATGCTTTGGCAGACGTGGCACGGGGAACTGGGAGGCGGGGAGCGGTGGGGAAGTGGCGGTGGCTGTTGGCTACGGTGGAGTCAGCGGGCGGATGAGCTGCGCGAGTGGAGATCCGAGCCGGCGGTGGGCACCGGCGGCGAGGATGGCACGGGCCGGGCCGGCGTGGGCGCTGCTACTGGCGATCTGGGTGAGCTGCAGAGTGGGGTCCGGCGGGGTCCAGGGCGCTGGAAGCTGCTTAGCAGGGTACTTGCATATGGCACAACTTTGCGGGGGGACCGGTCCGGGGCTTCGGTCCGGGGGCGCCACCAGCCAGGGCAGGACACCCGCAGGCTGGGGAGTGCGCCCCGCCTCAGACTCCCGACCCCTGTACCTGTGTGAGTGTGGGGTGCGATAGGGGTGCGTCCGCGTTGCGCAGCCGGGAACCCCGTTTTAGGAGCCCTCTTGTTCTTGGTTTCGACTCCAGGCGACTGGAAACTGGCTGGCTTGGCACCTGGGCCTCCGCCCACAGGCTCGGCTTGGAAGGCAGGGTGGGGTCGCCGCCCAGAGGAGTTGTGCCCCACTCACATTTGACACTGGCTGGAGCCTCGGCCACTTTCTGCCTGTGTGGCGCGGCGGATCATTTAATGTCCCTGACTTGGTTTCTTCACTCAGGGGATGGGGACAGTGAAGATAACCCCTGCCAAGGTTGTCTGTGGAGTCGGATGGGAAATCTCTGTAAAATCGTACAGGAGTGAAGAGGGGTGGTGTCAGGGGCCTGGGAGGGGTGGGAAGGCTGTGGAAGAGGATTTGGGGCACTTCGAGGTCCTCCAGGGCATCCCCGGGAGAGGTGGGATGGGTGTATTCTGCGGAGTCAGGACCGGCTTCCATCCCTGGTGTTCTTTGGGGGTGTGGTAGAATTCAAGTCTTGGCCTTCTTCCACATCTCTCCCTAACTTCTGGTCCCTCTGATGTTAAGACCATCCTGACTCCTTTTTTCCTGAAGTTCAGGGAATTTCTTGCTCTTGGCATCCTCACCAACCTAGATTTTTTTTCAGTTTTTCCCCCTCTTTGGGTGTGGCAAAGATGCGGGGCAAATGGGTGGAGAAAAAGAGTGGGGATTGAGTGGCTTTAAGCTCTTCCATCTCCTGATTCCTTGACCTTTTGGGATCACACTGAGTAGTGCCCCCTTATCTTCCAGTTGTCTGGAAGTGGGTGGGGAAAGAGGTTCCCAGTTCCCCTAGTGCTTTCTCCCTCTAGGATCTAGCCAGGTTAGATCTAGATGGGGCCTCTGCACTTCACTGTGTCTGGCTGTGCTGGAGCTGTTTGCCATCAATTCCTGGATCCAGTGGGTCTGGCAGGTCTCCAGGCCAGGTAGGGCAGAGCAGGGGACAGGGCCATCTGCCTCTGAGCCCCATCAGCTCTTCACACTTGGGCTGTTTCAAGGGGCCCTGCTTTCTTTCCTTTCCTTTTCTCTCCAACCTGTGAAAATAAAGTCTTGGGAATCTGATGCTTCATTCAACAAACATTCATTTACCAACCACACTGTTTAACAGAGTTGGATTTTGGGTGGGGAACAAAAATACACTTTGTGCCTTCCCTCTGGTGTTGCCCGGGGCTGGGTAGGTTATCAGACCTGTGAGCAAATAATGACAGAAGTACCAAGTGCTAATACCTGCTGGGACCCTCCACCAAATGGGAGCCACATGATAATTTAAAGGAGTAATTTAATTTAGAAGGAGGATCAGCTCTGGCCTTCCAAGGTGGGCTGAGCAGTCAGAGGGAATGTGGCTAACCTGGCAGTGGAATTCTGCAGATGCTCTCAGCGGTGTGGAAAAGCAGGGAGGTTTGTTGAGAGCACACTAGACCTGGAGTCCTGAGCTGGGGCAGTTTTCATCTCCTTTCCCTGAGCTTAGTAGGTGTGAGGTAGAGGGAACAAGCCTGCAGGGGCAGTGATGAGCCCATCTGATGAGGCTTCCTGGGTCCCTTCAGTCAGATTGGGTTTATTTGTTCATTATTTACTGAGGGCTGTTGTATGTGCAGCACAGGGCCATGACCCGAGGTACAGTACAGTGGTGAAGTGCAGTGGCCCCCTTTATCCTCAGCTTCACATTCTGAGGTTTTAATTACCCATAGTCAACAAGAAGGCTAAGTATAGTATAATAAGATATTTCAAATGAGAGACCATATCCATATAACTTTTGTTACAGTATAGTTATAATTGTTCCATTTTATTATTAATCCCTTATTATGCCTAAGTTATAAGTTAAACTTTTTTTTTTTTTTTTGGTACTGAGGATTGAACTCAGAACCTTGCACTTGCCAGGAGGCGCTGGCTCCGGTGAGCTAAACCTCCAGCCCCTAAGTTAAACTTTCTTATATCTGTGTATGTATAGGAAAAACCAGTATATCTAAAGTTTGGTACCATTTGTGGCTTCAAGCATCTTGAACTTGGAACTCTCCTCCTTGGACAAGGGGGTCCACTATATAAAGGTGTCTGCAGAGATTTGTGTATAGAGATATACAATCACTATGTTTTTTATAGTAGCAAAAATATGGGAATAGTTATAATGCTCAACAGTAGCAGCATGGTTAAATAACTTCTGGTGCTCTTCATACCATGGGAAGTGATGTTTGTTAGTTTGGCCTACTATAACAAATACACCATAGAATACACACAACAAATACACCATAGAATACACATAACAAATACACCATAGAATACACATGGCTTATAAGTAACAGAAATTTATTTCACACAGTTCTGGAGATTGAGATCAGTGTGCTAGCGTGGTTAGGTCCTGGGGAGGACCCTCTTCCTGGCTGTAGACTGCTGTATGGTCTAGTTGTACAGTAGACACTAGACACAGTGAGGTTGTATTCTTATGTGACAGAAAGAGGACTGGAGAGCCGTCTTGGGCCTCCTTTTTAAGAGCACTGGTCCCATTTATGAGGGCTCTCCCCATGGCCTAATGATATCCCAGCGGCCCCATCTCTGGATACTGTCACAATGGGGGGCAGCATTTCAACATAGGAAGTCTAGGTAGACACATTCAGTTCATTGCAAGTTTTTAAAAGAATATATTTACTAGGATATAATGTGTATTGTTAAAATATGTTATGCTGATGAAGAACATCTCAAGTGTGGTTATTGGAAAAGCAGGATATAAACCTCAGTCTCTAAGTTATGTATTTGAAGAATTAGTGGTGCATCAAATAGTAAGTGATTTTTCTAGAAGGTGGAGTTGTGAATGACCTTTGCTTACTTTTTTGCTTATGCTTTCTTGTACTGTCCAAATGAATATGTATTCATTTCTAACAGAAATGTTAGATATTTTCTAAGAGGTCTCTTTGAGAGCCTTCCCTAAGCCTTCTGAAAGAATACCAGGGTAGAAAATGGCACTGTCGATACCTGGACCAAATTAGGCCCTATGTTTCCCAAGCTGATGCCCCTGTCCATCAGGCTGCAGTGGGGAAAGGAGGCCTGGAGTCCTGCTGGAGTCCTGCCGCAGCCCTGCACCTGACTGCCTGCTTCTGGGCTGTAGTCCTGTTCCTCCTCCTCCCGGCAGCAGGGCTTTCCCTAAGGCCAGCGCATGCTGATTGCCATACAGTACTGTCCAGCTTGGAGAAATGTCAGCCAGAGAGCACATCTCCAGTTCAGTGGTTCTCAAATGTCAGGCCAAGGACCGAGCCAGGCTGTTTTTACTAGTCTGCAGACAAATTGGCAAAATATCAATGGTGAATGGTTTTTTTTTCCCATGAATCCAAATATTTTCAGTTAAAACACTTGTCCATTTTCCTGGCTTCATGTACATATTTTGGTGGGATGTTTACAGTGTTTTTCTCCAAAAATGAAACTGTCGACAATAGTATATTGTAATTTCCTTAAAAAAATCTTTCTTGATAAAATTATTTAAAAATACATAGTACATATTATTTATATATTTTAAAAAATACAGTCTGTTGGGATTCAACAGTCTGAGAGCTGATCTGCTTAGCCTTCTTATTTCATTCTTCAGTGCTGGGGACGGAACCTAGGGTACTGTACATGCTAGGCAAGGGCTCTACCGTTGGGCTCCACACTCATCCCCTCAACTCTCTCATTTTATGAGGCTCCCAAAGGCAGGAGTCTCAGCCACCCACTTAATAAGGGCAGAGCTGGGAGTGAAGCCAGACCTGAATTATAAATTGGATTTTTCACACACGTCTGTCTTTTGCTTTCCCCACCTCTGACTTCTTCCCTGCCTCTGTCCCTGATGGTAGCTCAAAGCCCAGACCCAGGGGAGGGCAAGTGGAGGTCCAGAAAGCAGATATTTGCCCCTGATCTCTCCTGCAGAGCTTTTAAGGTATGCTGGCTTTGGTTCTGCACCTCTCTGGGACCGTTATGTATTTAATAGGCTTTTGTGGGCTGGCCTGGGGACCTAATGCCATTTATAATACTGTTTGGAACTCAGAGTGCACTTTTCCCACAGAAATAAACACGTTACAGAGGAAGTCTTAAAACAGACCAGTCGCATAGGTGGAGTTATGGCTGAGTGCCACTTGAATGGCAAGGGCTGACTGCTGGGATTCAGGATGGGGTCAGCCAGTGGGGCAGCAAGTGACCAGAGAGGGCCCCAGGAGTGAGGTGGTAACTGGCCTTACTTTGAACTCTGTGACCGCAGGGATCCTGTCGGGCTGCTGTGTCCCCAGCACCTAGCCCAGGGCCTGGCATTCAGGCATCCCAGTGTGTGCTCAGCACACAGAGTGAATGTTCAGGAGGGGAAAGGAAGTCTACAGGATGGAGATGTGAGAAATGAGGAGCTCAGGCTGGGCAGAAGAGAATTTGAGTCTGGGGAAGGGAAGAAACTGGGAAAGAGGATTGCAAGGAACCTTAAATGCCCAGTGTAGCCCTGGGGACTGAATTCTGTAGACAATGGAGAGATATGATGCAAGCAGCCCTTTTCATAACATCAGTCAGGCCCCATGCTGGGCTGGGTTGGGGGGGCCCTGGGGGCTGGGGCTGGGTTACTTTTCCCAGAACAACACTTTCATCCTCCTGCTTTCCTCCCTGTAATCTACAAGGTGGAGTCAAGTGTGATGTGGTGGAAAGAGCTCAGGCCTTTAGCCAGCAAAATGCTCAGGAGCCGAGTGGCCTTGAGCCCTGCCTCACTTTTCTTGGTTGTAAATGGTGGTAATGATATCCATCTTGCAGAGTTAAAAGGATGAGAAATAGCACAGGAAGCACAAAGCACAGTGCTTGGCGTGTGAAAATGCCTGATCACTGGGAGCCACTGCAGCCTTGCAAGCTGTTGAATCCGAGGTAATGAGGAAGTGAGGGGAGAGCAGGTGGTGGGCACTGACCCTGCACCAGCCAGAGGCCATATGTGAGCGGGAGGTGGCATGGGTGCCGGGTGGGGCCCTGTCCTGCTGGGATTCCCCCCAAGTTCCTTGAACTGGCCCCTGACTTGCCTGGTGTCCCCCAAGCCCCCCGACATGCTCTTGTGGGGTCGTGGGGAGTGGTGTGAGCAGAGGGGCTAAGAATTTAAGCCACTACCTTTCTGCCCCCTTCCTTGTGACAACAGATCCTCCCTTGAGACCTAGAGGCCAACCACACCAATCCCTCTGGAGTTCACCTGGGCTTTGTGATTTGTTCTGTGGAGCTCTGTGTCTGGCTTAGTGGTTATGGTGGCTTTTGAGGCTAGGTGATAACAGGTTGGAGATGGGTGCCAGGGTGTAAGGAGGGTTGAAGCTCTTTTACATTGCCTGGTCCTCCCCGCTACCCCTGCACCCCTGGTATCTTGGGGCCCATGGGGAGGGAGGGAGCACCATTGCTCACCCAGGCTGGGCTGGCCCCTCCTGCAGCACACACTGGGGCCTCTGGCTACTGGTTTACAGACCATCTCCACCATGTAAGCATGGTGTTGAGTCCGAGTTAACTTGGTGAGGGACACTGGTAAAGCACTGTGACCCCTAGAGAGGGGCAGGTGGGTGGTGAGAGATGGGAAGCAGTATAATATTCCACAAGATCAGAGGCGTGTGTGACCGGGAAGGTGAAGACACAGAAGATCAGGTTGGGGTGCACAGTGGCTCACTTGGAGGTTTAAGCAGCCACGTTTGGCAGCTGTTTTCCTGAGGGTCCATGTTGCTTGCTCTTTAGCTTGGCCCAGGAGGAGGGGCAGCCATCTAGGCACACAGTGGCTTCCTCTTCCCCAGTAGCTCCATCCGATGCCACACGTCAGTGTGAGCTTTTGCAACCGTTAGCCTTGCAATCATGCAGTGGGGGGTTAATGACACTCAGATGGCATGAGGTTAGAATAGCCTCTTTCCATCTTTTTATTGCTCAAACTCGTGCTGAGGTCGCAGTTGTAGGTGCAGTTTTCATTCATTACAGCTTGCTGGGGCAGGGGTGGAGTATCCATTCCCTGCAAAAAGTCCCACACTTCTTCCAGCCCCTGGTATCTTGAATGAGTGAGCAAGTCCTTGTGTCCTTGTTGAAAGATGCTAATTGAAGATCCAGGCTGAGAGTCCCAAGCTGGGGCTCAAACATACAGGTGACCCAGCAACTGAGTCCAGGTGGGGGCTGGGCTGGGCTGGAAAGCTCTCTTGTCAGTCCAAGTAGGCGAGCGTCCCCAGGGACCAGCAGGTTGGATGTCACTAAGGGGCCTAATCTTGCTGTGTCCTGGGCAGAGTATTATACATGTGTCCACAGTAGGGGAGCAGGGACCAGCATCAGCATCCTATGCTTGTTCATAAAACAGGTACTTGTTTATTTCCAAACAGGTATTTCCCTGTGGATCTTTATGAGCCAGGCCCATGCTAAAGCACTGGGGAAGGTAATGATAAATAAGACAGAGACTATCCCTTCCTCTAGTGGCCTAGCTGGAGGGCTACTGACTAATAGCTTCATTCAAGTAGTAAGTGCTGGGAAGAGAAAGTGTAGATGTAACAGGGATCCTGCACCTGATGCAGGCAGTCAAGAAAGGCACAGGATACACACATGCTCACATCCACAGGATGACAAGAATATACACACACACACACACATATATATATATATGTGTATATGTATATTATAGTGTTTCTCATATAGGAGAAACCATATGATACTTAAGCTTGTGTGTCTGACATATTTCACTTAGCATTATGTTCTCAATTGCATCCATTTACCTAGGAATGCCTTAAGTTCATCTTTTTTTTAAATGGCAGAGTAGTACTCAACTATATATAAAGAAATACAGGGCCGGGGATTTAGTTCAATGGCACCGTGCCTAGCACAAGATCCTAAGTTTGATCCAAAGGAAAAAAAGAAAAGAAATACATTTTATCCATTTGATGGATATATACGCTGTTTCTAGCTGTTATAAATTGTCGTGCTGTAAACATGGGTATGCATGTTCCCTGTAATTTGATGACTTTAACTCTTTTGGGAAGTTACGTGGAAGTGGAATAGCTAGGTCAAATGGAATTTTTATTTTTAATTTTTTGAGGAATCTCCACACTGATTGCCATAGTGGCTGTACTAATTTACATTCCCACCAGTAATGTAGTAGAGTTCCTTTTTCCCCTCTATCCTCGCCAGCATTTGTTATTATTAGTTTTTTGGTGACAACCATTCTTTCTGGGGTAAGATGGTATCTCAGTGGAGTTTCAGTTTGCATTTCTCTGAAGGCCAGAGATGACAAGGATTTTTTCATGTATTTGTTGGCCATTTGTGTTTCTTCTGAGAAGTGTCTATTTATTTCAGTTGCCCTTTTTTTTTTGGTACCGGGGATTGAACTCTGGACCTTGCTCTTGTGAGGCAGGTGCCAGAACTGCTGAGCTAAATCCCTGGCCCCCTGGGTTGCCCATTTTTGGATTGGGTCTTTTATTTTTGGGAGTTAAAATTTTTTGAGCTCTTTATATATTCTTGATTTTAGTTCAGGAGGTCATTGTTGAACCTTCATCAAGAGTCATCTGGAGGGGTATGAGGAATGCAGAGGAGGAGGGGTGGATGGAAAATTCTGGCTGTGAATAGAGGAGGGGGTGACATGGAGTCCAGAGAGAGTTTTTAAACTATGAGTCAGGGGCAAAGTTTCTCTAATCTGCCTGGGGATGAAAATCACTTTTAAGAATATGTGCATAAACATGGATTTCTGGGCCATCCAGACCCAGGTGATGATTTTCTTCAAGAATAAGGCCCAGGAATCTGTATTCTGAAAAGCCTATACTTAGAGTTGTGGTACAGCTATAAAATTTATAACGTAATATTTAGATGACTTTCTATGGCTGTGCAAAAATACTCGAGATAATCAGATTAAAAGGAAGAAAGGTTTATTTTGGCTTATGGTTTCTTAGGTTTCAGTCCATGGTTGCTGGGCCCCATTGATTTGGGCCTGTATGGCCCAATGGACCATAGTGAAAGCATATAGTAGAAGAGGCCCGTCTATCTTATAGCAGCTGAGAAGCAAAAAGAGATAGCAAGGGGCTGGAGTCCCAACATCTCCTTCAAGGGCATACCCACAGCGACCTAACCCCTCACTAGGCCCTACCTCCTAAAGGTACCACCACCTCTCAGTAGTGCCACAGGCTGGTGACCAAGCCTTTAATATCTAAATATAGGCCTTTGGGGGCCATTCCAGGTCCAGACCATAGCAGGTGACAGCATTTATTTTGTGTGGCAGGTGATATTTCACCAGGTAAGGTTGCTGCTCTCCACTGATTGGTACAGAACAAATTCTTCCCACATCAGAAGCTGTATCATTTTTGTCTGCTGTGACATCACTTGGTCTGAGCACAGACTGGTTTTGCTTTTCTCTGAAGGAATTTGGAGAATTGCAGATGTGCAAGTAGCAGAGGAAAGAATGGGTCAGGTTGTCACTGTGACTCCTTCCAACTGGTCAGACTTAGTCACTAGATTGGAAGGAGAAGCAAACTTGCTGGATTCTTGGACTTGGAACTTTTGTTTTGTTGCAGTACTGGTGGATGGAACCTCACTGAGCTACATCCCCAGCCCTTCTTTTATTTCTTATTTTGAGACAGGGTCTTGCTGAGTTATCCAAATGGGACTTGAGCTTGAAATTCTCTTACCCCAGCCTCCCTGAGAGCTTGAATTACAGGCGACCACGACTACTTCTGGCTTTGGGCTTTGTTCTGGATGAAGCTATAAGGAGTGGGTGGATATCTGGGCAAACTATTCACATAGAGGGATGTGAAAAAGAGGGCCCAGGCCCAACGACCTTCTTTAGCTTGACCCGAGTTGAATCTCTTAAGTCCTTTGAGCCTCAGTTTTCACATTTCTAAAGTGGGCATAGTACTACCTCCCACACCCAGTCCTTATAGCAGTTTTGTAAACATTTTTACTGCCACTCCTGCAAGAGCAATTATACATTTTACAACATAGTCCAGGACAGACATACATTATAGCAGATATAAATGTTCCACTGATTACCAGGACTTACTAAGATACACTCTGATGTTTTCTATTTAATGTCATGTATAAATGATGCTGATGTCACTCACTGGATTGATTTTTGTGACTTGGCTCTTGGGTTGAGACCTGAAGGTTGTAAACGTTGTTTAAGATTCCCCACTGTAGAGGACTGAATGAGATAATGTGTTAAAAGCTTGGCTGTACACCATGGGCCATGGGCACTTGTTATTTTCTTATCAATTAACAGATCTTTGAGGCAGAGCTGGATTTCTAGAGTGGGAATTCACCTGCTCCTCCTCCTCCCCACCGCCTAATTCAATGTTCCCTCTACCAGTTCTTCCTCGTTAACAGGCCTGGCACACCAGGCTGGCAGCCACCCAAGGTCCTCTTGGCTCTAAAAGAGGCTTTTCAAACATTAAAAGCTTCAGAGATGTAAGTCTTGGTTAAATGCACTGCAGTTGCTTCTGAGGATAAAAGAACCTGTTTTTATAAGTGCTCAGATCAAGTGTCCAGCCCCTGACTTGTCTCTTCTTGACAGCCACATTTTCTATGGGGAGTATGGAGTGGAGTTGGGGTTATTATACTGTGTAGCCCTAAATACAAGATGTAGTTTCTTTAAAAAAGCACAATATAGGTTGAGTACCTTTTATCCAAAATGCTTGGCACCAGAAGCATTTTGGATTATGGACTTTCTTGGATTTTGGAATATTTGTATACAAGGGGTGATCAAAATATATAGTACATATTTAAAAAACATATACAGTGAATGTTTTAAAAAATTTATTACAATAAAAGCCCAATGCCATTAATTACCCTCAAAATACACCCCTTCACTTTGAACACATTTCTTATAGTCCTTGGCTGTTTCAGAAGCAGTTCTGGAAGTACTCCTTCATGTCTTTATGAGGTGTGATCAAAATATAGTGACTGCTGCTGCCAAGTGCCATCCAATGGAAAGGCAGGCTCATAAAAACATTATGGTGTATCTTCATCCACCTTGTTGACTGGATTTGGCACGGTGTGACTTCTGGTTCTTCCCCAAAATCAAAATGACCTTGAAAGATAAACGTTTTGAATTGATTGAGGACGTTCAGGCAGCTACAATAACTAAACTAAACTAAAGACACTAATGAAAGAAGACTTCCATAATAGCTTCCAAAAGTGGCCAGAACAATGGGAAAATGTGTTTGAAGCAAAGGGGAATATTTTGAGGAAGATTAATTGCAATGTGTCTTTCACTCTAGTAAAATTTAAAATAATTTTAAAATATTCACACTTTTTGATCATACCTCATACATAATGAGGTATCTTGGGGATGGAACCCAAGTCTAAACACAACATTCATTTATCTTTTATATATGTCTCACACATTGCTGGAAGTTAATGCTATACAATTTTTTTTAGCACATTTGCATTGTGACATGTCACAGGTCAGGTGTGGAATTTTCCACCTGTTCTTATGTTGACACTCAAAAAGCTTTGGATTTTGGAGCATTTAGGATTTTGGATTTTTAGAGCAGGCATGTTCAACCTGTAAGAAAATGCAGCTAGCCTTGTTTTTGTTTTTGTTTTGTTTTTTGGTACTGGGGATCGAACTTGGGTCTTTGCGCTTGCGCAGCAGGCAGCGAAACCACTGAGCTAAATCCCCAGCCCATTTTTTTTTTTTTACTTTTTTTTGGTACCAGGGATCGAACTCGGGTACTTGCACTTGCAGAGCAGGCAGCAGAACCACTGAGCTAAATCCCTGGCCCTAGCCTTGTTTTTATAGGAGCAAGCAGTAAAATGTGCATAGCTCAAAGAGTCTGTCTTCTTTGTGCTCCAACTTGAGTGCTGGGATCTGTCAGACTTGATTCTGAATCATAACTCACTTACTTGCCGTGTGACCTTGAGCTAGTGCTGTGATTTCGATCTGAATGTCCCCCAAACGCCCATGTGTCCAAGGCTTGGTCATCAGCCTGTGGTTCTGTTGGAAGGTGGTGGAACCTCAGGCAGTAGGGCCTAGTGAGAGAAAGTTAGGTCACTGGGGGCATGCCCTTGAAGGGGATATTGGCACCCTGTCTCCTTGTTCTCCTTGCTTCCTGGCCATGAAATGAACAGTTTGTTCCTCTTTATCTATAAAATGGGTGTGATGAAGTACTTCTTATACCTATGAAGATAATTAAATCAGACAGTTCCATAAACAGCCTAGATTGCTGCTGGTCACACAGCATGCATTATGTATTTTTAGCTAGTATAGTCACTGGGGGCTAATCCATGGGCCCTGGATTTTGGAATTAAAGAATCCTTTATATTTCCTAAAATTCAAGGACCTTCTTTTCTTTATAACCACAGTACAATGATCAAAACCAGGAAGGTAGTATAGTTGTTCCTCAGGGCCCTTGGGGTTCCAAGATCCCTACAGATACCAAAATTTGTGGATGCTCAGTCCCTTCCTTCTATAAAATGGCACAGTGCAGTATTTGTATGTATGCCTATGTATACCCTGTCTCGTACTTCAGATCATCTCTAGTGTGCTTATAATATATAGTACGATGCAAATGCTGTGTGAGTAGTTGTTCTGGTATACAGTTTAAGGACTAGTAAGTCTGTACATGTACAGATGAAGTTTTCTTTTCAAATTTTTTTTTCCAGAGTTGGTTGAAGCTGCAGACATGAACCTCCAGATACAGAGGACCAGATGCACTTGGTTTAGGACCCAATCCAGAAGCACACCTTGCGTTTAATTGTCCTTCCTTAGTCTCTCATCTGGAACACTTGTTTAGTCTTTGTCTTTTCTGACCTTGCCATTTTTGAAGAATTTCCCTCAATTTGATTTTTGGTGATGTCTCCATTCAGTGCTTCATATTAGGAGACATGTGAGGCAGTTTGATGTTAATATTGGTCCCCCGGTTAAGGAGAATTCTAGCCCTGTTTATTCACTGTAAAGTTGTATTTTCTGATGGGGAGGGATACTTTGATACTTTCTGATGGGGAGGGATAATTTGAGATATTTCTGTAATGGTAGCCAAATGGTAGTAACTTTTTAAGTATTGAAATGGGACCTTCTTAATATGATGAGTTAGAAAAACATAAAGGGGAAGAATACGAACTATCCAAGAAAAAACTTTAGTTTTTGTTTTCTTCTACTCTTTTTCTAAGCATAATTTTGTTTACTTAAAGTTGTGGCCACACCAGGCATATTTTGAATTCTATTTTAAAAATTTAACACTAAGACAAATGTTTTTGCGTTGAACCATCTTTAGAAACATTATTTAAGTAGCTGTAATACTCTCTTCAGTTGTTTACTCCAATTTGTATAACCCTTCTTCTGCTGTTGGACCATTAGGTTGTTTACAGGCTTAGACTCTTATGAGTAGGATTGTGTGAGTCATTTCTGTGTCAGAACTTCTGCTAATTTCCTCAAGACATATTCCCAAAAGTGGAGTTACCAAGTCAAAAAGCACCGGTACTTTCAAGATAACTGGTACATTATGCCAAATAGCTTTCTAAAAAGAAAAAGTTTAGGTGTTTGCCAGCAGTGTAGGACATGGGCTCATATTTTAAGAAATTCAGTAATGGTGCTTCTCAACCTTTTTGTTTTTTTTAGACTTGTGGCCCACCTGTGAAAGTTCATGCTAGATTAATTTCTTGTAGTTTGAATTATGAAAGCATAGGTATTTATTGCCAAAAAATAAATTACAGTGCAGTGTAGCACATTACTCTTTTTAGGCTCAGCATCCAGATGAGCTCTGACATCAGCAGGTGGCTGTGTCTAGGGAAGATCTCTCTGGACAGGAAGGGAGTTGAGGTCCCACATGAGGGATTGGAGTATTTCACCTAAGAGAGTCCTCAGAGAGGGATGTGTGGCCTTCATTACAATGTGTTAGCTGACAGATGGGGTGGGAGGGGAGGAATTCAATTTCCCAATGACTGAGGCTATCCAAGGTGAAATGGGTAGACCTGAGGACATGGACTCTATAAGAGCTTTAACATACTCAATTCTTCTAGGTCCAGCTGAGTCAAGGAATTGTGAGTCTTTACTCTGGAGCTGAAGGTGGTGGATAAACACTGTGGAGAGGATTTCTGCATAGGGAAACCATCCAGCCCAGCTCAGCCAGAGGAGTCTGTGCCTGTGCGGGGTCTCCTCACCCTAGAAAAGGGTGAAGTAGGGAAGCCATAGAATCCCCAGCTAATTCTCCTTGGGCTTGTGGGTAGCTGTTACCAGATTGAGATATAATTGAGAACAGGCAGAGTCAACACTTGAAGAATCAAAAGACATATGGTAAATCAATCCCCAGACAGTTTCTCTCTCTCTCTTTTTTTTGGTACTGGGAACTGAACTCAGGACCTTGTGCTTGCAAAGGCAGGTGTGGCACCACTGAGCTAAATACCCGGCCCACCGGACAGTTTGTCTGACTCCTTCCTGATACAGTTTATCTAAAGTATAATGCAAGATTGGGTGCCTTATACATTTGAAATATCCCTACTGGGACAGCTATTCATATTTTGTCCTAGTCAAAGCTCTTGTTCCTGTAGGTACTCAAATCTGTATGTGTGCCATCAGACCCAGACAATAGTGCCATTTATTTTACTTATATAGAAGCCAGGAGAGGGCTGTTCTAGGGCTAGTATATCCTTCTCTGGTGTCAGGGAGCTAGATATCTTCTATCTTGTTAACCTCACATCTTTACCAACTCCTTCCTTTTCACTGTTTCAAGGTGGCTGCTTGAGTTCCAGCCATCTTGTCTAAATTTCAGCTGGCAGGAAGGAGGAAGTGACTAAGAAGACTCATATCAGATGCCTAATAGAGGCAGTTTCTGAAAGCTGCTGCATAACACTTATGCTTACATTCCAACAGCTGGAATTTAGCCGCATGGCCATACTTGTTTCGAGGGAGACTGAGAAGTATGGGTTTTACCTTGGGTGGCCCAGGAAAAGCCAGCAGCTTCTCCCCAGGGTATAACTGCCTATGGTATAGTAGCTATGAGAGTGGGTGTCTCAAATGGCACAATTGGAAAGCACTTTGGAAATCACTTTTAGCCCCTCAGTCTTCCAGAGGAGGAAACAGAGACTGCAGGAGGGATGACTTGCCCAGGTGTACACAGCCGGTAACTATCAAGGTCAGCACAAAACTTGGGGTTCTGACTCCAAGTACAGTCCCCCCCCCAAAAGCTAAAGCCCCAAGTTCTCAGCCAACTCCAGCCTCTGACCCTGGATTCAGACCCTCCTCTGTTTCTGACCGTTTCCTCAAGCTCCTGTATGACCAGCTTCTTCAGCATCTAGATTTGCAGACTCCAACATTTATAAGCTATTTTGACAAAATGTGGCTTAACCTAAAACTGGTTTCTTCACAACTTCCAGCATAAGAAGGGTATCTTTTTTTCAGGTGACAGCAAAAAAGGTTGCACTCCACCTCTGCCCCTTCTTCTAAATGTTCAGCTTTGGACCCCAATCTTCCTTCTTAGCTGGATGCTCTGGAGAAATTGTCTCTAGCTCTGGGGTCTGCAGCAAGTGGTGAATCTATGATGATGGATGTGAGGGCACTGGCTTGTGCCACAGAAACAGAGCCTTTTTAGGCAGAGAGTATACTGCGGCATGGATTGGTTGTCTTCCAGCCTTGTCAAACTCCAATCTGGGGTGAGGGCAGGAGGATACCAGGCTCACCCAGTGAGGAGGGAGGAATGCTCATGCTGGTGAGCAGGTAGAGAATGGGCCCAGCCCTGCCCTCACTCTCTGATGAACAGATGTGGGGAATTGCCACTTGTGGGACCTGCATGCACTTGGGTCCCCTGGACTTGTGGAAGGCAGGGCTTAGTGTAATCTGGGAGGAGACATCTCCCCATGGCCTCTGGGAGGTATGGGCTCTCTCCTGCCTGGCTTAGCCCATCTGTTGCAGCAGTCTGGGAGCTGGTGGTGGAGGGCAGCAGGTCCCCCTGGCTAGGAGTCGGGGACACAGTTCTAGTCCTGGCTCTGCTGCATAGTTCCTGTGTGGCTTTGGCTTCTCATGGTGGAGTGGGGTGGGTACCCACTTGCTGGCTTGCTGTGAGGGGCAGGGTCAGTGCACATAAGACCTGGAAAGTGCATTCCCAATGTGCTGTATGACCTCTTGCTCAGGGTCGCTGTGCAGCTGCCTGGCCACACCAGGTTTTCTGGTGCTGAATGTGTGTACGTGTGCACTCCTTCCTGCCTGGACCTGCTGTTTGACTGATTGCAGGCAGGCCCTGGAGAGGAAGAGGTGCTCCCCGTTCTGTTGTTGCCCTTGCTCACTAATAGTACTAACACAGATAATGAACAACCATTATGTACTTTTGTATGCCAAGGATTGTGTCTGTTTCTTTATGTCTTTCCCCCTCATCCAGTGCTGCACCAACCCGCCAGGTGGGCATCAGTGTTACCCTTCCCACCTTCCAGGCAGTGACAGCACATGGAGGGCTAGTAACAAACCTGCTGTAAATGGTGGCACCTGCATTTACCCCAGATCTGTCCGACTTCAAAGCAAGGGCCCTTTCTGCAATATCTGGAAGATGGTAAAGGGCGGGGAGGAGGGCAGAGCTTAGAAACCCCAAAGCTAGATGGCCAGAGATGGCAGATGCCTGGTACAGGAGCAGGGCAAGGCCCTGGCAGGTGACAAGGATGCACTCCTCCATGATTGCCCCAGCTGTGTGGGATGGAGTAAGGATGCTGTGGGGGCACCATGGATGAAGGTAGGCTCTGAAGAGAGCCTTGGACAAAGGAGGAGGAGCATGGGAAGGGTAGTGACCCTATGACAGAAGTTAGGGAGACTGGTCTATAGTGGATACAAGTAGGACCAGGCTTTGGGGGCATCTGTTTCCCAGCAGCAGATTTCTGCCCTGCACTGGGGAGATGTTTTATGGGTCTCAGCTCAGTTGGTCGGGATAGCTTGGTCTTTATTTATCAGTACTACTGGTAGAGCAGAGAGACAGGCAGAAAGAAGGCTGTGATCGGAGAAGGTCAGAGGAGTTTTCATGGTGAATAAAGATCTTTGTTTCTCCTGTCACTAGGGTGGGTCGCAAGCCTGCCAAACACAGGAGCAGTGCCACCACTGGCTTGGAAGTAGCTGGTTGAGGGAGCACCCTTCCATTACTGCCCTTTCCCCCTAAGGGTGCAACAGTGAAGCCCACAGGCTGCACATCATGTCATTACCGTTGTTATTTGGCAGCCATTATTGCTGTTGCTGAGGTTTCTGGCTTGTGACTTATGGCATCTGCAGGAGGGCTATAGGCCAGGCCATCAAGGGCTCCCTGGACCTTTCCTCCAGAAAAGAAAGGTTAAGCAGCCTGGGAGTATTTTCCCTTGGCCTTAGGGAGAGGGAGGAAGGCCTCCCTGTTGGCCCCTGCTGTGGCTGCTCCAGAGAGTGAGGTCTGTCTGAGGAGGACCATGGCCTTTCATCTCAGCTCTGTGGACTTCATCTCCTTGGGTTCTGCCCGAATCTGCCTTTGTTTTTCCTCTTGCTCTCAGACCTTCAGATCCTGCCCTTCTAGATAAGCCCCATGTTTCCTGTGGCCCCTATCTTCCACAGAATGGCCCGTCCTCCTGACCCTGCTGTACCTCTTGTTCCCCCTTGTCATCCAGCTCCTGTGCTCTACCCAGCAGCCTGCTTCCCACCCCACCCCAGGTTCTCCCAGGTGTCCGCCTCTCACCACTCAGTCTGGTCGGTCCCCTCCTCATCCCTGTTCCTTTCTACCGCTGGACTGAGCTGTCCCCAGTCTGCTCCCTCTGACCCTGGCCTGCACCCTGGAGGACCTGTCTTTGATGCCTTCTTGCTCACAGGTCTGCACCCCGAGCAGCCAGAACCTGCCATCGTCTTCCTCTTCATCTTCTTCACCGCTCCCCATTCAAAATCCTCAGAGCCATGTTAGACATTTTCCTCTTCCTTCCTTGCTTAACCTGTGAACGGGCATCACATTTGATGTTTTTCTCTTAGAAGTACCGGAATTGACCCTTTTTTCCCCCTTCTCTTCAGCAGCTACCCAGCTGTCCCCTCCCCCAGCCTCCTGGCCACTACCTGTCCACTTCACAGGCAGATGAGTCTGTACGTCGCTGAGCCATCCCTGCTAAGCAGTCAGCCGTGCTCTCACTTGCTTCCTGCCCACCAGGCCAGCTCTTGAGCCAGACCAGCAGGATCCCCAGCCTAGTCCCACCTGTCTTCCCTGCCCTCAGCTCCAACCCAGGCTCTCATTATGCTGTGGGCTCCCTGGGTTCCGTGATCTGCCACAGACTGACATCATCACATGTTCTGGGCAGGACCTCTGCAGGTCAGGAGTGTGGTCTAGGGCTGTGATTTGTTCTGTTTATTAAACTGGGCAAACATTTCCTAATGGTTTTCAGGGGCCCTGTCCTCCAGAGACCTTAGTCTTTGGGGAAAGGTGGGGAGAGAGGCCCTTCATGGAGATTTCTAAAGCAGGCCAGCTCCAGTTTAGTGCTCCGTAATGGATTTCAAGCAAAGTCAATTTGCTCAGCATATTTCTACCAGAGCTTAAGTCCTCTCCTGTGTCACGGTAAACATTGGGACAGAGGCTTTGGTGTCAGCCAGTAAAGTGGGTTGCTTAATGGTTTCATGGCCTAAGGGATTGACTGGTTTTATAGAAGATAAGCCAGGTGAGCCTGAGACTCAGGCTCCTGTGGTTTCTTGCAGGGCCACTGTGTCACCGTGGCCGGCTGTACACCTGGTGCCCAGAACATGCTGTCTTTTCCTTCTCCCTGGTTCACAAGGCATAGGTGCCTACCAGGCTTTGGGGCTTGTCTGCAGGTCAGAGCCCTGGACCAGGCAGTGGTTTTCTCAACTGGTCAGATTATCTGAGGATTAACAACAGCAGCGAGTCAGGATGTCAGGATGTTTTTTCAAGAGATTACTTTTTTTTTCTCTCATCACCATGTGCATTGAACTATGGACTATTTAGTCTGAAGTCCATTAGCCACCTGGGAACAGTTGGATAACACAGACCTAATCAAGTTGAAGGAATTCTTTGGTGAGCTTCTGGAGTGTCCTGAATAAGAGCAGTGGATCCTTGTGCACAGCTTGGGCAGGGTGGGTTGAAGGAGAAATAATTCCTCAACTCTTCCTCCTCGAAAGTTTTACTCTCGGGGAAAAGGAACCTTTGGAATCCAATGGCAGGTTCTATTTAGAAACACTTGATTCCAGTCGTGTTTCTGTCTTCCATTCTGCTGAGATGGAAATTTGGATTATATATTATTGTAACTGATTCTATTGGAGTGCTTTCTGATTTATAAAGCATGTTCAATAAGCTATCCCATCTCATCCTCACAGCAATCCCTTGAGGGAGGTTTTATCCCCACATCAGATGTGTGTTGCTAAGCCTCTGAAAGGTTGAGTAATGTTGCTGGTCATCTTAGCCTTGAGTGATGGGATTTAGACTCAACTTAAGACATCTGGCTAGAAAGAGGCAGTGGATTGAGAAGGTCTGGGGACAAATTAGGATGGGATTCAGATCCTGGCTCTACCTGTTATCTATTCTTTCTCTCTTCTCTCTGTCTCCCCCCCCCCCATCTTTTCCCCAATACTGGGGCTCAAGCCCAAGGGTACTTTACTACTAAGCTACATCCCTACACCTTTTTAAAATTTTAAGACAGAGTATTTTTAAATTACCCAGTCTGACATCAAACTTGTGACCCACCTCTCTCAACCTTTCAAGCTTGGATTACAGGCATGCACCATTGTGCCTGACTCAGATTTTTCATTAAAAAAAATTTTTATGGCAGCAATGAAAATTCCTCAATATGAAGAGACATATAAAATAGTCTCCAGTTGCCTCTTTTGTGGACCATATTCCTCCATGATCTGTCCTTGCTCCAGTCCAGGCTGGTTGCTCTGCAGCCTGCTGAACAGTTATCTTGGGCAGACTCTTCATTATCCACATGGTAACTCTTCTTGTCTTTCTCTTCTGTTGGATCTTTGTTTCCTTGGTTCCATGTCCCTCTCATTTTTCATTTACTTCTTATTTTGGTAGAGCATGGCTTCCCGTGGCTTCCTAAGAGTGCTTTGCGATAAAGTTTGCAGATCTGATGTTTTTGGTCTGTGTGAATCTACTCTCATAATTGACAAATAGTTTGGCTGGGTATAGAATTCTAGTCGGAAGTGATGCTTACTGAGAATCATGATGGCATTGCTTCACTGACTTCTGGGGTCCTTGTGAGCTGTTCTTTTTGTTTTGTTTTGTTTTGTTGCCAGTTCTGACCTCTGATTTTTTTTGTATGTGGTATTCTCCCAATTTCCTCTTCATAAGCAGTTTTCTGAAAGTTTTCAGTTGATGAACCTTGACAAGTCTTTTCTTATTCTTGATGCTGGGGTCTCAGCTAGAGACTCACATCTTTCATTTCTGGGATATTTTCTTTTTTTTAAATTTCCTCTTTTTTCTTCTGGAGTTAACTTCACTTTTGCACTTAATAGATCCATTTTATTATTTTTATTATATGCCTATCCTTTTTTGGGTTTTGTTTTTTGTTTTTTGTTTTGGGTATGGGGATCAAACTTGGGACCTTCCGCTTTCGAGGCAGGTGGTGGAACCGCTGAGCCAAATCCCTGGCCCATGCCTATCTGTTTTTATTTCTCAGTCTTTTTGTTTTATTTTGTAGGAAATTTTCTTCTGTACTATTTTCATCCCCACTTGTTGCTGTGATAGTTTTACTTTCCAAGGATTTTTCCTGATTTTTTTAATTTCTTCACAGCATTCTTTTCTTTTTTTATGGATGCACCATTTTATTTCTCTGAGAATTATAATTTTGTTGTTCTTTTCTTCAGAGTTTCATCTTTCTATTAGTTTATTTTCATCTCTGTCTTTTGTGTTGGAACAAAAGAGACCTGTGAGCACATGCTTGTAATCCCAGCAAGTTCAAGTTTGAGACCAGCCTGGGCAATTTAGTGACTTGGCAAAACCCATCTCAAAATTTAAAAGGCCTGGGGATGTAGCTCAGTGCAGAGGCCCTGGGTTCAATATCTAGTGCCATTAAGAAAAAGAAAGAAAAAGCGAGAGAGAGATGGACAGACAGAGACAGAGACAGTGACAGAGAGAGACAGACGGACCCCTGGTAGGTTGGTGGGCTTTGGTTACCTGTGGAAGAGCAGGCACTGGTCCATGGAGTGGCAGCTCTGGAGTGTGAAGAGGGAGTGGAAGGGACTTGCCTTCTGGGAGCCTCATTATGAAGTGTTGAGTGGGAACTCATATTTTCGTTGCAATCATTATCTCTGTGTTGTTTTTCTTTTCTCTTCAGGTTCTTCAGAGAAAAATTCTGTAATAACTTGCCTGGGGAGTAAAACTGACAAGCAGCATCTGGAAGTCGGGGAGGGGGGTGTGTGCTGGGGGCAAGTACCTAAAGAGATGGGTGATCTCAAGGTTTAGCTTGTATGCCTTCCCATATCTCCCACGCTATACCTGGTGAGCTCTCCATACAGTAACTCCTTGTCTTCTGCCATGCCTGCCAGGAGTACTGTGCAGGTGCCTGGGCTAGGTAAGAGGATCTGCTTTGTTACTGCACCTCCTTAGACTTTACTCCCCATATCCCTGCTTTCAGCCCACCCTTCATCATGCCTGCTGAGGTGCCTGGTGCCTCCAGCTCCCAAGGTTTTCCAGGCCTCTCTGGAGAGAATGGACTTGTTTCTTTTTGGCTGAATGAGACAAGCTGGAGCCTCTCTCCCATCCACTCCTATTCTAAACATTAGTGGATATCTTGTTTTCCTGGGGGGTTTATGCTTTGGTGCCTCTAGGTGGGATGGAGTTTTCCAGTTGTGCCAGTGTGTGGCATTTCAGATAAGTGGCCTCCCAGAAACCTCTTGATTGCACCCCATACATCCTTATGGAAGTGCAGGGGATGGCAGGGCAGGTGGAGACTGGGTTCGGGCAGGGATGTGTCCTTGGAAGTGAAGAGGCAGTGTATTGGCGGAGCCCTGAGAAGGTCAGATAGCTTCATCCCCTGGAAGTAAAATGTGTTCCTGGCAGCACATCTCTGGCCCCCGATTCTTCCTTGGGCCAGGCCAGAAGCTGAGACTCATTGTCCTTGGCCCTTTGATCCCCAGGTGATCCTGCCAAATTGGCTGTCCTCTGTAAAGGTCTCCTCATTCATCGAAAGAATATCTGACCCCAAGGACTTGAAGAAACTTCTCAGGACCCGGAATAACGTGCTGGTGCTTTACTCTAAATCTGGTGAGTGTCCTTCCTGGCCTTGGGATCACTCATCAGGATTGGGAGAATTGGGAGAGGTGGGGAAGAGGTCAGAGGGAGAGACCTCAGGGCAGAAACTTCTCAGGCAGGGTGTGAGGCTGTCAATTCTCCTTGGAAAATGCAGGCAGAGTTACAAAGAGGCATTAGTTCAGCCACTTTTGCAGCCTGAGTGTCGTTCTGTTGGAAAGTGCCGCGGATCCCCTTATGACCTGGGAAGGGAGGGGACATCAGCCACAGGGTGAGACAGACACTGGTTCCCTGCACAGGATGGCAAGTCCTGCAGGATGTGCTTTACTGGAGCTGTTGATTAACTGCCTGAGCCAGCTGGTGCCAGCTAAATTGGTCCCAGGCTTGACACTCTGCCGGGCTGGCAGCCCTGGCCCTTCCCTGTTCCCATCTGTCCCGTTGTGGGGTGAGACCCAAGACTGACTTTGGAGTAGGCCCTGAGCTCAGGGCCCAGCATCCTTACTGGGGAGTAGCGGCTGCCACTCTCCTGACCTTGAGGCTAGCAAGGGCGTGACGGACAGAGGTTTGCTTGGCTCTTGGCAGCAACTTTGGGGAATGGTGTGTGGCCAACTCTGTTGATGTTGTTCCAGCAGAGTTAAGTGTTTTTGCTGCCCCTGAAGTTGCCAAGTTTTCCATGCCTTGGAAAAGCAGCAGCCAGTAGCTGGGCCAGTTCCACATGGCCTCCCCCAGCATCTCATCCTCAACTCTCATTGGCACATGGCTGATGAACATTTCAGATTTGTGTCCCTCCTCAAACTGCGCCCCCTAAGCACCATGGCATCTGGCTGTCCTCAGTGCCACTTGTTGCTCAACCCTCTTCCAAGGGTCTGGCACATACTCCCTGGGTTTGCAGTTGGGAAGCCAGCATGGACTAGTGTTTCTCTGCTGTTGGAATGGGAGGCCAAGGGAGAGGCAGTAGGTCTTAAGTCCTGTGTTCAAGGCCCTGAATAAACATGGCTCGCCCCTTAGATACTTCTGGAGCCGGCCTGGCTGTCAGTGCAGGATTGTGCTGCATGCCTTCTTTCATTTGTTCCTTTGCCACAAGGGAGACAGGGCAGGCTGTCAGTTGGCATCTAGTTTGCAAATGAGGACATTGAAGCTAGCAGGGAATTCTTAACTTGCTTGAGGTCCACCAGCTAGTGCAGCAAAGCTGGTCTCCTCTGCTGCCTTTGCCTCTCCTGTCCTCTGATGGGAGACAGGAAGAAAAGGGTTAATTCTGCAGTGACAGCTTTTAGACCAACATGGGGCAGAGACAGGGAATTGCACAGTAGGTCAGAGAGTGGGAAGGTGGCAACTCCAGGTCTGCTACAGAGGGAGAACCTGAACCCTCTCCTCTCTTTGCCCTTCTCCTAGCCCAGTCTGGGTGGTTTACACCAGAGTCCCTGTGCTGCCCACTTCCCAGGCTCCTTCTGGCTTTGCTGTGCTGGGGCTGGGGCCTGAGCCATGACCCCCTTGCCCATGACTACTGCATGAGACTTGTGACCTCTGGGAGGTTTTCTGAGCATTGTAGAAACTGGATTTTCTCCTCTCCCTGCCATCCTTCCAGGTGGCTGAAAGGCAAGACCGGGGCGAGGGTACTTTATATTGCTCTCCTTTATTCCATGCCCCCAGCCTCTCTCCAGAGCCCATCTGCCATCTGGAACAATGGCTTTCCCATCTCTGTGGCTGGCCCTCCTCTGTGGCCCTGGCCAAGGTTTCCTGGGAGTGCCTCCCCTGAGCAACTTGTGCATGTTTCTTGAAGAATGCTTTTTGTTCACATTTGTGAAAGGCTCAGCATGCTTTGTATTCACAAACAGCTACCATTATCCACACTGGAAGAGCGGCTCTGTGGAGGCACATAATTCAGACATCATTTCTGCTTGGCCTTAGAATGTATCATATGGTTTCTGGCAGGAGAAGGCAGCAGATCACCCTCCCCACTAGCATCTACCTGGTGTACCTTTTGAGTGAGCTTGCCAAGATCGCATGGGAAAGGTGACCAGGAGTCTGCTGGCTGCAAGTGTCAAACATACCACAGCTGCCCCACTGTGGATCATTGCAGGCTGGTGGGGTTGAAATCCTGATCCTGGGGCTTGTCCTTGAGACCCTGCTTTCCCACAGTAGCACCCTGATGCTTTTTGCCCTGACCCATAGGGATGACACCTGGATCAATGAGAGACTCTGCCTTTCTTGCATTCACTCCATCTGCCCCAGGGCCCAAAGCCCTTGGGCACAAATATTTAATTTTCTGTTCTTTTACAGAGGCAGCAGCTGAAAATCATCTCAGGTTATTGTCCACTGTGGCCCAGGCAGTGAAAGGGCAAGGCACCATCTGCTGGGTGGACTGTGGGTATGTCCTGGGCACATGGAAAACACCGCTGGGAGGTGGGAGTCCTTGGGCTTCAGTGGGTTGTCCTTTGGTTAATATGCTGGGAGTGTTGGGAGGTTCCCTCAGATGATGTTTGGGGGCACCTATGGCTGGATGGGGAGGTGTGGCTCTGTCTCCCTTTCTTCTTCATCCCTGCCCCTTTTCTTCTCATTTTCTGTAGAGCTTTCACTTCTGTTGTGTTCTCTTGTATTTCTTTATTTTTTATTTTATTTTATTTTTATTTTTTTGATACTGGGGATGGAACTCAGGACCTTGCGTTTGCACGGCAGGCGGTGGCAGTACCACTGAGCTAAGTCCCCTCGTCCTGTGTTGCTTTATCTTGAGAGAGACAGGTGACAGATGAGTCCTCCCTGTTTTATGAGGGTTGGATTGGTTGTGGTGGGTCTGCAGCAAGAACCACGAGTTTTGCCTCCACCCCAGGCCACCCCTACTCCGACCATCTCTGCTGTCTGCAGTGCTGAGGTCACACAGCCAGCTGGTGCCTTGACTGGCCCTTGGCTCCAGACCTGGCTCAGGCCTGTTTAGGCTAAAACCTTTATTGCAACTATATTTGCTTGAGCCACAGCCCTGCCACTGCCCAGCAGGTTAGGTGAGCTTTTATAGGCCCCACTCCAGTGTAATCTTCTTCATATTCAGTCTGAGTTCTAAATGGCTGTTTTGCCAGTGAAGTTTTGGGACACCTTGATTTTAAGTTGATGACCTCAGACTTGTTCTGCCCATGATTAGAGAGAATTGAAGAAGATTCATATTTTCACAAAGCAGTGAATGAGGCTAAGAGAATAGGTCTTATCCTCCAAGTGGTGTGAATGTGTAAATGTGAATGAGTGTGTGTGTGTGTGTGTGTGTGTGTGTGTGTATCTGAGTGTATCTGACCTCAGACCTTCAGATTCATTTGATAGCAGCTGAGCAGAAAAGCCTGCTTGCTAGGCGGTTGGTGTGATGTAAGCCGTGGGTTGGTTCTGATACATAGCTGGTCTGAAGGTATTCTAGTCTCCCAGGTGTCTCTCTGTCTCCCACATTTTGCCAGCAGTGCTCTGTGTGACTGGCAAAGTGACAGAGTCTATCAGAGGGGACAAGGCACTTTGGAATTTCATATCTGAAGATGATGGCAGTTCTGCCAAGCTGATGGAGCCTTATTGCAAGGAGTTTTCAACAGGCTTTTAAGTGGTAGGAACAAGTAGGGAAGCTTTACTTTAGTTGTTATTTCTACCTGGGTCCATTCGTTAGCCTTTGCCGGTACTTACTATGCTTTGAGAACACACAAATGAGTGACAGTGCCCACTGGGGGCCCAAGGTGGGAGCCAAGTGTATACTCCAGGTAGAGAGGGCTTCAAACAGAGCTCTGTGTGCAGAAAGGCTGTCACTTAGTGCAGCCTGGAAAGTGGAGAAGAGCTTTCTCAGAGGAGGAGAGTTCAGAGGAGGGGAAAAGATCCAGGGTATCATGTCCTCCTGGTGCCCTGGCTTGTTCACCACCAGGCAGCTCCCTGTTCCAGCCCCAGACTAGCTTCAGAAAATCCAGAGCGGGCTGCCTGAGCTAAATGGGGTCGGGGTTCAGTGTGAAGACAGACAAGGAAAATTAGAGTTTAGCAGTAAATTTTGGAGTCATGATGTCTGGAGTCAGTAAAAGTGCCAGTGGGGAAATCCAGTGAATTTGATGTGCTGAAATTAAACTTGAGACAGAGGGGCACTAGGGCTTAAAAGACAAAAGGGTAGGTGGTTCCACATAGCAGCTTCTCAGTTTATTGAATTTATCCCTGTAAGAGGAAGTGTAAACTAAAACGTTAAAGCAGCTTTGAAGTGGTAGAGATAAATAGGTAGGTTATGGAGCCAACATATATCATGTTGGAAGGCAAAATATCAGGATCTGAGTTTGGAATTAAGAGGCAAAGTGCAACTAAAATCTTCCCAGAGCAGCCCAAGGGCCCACCCTCAGGCTATAGTCCCCCTGGTAGCAGTTCTCAGGGCCCACTGATGGACACAGAGCTCTCAGGGCATGAGCTGGCTCCTGCCCTTCTGCTCCCTTGGTCCTGCTCCTGGTTTCCTAAACTTGCCCTATAAATCCTCGGGGACCCTGCTGTGTAAACTCTGAAGGGCCTATGGTGACTGCTTCTGCTGCTTCTCCATGTACAGTCCATCTGTGTCTGCTGGTGTGTGAGGGAGATACTCCCAGGCCCAGCAGAAGTGTTGTTGGGAACGCTTTCTGTGGCGGTCTGCAGGGGAGGCAGGAGGCGGTACAGACCAGTGCTGGTCTCTTTGGCCACTGCTGTTAAGCAGCAGAGATGATCACTGCCTGTACTGCCCCACACACACTGTGCCCTGCCAAGGTTCGCACCTCCGCTTCTCCAGCTCTGCTTCCAGCCCTGCCAGAAAAGGACATGGGGGCTTGGGATGGGGATGATGGAGGAGGGGTTCAGGAATGAAGAGGCCACTCCACCTCTCCCCTTCAAAGGGCAGGTGAGGGGCAGGGAGCCTCTGGCAAGAGAAGACACTGCTTTTGGATGAGTTGGTTATCCTAATTCCATTTCCTTATCTGCAGCATAGGACAGTGCTACATGTTCTGCTTTCTTTCCTGGTCAGTGCTAAGGAACAGGCAAATAATAGAAAACAATTTCAATGTGAGGTGCCATTTTGCTATTATTATTCATCTGGGCAAAATTGTCCAGGAAGAAGCTGGACAGGGAGGAATGGTACATTTGTTCATTGGACACCTTTTTATTGGGTGAGAATCCCTTGGTTCTGGGGAGGATGTCCCTGAAGAAGGTATTGGTCATGGCAGTCAGCCCCAGCTCTTGAGGTGTTTTTCTCTCCCCCATAAGAAGTATGGGGTACGGTGGGATTTGTGGGACAACAGGGCAGAGGACCTGGCTCTGAGTCAGACTCATAACAAGTGGCTGTGAAGCCTTTGGTACATCCCTGCCTCCCTCTGGGCTTCAGTTTAATCTTCTGTGCAAAGTGGAATGGAATCTTCCAAGTTGCTTTCATTCCTAAATAGCCTGGACTGGGAAGTACCAGAAGCAGCCAGTCTTGGTGTGGCCATGTGAGTGTGTGCTGGGTGCATGCCACCTTCCAGTGTTGGGGATCTTTCTCTGCATCTCCCCGTTCTAAGTGTCCCCTAGTCTTCTCCCTGAGCTGCTGTCCCCTGCCCCTTTTTTTCTCTCGCTTTACTAAGGTGCTAGAAACCACCTCCCTGATTTGAGCTGGATTCCTTCCTCTCCTATTCTTTTGACCTCTTTTCTCATTTCTCCTCCATGGAGATATTTCTTTTCTTCCTTTTTTTGGTTTCCTGGCTTCTTCCTTCTGCTACCTGCTACCTGCACACCTGCAGGTACACACAGGCCCCTCCCCGCTGGACTTCTTCCTGGTTCTAAGCCCCCTTACTCATGCTGTGAGGTATCAGTATGGTGCGTGTCTTCTTCTGGCCAGAGATTTGTTGCTTTGCCTTTCCTCTCTCTCTCTACTTCTGGCTCCAGTGTCAGGAGCCATGCCTGGTTGGGTTATTGGTGGTTGTCTGGCTGTTAAACGGGCTGTGTTGGAGGGAGTTGGTAACTCCTGTG
Source organism: Heterocephalus glaber (assembly GCF_000247695.1). The sequence goes on from NW_004624912.1 coordinate 1,436,080, forward strand.
CCCTGACGGGTGGGCCCTGGTGAGCAGGATGGTGTCTGGGAGATGGAGCTGGGCCCACCCCAGATGCCACTCCTGGTGTGCTGATTCTTGAAGTGGCCTCTCTGGGGACTGGGCTAGGTGTACTGGCTGCTTTCTTTTCCTGGGGTTTAAGGTCATGCCCAAGTACATTTTTCTTCTCTGCTTCTCTTCTCCCATCTGTTTGATTTCCCTGGAGAAGGGAGGGCTCCCCAAATGCAATGTTAGAGAGCTGCCGAGGCAGGTGTAACAAGCTCAAGTCTTACGTTTTCTTCTAAAAATTACTTGAATTTAGCATTTGCCCCCTTGTATATATGCATGGCAAACATTACTTGCCACAGGATACGTTGGACTTCTGGAAGAAGTGCCATGTTTATCTTGTGGCTTCAGATACCTCCTGGCACATGGCCATGTACCTGGGGTGACAAGTCCCCATGGAGGAGCAGAACATTAGAACTGCTGGCAGGGAAGGCAGATGGAGAGGGGCTCTTCTCATTCCCATCACTGCTTCTAACTGCAGTGCATAACCTGGGCCTCATTATGGACCTCCTTGGGTAGGCACCAAGGAGACCAGAACATCTGGGAGGTCTCTGCTTTAGAGTCCCTCCATCCAAGAGTGAAACAGCCCAGAGAGGCTGGGGTAGCCAGGGTACAGAGTTCATGGCCAAATCAGGTAGGCAGAGGACTTGCCTGGTGGTTTCAGCATGGCCTTCTTTCCACCTCACCAGGAGGAGACTGAACATGATTTGCTGTGGACTAAGAATGCTGATTGTAGCTGAGTGAGGACCCAACTGGGGAGCTGGGAGAGTGATGACAGGGCTTTGGGTTTATGTGAGTCTCCATCTTTCTCTCCTGGGTCCTGGCTCCTAGTTCATCTGTCAGGATATAAGGCAGGGAGTATGTCTTGGTTTTTAGTGTTACATGACCCTGCAGGGTCAGAAACTCCATTCAGTTGATGTGGACACCTCCCACATTTTGAAGCTGAAGACACTAAGGGCCCATCAGAAGCCATACCTAGCCCTCGGCAGATCTAGATCTAGATCTAGAGAAGCCGTCTTTTTTATTTTTGGTAACAGGAATTAAACTCGGGTCCTTGCACTTGCAGGGCAGGCGGTGGAACCACTGAGCTAAATCCCTGGCCCCAAGAGAAACCATCTTTCCAGGGGCTGTCAGGCCTTTTTCCAGGAAAGGCTTGATACTTACATTAGACTACAACTTAGGAAAGACTTACTCCCTCCTGTTCTTAGCCTCCAGCACCTTGTTCTCTTTGTTCTTGCTTCGCCCCCATCTGTCATCCCTGCTTCTGACTCCCAGGAGTATAAATCACCAGTCTTTGGATGATTATTACTGCACATGAAGATCTAATCATAGCCCCATCTTCCTACAGCAGCCACTCCAGACCAGCACTCAGCTACCCACAGCCACTTCACATGACAGCGCCATGTCTGTCTGGGGGTGGAGAAGGTGGGAAGGAAGTTCATGCGGGGGCCTCTGATCTTTCCCTCCTCACTCTCTGTAGAGGAAGACCAAGCGAGGAGGGAAGGAATAGGGTGCAGTGATCACTGGCCTTGGTCTTGCCCTCTGGAGCAGGTGAGCGCGTGGGCAGACATGGCTGATTCCCAAAGGCCAGGGCCCAGGCCGGGCAGGGAAGGGCTTGGCACTCCCTGACTGCTAGCAAAGCAGCTCATCCCTCTGCCTGCTGCTTTTGTCTCCTTTTCCCCCTAGCCGGGGAAAAGCCACAGCGGGGGGAGGGAAGGAGGGAGGGAGGGAGGCAGTGGATCAATTAATTGTACTTAATCTATCAACCCGGATCCTTTTAAGTCCCTGAGCTTGGGTAATTTTCTCTCCTTCTTGAACTTTTATGACTTTTATTGTCTGTGCTATACCATTAGTACATCTTCACCTGTGCACTTAGACACTTTAAGAGGCATAGCTGTAGGGGGAGCAGAGCTGAGAGCCCCATCAGGCACTGTCACCTGGCAGGATTCCTGAGCCCAGCAGGCAGAGCCCCGGAAGCCAGGAAGCACCAAGACAGCATTGCCCATTTCATTTATTCACCCATCCTGTCAGCTGATTTACAGAGCACCTACTGTGTGCCTGCTGCCTGTGACCCTGGGGAAACAGCTATGGAAAAAAACAAGCATGTGGAGCAAATATTTCTGATGCAGGACAGGACAAGTGGTCAGATGTCAATATCACTGGAGAGAGAGACAGCAGGGAAGCGGAGGCTTGTCTGCTCTGGAATGTTGCTCCTTGGCATGTCCTAGGCCCACAGGGTCCTGGGCTGCAGCAGTGGGACTTTTCCATGGTGTGGGTTCTGGCCAAATGGACAGGGATCGGGACTGGAATGATCCAGGCCTGTCATCCCTCCCTCTGCTTTGTGAAGTTTGCAAGCCCCTCTGTGTGGAGGCTTGGTCCCCACCCCAGCCTGGTTGCTGTTGCATTGGTGATGGTGGTGGTCATGGGAACAGCTGAGCACAGCAGAAAGAAGCTCAACAAGGAAAGTGGACTCCTCTCTCCTGGAAGTTAACTCAGCCAGGGAATTCTCATTCAGATGTTTCTAAACAAAGCTGCCACTTCTCAGTGTGGCTTCACCCCAGAGCTCTAAGGGATAGGACAAACCCAAACCCAGTGGCTGCTTTTGGAGTGGTATGTTTGGCATCTCCAGAGGGCTCAGGGCAGGAAGGTTTCCAGTGACTACATGCTGTGGGCCCCTTTCTCCAATGAACCATCACCCCCCATACTCTTCAACCCTGGCTTCTCTGTCCCCTTTGGACTGTGTCTGACAGCATCTTTACCTCCTTAGGGAGGAACTGTTCCAAAGTCATTGCCTTTTCCTTTTGGCATTCAGCAGGCATTTCCTGAGTGCCCTCTGTTGTAGCCTGTGGCCATAGAGGTCACTAGACAGATGGGACAAGTGGGGAGGGCAGGCCTGGGTGAACTGGCGACAGGGTGACCCCCACACACCCCTCTACCTGGACATGCTTCTGGACTTGCAGAATGCATCTTTACACTTACAGTGACATGCTGCAGTTTTGCGTGTCCAGTGATGAGTGTTGCTTTTGGAATTGACTGGGCAGTTTCATGAGTTCCTCTGTTCTGTGGCTTTTCACAGCAGTGTGAGGCTGATGGCTATAGATGTGGGTGAGGTACATAAGCAGGTGAGAGAAAAAGGCACTTCCCACAGGTGGCTGCTGTACCTGGCAGAATGCTCCCCCAGAGACTGCTGCTTTCTGGTCCTTAGTGTCAGATGGCTGAGATGCAGTCAGATCTGGAGACTGGCCCTGAGGTCACTCGCAATGCCCTGTGCATGTGGGGTGACTGGCAGTCCTTGGCTGGCTGCTGGTGGCTTGCGGTGCGTAGTGGATGGTGAGAGCAGATGAGGCTCTGAGGGGAAGGTATAAGGAGGTGCAGGAGAGAAGGAAGAGCAGTGGACTCGCACAGTGCTTCCCAAACATGAGCGAGCATCAGATCTCCTGGAAGTTTTGTGAAAGCAAAGATGCTCAAGTACCCTGAGAGCTTTTGATTTAGAGGATCTACGAAGGGGCTGAGCTCTGCATTTCCTACGGGTCCCTTGGTCCACTGGTCTAACAGGAAGGATGCCAGGATTAGGTGAGATTAGCAGCAAGCAGCACCTGGCTGACATTTCCGGTCAGAAGAGTGGCAGGTGGAGTATCTCAGATGCCAGTGGAGGGGCTCCTTTCACAGAAGTGATCCCCTTCCTCCTGGCTTGGTCAATACCCGGTCAGATCTCATCACTTCTTTGGCACGGTAAAACATTTCCTCTTCCCCTGGTCAGATGGCCTGTGGCCGATGGCACTGTTAGACTTTTAAAAACGAAATCTTCCTTGGGTCCCACCCTCATAGATTATAAAGTAATGGTCCAGGAGGGCCAGGAAGCAGTATGTTTTAAACTTCCCCTGGTGAGCCTGATGAGCAGCCAGATTAGGTTTCTTATTTTTTTTCTTTCTTTTGTTTTTGAGATGGGGTCTCACTCTGTTGCTCAGTCTGGTCTCAAACTCTTGGATTTAAGCAGTTCTCCTGCCTCAGCCTCCTGAGCAGCTGGGACCACAGGCTTGTGCCACCCAGCTTGGGGTTTATTTTCTTTCCACCCCTCAGGTTCTGGGCATTTCTTCTGTGTGGACACACCTGTGTGGCCACCCGTGAGTAATGGTGCATCCTCTCCTGCCTGCTTGTCCTATCTCTCTGGACCAGCCCTTATGCTGCTGGTTATTTTCCTTCCCCCAGGTCCCTAAGAACCCATTGCTGCGAGGTCTTCATCTCATCTGCTACTGAGAATTCCAGATTATTGGGCTTATTTCTTAGGCCACCAGCAGATATTGCTGTCAACACCTTTGGGAGGACTTAAGCTGACAAATGGTTCCCGACATTTGTGTCTTTCAGTGACACAGAGAGTAGAAAATTGTGCAAGAAGATGAAAGTTGACCTCAGCCCAAAGGACAAAAAGGTCGAGTTATTCCATTACCAGTAAGTACACGTGGGCATTTCCAATTTCCAAGTGCTGAGAGCTTTCATTGATATTTTCGGGAACAGCCGTTTTTAAGTTAGATTAATTGCATTGCAGAATGAATTTTCTGTGTTTATAATTCTTTTTTTTAAGTCCTGAACTGTGTTCAATAGCTGAGTCTTATTAGGATGCTTCAGGAAATGGAAGGCATGTATCTTCACAACCATTCTGAGAGTTAACACCTTTTTCTTCTTGTTTGACAGGGATGGTGCATTTCACACCGAATATAATCGAGCTGTGACACTAAAGGTAAACCTACCCCCTTGTTCTCAGCAGAGGTAGAGTCTGGATGGATGCCCAAAGTCTGGCCAGTTCTCTCTGAGAAGGAAGAGGAAGGGCAGACTGCAAACAGGTTCTTCCTGAGGGTCCTTGTCTCTGCAGCCTGTGTCCACAGAGTGTCAGAAAGTTTGTAACTATTTAACACAGGGAACAACCAGCCTTGTAGATCAGTGGGTGAAGGTACAGGAGTTGTCTGATGAGGTGGGTGACACCACAGCACCCCCTCCATGGGTTTAGGTCTCCTTCAAAGCCATCTTCTCATCTCTGCGCTGGTATCCACAGTGGCCACCTGCAGGCCAAAGGGGACATATCTTGCCCAGCTTAGCATGGGGCGTAGGACATGGGCAGATTGGCACCTTTGGGCCAATGCAGCTTATTCCACGTGAGATATGGCTGTCACTGAGAAGTCAGTGGAAAAGCGTAACTGAAAATGCATGAGGTCCTGCAGTCCGCAGGTGCCTGGTTACTGCAGAGTAGTTGCCCAGCTGCAGCCTTTCTGCTCCCAGTTAGCTCTCCTTCAACATCGGGGTCCTCTTCTTCAAGCCTGTCTGCTGTTTCTAGGCCAGCACCATTCCCCTGCCTTGGTGGGGCCAGCTCTATATTTCTTCTGGTTCCAATCTGGGCTGAACTCAGTTTCTCTGATTCTTCTGCTTCTCAGACTGGGTTGGACCCTGCATTCTTGACTCCTTGTCCCACTCTCTTTCTCTGACTGTGTCTCCTTCCATTCTTTCCTGTCTGTCTGTCTATGTAGCAGTCAGTGCTCCCCTCCCTCTGTCTGCCCCTCTCCCTGCCTCTCTCCCTCAGCTCCCCAGGTCATTTCTTATTTATGAACAATTCTTTTTCTTAAGTTGCTACAGCTTTCACCTTATAAAGCCGTTCAGCCCAATTACTCACCATCTTAACGCCCACTGACACACTTGGCGAATTCCTTCATCAGCTAATGCCCTCAGAGACAACACATGCTCCCCAGGAGCAAGATTTCGTTGGGTGGGATGGGGAATTGCTTATGCATTGATAAAGAGGGGCTGGGTTTTTGTTTAATATTTAGCCAGGAACTCTGAGCATCTGTCTGAGGTGATGGAGCAGGGAATAGTGGCTACTCAGAACTATGTATGAGTGAAGTAGCCAGCAGCTCCTGGCCCCAACTTGTAGCTTAATGTCTGATGGAGGAGACAGAGTCCTGCCTTCTGTCCCATTCTTGTAGTCACCTTTTCTGCATCATGAGCTGGAGAAGCAGGCTGGGCAGTGTACAGGGTCAGGGTCTTCAGTTTCAGAGTGAGCAGCCATAATCCCAGGTCCCCCAAAGTTTATGGGACCATGAGGGACCAGGGCAGAGTCCCTGGAATTCCCCAGGGCAGGGGGAGGGTGATGTGGCATTTCCTATGACTGTCAGATGGCTTCTGCCTTTTCCATTTGAGCAGCCAAGATCAAAGGCCGCATTGTCTACTGATTAGCTTTCCTTTGAGGAGTACTCCTGGGGCCCTGTCTCCAGGAAGGTGGAGGAGCCCCTGACAGCATAGGCACACAGTCTGCACACAGTCTGTGTGCCTATTCTGACTGTTGATGCTGTTGATCTGCATGGTTGGGCAGGGGTCTGGACATAGTGCTGTGGACAACTAGGGAGGCCAGAGGCCAGATAAGTGAGGGTTTTTAAAAAATTTTTTTAGCTGTACTGGGAATTGAACCCCAGGCCTTCACACTAAGCTACATCCTGGACCCTTTATTTATTGATTCATATTTTTACGTTGTGGAAGGTTCTTGCTAAGTCATTGTGTAGTCTGAGTTAGGCTCAATCTTGTAGTCTTCCTGCCTCAGCTTCCTGGAGTGCTTGGGTCATGGGCTTGTGCCACCACGCCTGGCAAGTGAGGGCTTATTACATCTCCCCATGTGCAAATCGCAGGAAACTCAAAAGAGTTTTATAAGCAGCTTTCTGCTTATTGGCCAGTGTCTACCAAAGTCTTCATGTAAGTGATGAGGGCCAGCTCCAAAACTGCTTGGGAACCTCAATTCAGGTGTCCCTATGATGGACTGTCCCAAGACATTGTAGCTGTGAGCCATGCCCATAGCCATGGAGATGTCCTATGGCCAAGTGCATCTGTTGGACCATTTCCCTGGGATTCTGAGCAACCAGATAGGAAGGACTAGTGTGGGCTCCCAGGGGCTGCTTCCTGTGGACATCCACCCAGGGATGGGTAGTTAGACCCACTTGGAGAGAACCTGAGGATGGGATCATTCAGCTTCAGTTAGATGAGAACGATCTTCACCTGCAAAGCAGAAGGCTATGAGCGTGGCTGTTCAAGTTTTACATTAAATGGGGCCATTTCCTTTTCCCACCCCACTGTCTTTATTTCCTAATACTGAGGGGCATGTCGGGGTGGGGAGCAGGGAGTCTGTGCTAACTCTGAAGCTCAGCTCCCCCAGTTGTGGGAACAGGAGCCCCCAGGGCAGCAGCTCCCTGACCTGTTGTGGGTTCCCGATCCCACTGGCTGTCTGCTGGACAAGACCTTCTCTCTAGAGCAGTGAGTGTGGACCATAGCGTGTGGGTTCCCCTCACTTGGAGGTCTCTAGATTGTGCACCCTAGACAGAGGTACCCTAGACCAGATATTTCCGAAACATGGGCTGGTGGGCACTCACTAGCACCCTTCTCCCGCCACCTGGGCAGGTGCCTGTGCAGCAGTGGGTAGTGTTAGCTTCAGGAAGGAGGTGCCATTTCCCCTTGGGCCTGTGTTATCCCAGCAGAAGATAATCAGGATCAAATCACTCCGAACTCAGTTTAGATCATGACATGCCGAGAAGCTATGATTATCTGCTTATGGGATTGGCAGTTTTAGTGGGTGCAGGGATATGAAAATATTCACTTTAAGACTGGAGACCTTTGTTCAGTTGACCAGAAAGGCTTCTGGGAAGAGATAAGATTTAGTAGAAGTACTAGTGTCTCTCTGGTTGAATAAGCCAACTCATTGTCTCAAATTTCCACCTTTTTGCCCATGAAGATATGTACCCATAGTAGGGATGGATCAGCCGACCAGTAAGGAAAAGCCTGGTGGGAGTGGCAGAGGCGCATTTTAGGACACTTGGTGGTGATGTTGTGGACAGTGGAAATAGCTCACCTCCAAGCACGTGTCACATTTCAGTCTCATGCCTGGCAATTGGCATACCTGAGTACCAAGGCAGGAAATTGGCAGGTTCTTGATTCCTCACCTCTTCCTTTGCCTAGCTAAAATGCATGTTCTTTTTTCTCTTTTTTTTCTTAGTCTGTAGTAGCCTTTTTGAAGGATCCAAAAGGGCCCCCACTGTGGGAAGAAGATCCTGGAGCCAAAGATGTTGTCCACATTGACAATGAAAAGGTAATTTCTTCCCTATCGGTTTTGATGGAAACTGGAACCTTTTCTGGTGCCTGAGTCTCCCAAAGAGAGGCGCTCAAGGATTCCAGGATCACTTGTGCTTTCATCCACGGAGACTAGGCCAGGACCCTAGTATTTGATTGCCCTTCCCAGCTCCATGATAGAACCAATAGGAGATCACAGGTGGCTACTTGAGAACCTTCTCCACCCCCACTGCCTTATTTAATGTATGCAAAATGTTTAGGTTTTCCTTATAAGAGTATAGATTTAAATGTACTCCCCTCACTACCTAATCTAGATGTCGGTAGGATTTTGCAGTTTGTGAGTTATTGTGTATCTTACACACGTTATTTACCCACTTAAGGTTTAATTTTCAGAGTGGTCCGGGGATGGGGGAGTAGGTAGAAGGGTGCTTCTGGTTTTCAGTCTTCATTAGATCTTTGAGGATTTAAGCAAAGCCATGATACAAACTTTCCCTCCTTGCACTGCTTGCCTCTGGCCTGAGTGTGTCCCTTTATCCTATCTGTTTGGAGTCATGTCTTATTTTGCTTGCTTATGCCTTCACATAGAGATGGGTAAGGTCCTCTCGTACATTTCAAATGGTCCGTGAGGCAAGCAATGTTTTTTTTTTTTTTTAATAGGTGGAGAGAGAATGCTTACTTTCACCTTACTGAAATGAAACATAACTTTTATCTTCCATTGCTGCTTCTTCCCTTTTATTAAAATTATTGACTCTGCTTCCAGCCCAGTGCTGGGGACAGAACACAGGGTCTTGTTCATGCTAGACAAACACTCTGCCACTGAGCTGCATCCCTAGCCTTGACTCTGCTCTCAGTGCTTGTGAGATCACAAGGAAATGACGCCTTTTTAACTTTCTGGAAGAGACATTAATGCGGTCATTGTGGGTACCCGAAAGGGTTTAGTCTTTGGTGATTCAGTTTCAGGGTCTGGGCATCAATTTCTCTGGGATGGTAAGTGTTGTCACCTCGAAGGTAAAGTTTTTTAAAAGTGGATGGGGGACAAGGCAAGAGGGGCAAATGTCAGGAGAGCGTGGATGGGTACCTACAGCTATGAGATACATAATTATTGCTCCTGTGATGATAAATGTTTTTAGCTTCTCTGTAAAGCAATTGCCTGGCATCTCCCTACTCCTAAAGTCACGTCCCGAACTTCCTAAAATTGTTCTCCTGTAGCTGGAGGAATAGTAATCAGTGTTTTCTTTACTGTTCTCCTCTTGTTATTCTTTGTGCTCTTTTCTCTCGAACAGAAATACAAAGTCTAAGTTGCTTCTCTGCCACTAGAATCCCCACATTAAATTATTAAAAGTTCCAAATTCTAGTTTGAATTATTAATTGAATTTGTAGGGTTACTTTGTGAAGGTAATTAAGCATGTAACATTTGTTATTACTCAAAACCAATGAAACCAAATTGCTACCAGCCTAATCAAACCTTTCCTTCTCAGATCTTTCTGTAGAGATCTCAGGAGATGATTTTTACTGTGTTTGCATCCTTCATCCTGAGTTAGGGTCTGTGTTTGTCAGTTTTCATCATTGTGACAGATACTGGAGGAAGTCAACTTAAAGGAGGAAATGGTTATTTTGGCTCATTGTTCCAGAGGTTTCAGTCCATGTTCACTTGGCCTTATTGCGTCTGGGCTTAGGATGAGGCAGAATCATCATGGCAGGGTGCATGCGCTAGAGCAGAGCTGCTCTTGGCAGTCAAGAAGCAGAAAGGAAGGGGCTGGAGACTAGATATAGTCCCTAAGGTCATGCTCCTGTGGTCCACTTCTGTTTCCATCAGGCTAGGAGAGCAGGCTAGGTTTCCATCTGCTCAGTGGAGAGCACTTGCCTCACATGATGACAAGGCCCTGGGTTCCATCCTCATGATCCAGTCACTTCCCAAGCAGCAATCTGCTAACAACCAAGCCTTTGACACAATGAGCCTTTTAAGGGGACATTTTAGATAATAGCTGTAGCAGGGTCAAATATTTGTGTGAAAGTTGTCACAATCAAAATGTAGTCACTTGTGTTAAGCCCTCACAAAAACTAAAATAAAGCTGTGAAGTTATGAAGGAAGGATCTTGTGCATGTATGCTGGATGATAAGAACTGCCACAAAAGATGGCAGCAAGTCTACCCCTTGGGCAAGGACTACTTCTGCAAAGACTCCTTCCTGTTCAGTGCCTGTTCAGCCTTGGACTGCTGGCACCCTTGGTGTTGCTCCTGGCACTTTTGTATATAAGGATTATTGTTTCACAATAACTTATTGTTTTTGTCACTTTCTTGTCACTGAGATGCAATATTCAACACCTGAAAAACTACAGGAGGAGAGGTTTATTTTGGCTTAGTTTGTAGAGGGTTTAGTCCATAATCAGCTGGCTCCAAGGCAGGGCAGCATAGCAGAGGAGAGAGACAGCTCATGCCATGGCAGCTGGAAGCAGAGAGAAATCAAGATCAAAAGAGGAGTTAGATACACCCTTCCAGGCCACACCCTCAGTGACCCACCCCCTCTGACCAGGCTTCACCTCCCAACCTCACATTAGCTATAAACTGATCAGTGGACCAATCCCTGATGAGTGTGATGCCCCCAAGATCCAGTTACCTCCCCAAAGCCCCACCTCTGAGTACACAAGGCATTGGGGGGGATATCGAGATATAAAACATAGCACTTACATAATCCTTCTCATTTTATCTTTAAAAGTTTTCCTTTCCCTGTCCTCTTCGAATACACCCTGGTTTCTGTGGCTTGCATATTCAGCATTGTGCTGTGCTCTGTTTTAAAATGAGTGCTAAAGCCTCTAGCTATGTAAATTAGAGTAAACTTTTTCAGGATTTATTATAAAATATTTTAGATAACCAATGAAGAAAGTATAATCTCTTCTACCTAACTCGAAATTAAGGAATACAGACTTACTGTTGGAAATTTGGAAAATGTAACTTATTCATAAAAGAAAAACACAAATCACCCCATACTTTTTCACTGAGAGATGCCCACTGATATTTTTGTGCTTTTCCAGGCTTTTAATGGTAATGCATACATCAGTATTTTTACTCACAAAAATGTTGTTCCATTTATATGCTGTTTTGTGAATTGCTCCCCCCTTAATGTAACATACCCATCTTATTGTGACATTAAATATTCCTCTTCAGCATTTTTAACACTGCAGGAGTATTCCATTGTGTGGGACATGCCATCATTTTATTTATCTAATGCCACATTGCTGCCAGAAAGCTGCATTTCGACATTTCTCTTGTTTTCTTTATTATTCAAAAGAGAAAACCTCTAATTTTCTTCTGTGAAAACTGGTTAGAGGCACTTTTTAAAATCAAAACGTGCAGTGTCTTAGTGCTTCACTGCAGTCTGGAATGGATCTACCTTTTCTCATCCATCACTGGCTCTCGTTGGAAGAAAAGTCCTTACCCTGCTAGCACTGAAGTCTTTACCTTAATGTTGTTGTGACCATTTGTCTTTTTACACTTATTGTATTTATTTAACAAGTCATTATATACTGTCTAATAATGTGCTAGCCTCTGGCCTAAAGGTTTTACAAATACCAATGATCTTTTTGGTTTATAACCTACTGGAGGGTGAGACAGACCCCATCCAATGCCTTGTGGGTGCAGCGATCCTGGGATGACTTCGAGCCAGGGAAGAGAGGAGCCCCGATACCACAGCAAGCAGATTCCCCAGCTGGCCAAGCTGGCAGATGTGGAAACAGCTGCTTCCCCACAGCAAAACCCTTTCTGAAATCACACAAAGGAATTGTCTTTTCAACAGCCTTATGGAAAAAAACAGCTCCTTGCCATCTTTTATTGTTTAGTTGGAGCTGAAAGTAAAGCCAGTGGCCTGGTCCTGGGTGTTGCATTACACCAGATGGCCTTGGCAGCACCATTTGTCCTCCCAGGGCCTCAATTTCCCCCTCTGTGATATTTGAGGGAGGCTAGAATAGATAAGCTCTAAGGTTCTTCCAGCTCCTGGTGTCCTGACTATGTCTGTGTTTCTGAGGTACTCACCCCTGTGCCTCCTGCACACTGGGCACCAGGCAGGGAGAGGGCATGTGCCATTATTGCTGGGTGTGACCTGTGTGTGACTTGCTGCTGTTGTCTCTCTTTGTGCCTCAGGACTTCAGACGGCTCCTGAAGAAGGAAGAGAAGCCGCTCCTCATGATGTTTTATGCCCCCTGTGAGTGAATGTTCTTCTGGCCAACATGCATTTTCGGTCTCCATGAGTGTTGTGAGGTGTTGAAGTTTTTAGGGGACAACTAGGAACCAGCCCCAGGCTCTTACTGGATTGCTCTGCGCCTCTTGGCCTTCCTTTCAGTCTTTGCGTCTTGCCCCTCCTCCTGCTGTCCTTGTCAGCTCTCTTCAACCTTCTCTCTTTACCCTGAGCTCCAAAAAACAGTACAGACCTCCTGCCTAGGTAGCTCCATCTTCCCACACCCCTGCTTTCTGTGGGTCCACAGACCCTCGTGCCCCTTCCTGCCCCATGGAACCACGGCTGGGCATCATGTGCACCTTCTCTGGTGCTGCTGCTCTTCTGCCTCCCCTGGGGTACCCTGTACCTCACAGCCCAGGCCTGGCTTGCCTCTGAGGCAGCCCCTCCAGGAGTGGCTCCTAGGACAGGATCAGAGAGAGCTGGAGCCCTGGGATTTGGGCTTTGTCCTTGTGTGAGGACAGAGGCTGTGAGGAATGGCAGAAGGGTTGTCAAGGTAACAGCCTGAAGCCTTGGCTTCAGGTTCCCGCTGTACACCCATGAGCTAGGTGAGCTTAAGTCTTTCAGCGGAACTCAGTCCCCATACCTATAAGAGAAGGATTGTATCAGAACAGGGGCTTCCAAAGGTTTTTCCAAACTTTTAAAATTCTTTTTATACAGAATTAAAAGTATTTTACATTGCAGCCCAATACTATAAGTATATATATGTAAATAAGCTGAAACTAAACCATACTTAACCTCACTGTTTGCCATTTACTCTGCCAGATGTTGTGCACATTGTTCTTGTTTCTGTGGTGTTGTATTGAAGACTTACTGGTTAGGCCTACAAGCCTTTAAGGAAGGGTCAGCAAATTGTGGCCCACAGCTGGCCACTGTGTTTTGTAAATTAACTTTTATTGGAACACAGCCATGCCCATACATGAACACATTGTCTTGACTGCTTTTGAACTGTGACAGTGGATTAGTTGTGAGAGACATAATGTCAGGTATTCACTGTCAAGCCACCCTGCAAATTCTTGAGTCCCAAGCCACAGAGAGGTGAGAACCTGGAAAAGCCCTTGGAGCTGGGACTCTGGGACCTGCCCCTGCCCTTCAGGAAGCCAGAGGTGTCCCTATCTGCTGAAGGCTGGAGAAAAAAGGGGGCTGTGTGTGATGGGAGGTGGGTGTGTCCAGGTGTGTGACAACAGGCTTCTGTCGACTCTTGAAAGTTCTCAATTCCCTGTACCTGAGAAGTGCTTTAAGCAGAGGCCCCTCTCTCTCCACACAAGCAATGGTGCTGAGGCCCCTGGCCCGTGCTCCTCTGTGGGGCTCTGAAGCTTGTTTGCTGTGACCACAGGGTTGCAGGACCCCTTGGGCCCCAGGGTGTCTTCCTGTGGTGGAGGCTCTGTATCCTCCTTTCTGCAGACCCCACTCCACCCAGCACAGTCTGCACTCTCACTCTGGCTCATCTCCTCATCGTTGTTTGTTAGATTGTTTGCCCTTTTTCTTTCTGCTTGGAGGGGTCTTGTGAACCCCTGGCCATGGGTTGCTTCAGGAGTTGCCCTGTCTCCACAGCTCTAGGGAGTGGGGCCTCCTTGGGTTTCTCTCGAACCCTCAGGGCTCAGGCCACTGGAGAAGTGGCACGATGACTCTGGTGGGCGTTAGTAGGCAGGGCGTGTTGTGAGGCAGAGTGGTGGCACAGCCGCACAGGTTTCCGAGTAATGACTTTAATCATTTTAAAAGAGCAGTTCACCAGCAGTTTGCACCTGATGTTTGTCTCATGTGTTCCCGCCCTCGCCCAGGCTGCCTGTCTTATTCATTGCTGCAGAAATGAGAGCATAGTGATTATCTTTATATAATAGGAATCTGGGGCTGGGACATTAGGAACCTCAAAGGAGCCACAAAGCATATTAGTGGTGGGAGAGGGAAGAGAACACCATGTTGCTAAGTTAAGCTTTCAGTGGGGGATCACATTGGATGGCCTCCAAGGTCCTGGGACCCACGGACTCCTTTTGTTATGTGTGCATTTGTAATGAAACAAACTTGTGCTTTTATTATACTAGTTCAATTCAGCCTTCATGACCTACCTCATAATTCAGCCTATTCCTGGGATACACAGCAATTCCCTACCTGGGAAGTCTGCTGGGATTCTGATTCTCTGATTACATGTGGGGCAAATGAACCCAGAGGCAATGGGAGTCTTTTGTGGTGACAAGGAATGAGGGTCCCCAGGACCCACTGCTTGTTCAGTAAATGTTTGTTCACTGAATTAATGAGAAAATAAAAAGGCTGACTGCTCTGACTTGTGGGCTTTGAGAGTGATAATTAGTCTTACCTCTTCCCTTGCCTCACAGTTGAATCTGCTGGAAGATAAACTCAGATAAGAATCACAGTCCCAGCTCTATTTTTGGTAAAGTTAAATTGGAAACTGGCTTGGCCCATAGCTTCCTATTACTCTTCTATCTCCTCTCCCCCCTAGTCCCTTTATTCACCCAGAACTGCTGGCCTCCAGCCTTGGGGACAGCTGGCTGGCTTGTCACCTGTTTGGGGAAGAGGGGAGGGCAATGTTGTTGCAGGGTGCAGATGGGCAGAGCTGGAAGAAAGGCCACACCTGAGGGGACAGATGATCAGTTCAGCTCCTGTGCCCTGAGTGTCACCCTCCAGTTGCTGAGTGAAGAGGAAGTGTGACACCCTTCATTACCCCAGGATATGGAGTGGCCTCATGTTCCCCCTGTGAAGCGTTCCTCACATCGAAGATGGGGAGGCCGACTGGCAGGCCTTGTGTCTCCCGGGCACTGGCCCTCACCTACTGAGGGCCAGCCCTGCCTAACACCTGGGGGACAGGTACTATCTCCACTTCACAGACAGGGACACTGAGGCTCAGACAGTCCAGGTTACTCACCAGGGTCCCACAGCCAGCAAGGATCAAGGGGAAATGAGAACAGAGTCTGGTTCCTCAGAGCCGAGCTTCCTTTCCACCATGCAGTCTCTTCTTCCCTACCACAGGCATCCACCTGAGCATTCTCACTGTGCCTGTCCTTATTTCCATTCTCCCCTGTGAAGTGTCCCCTGACAAGCATCATATTCCTTCCATTGTGCCACAAGTGCTGTCCCTGTCTTGACAGCGGGCTCCCAAAGCAGATGCTGTGGCTTACACTGGCCCTACCTCACAGCAGCTCCTGCCCTCCTCCTTCTCCCCCAGTGAAAGCCTGGATTGAGGGCAGGAACGGGAGCCCAGGCTTGGTATGCAGGGTAGGTGTGTTTGTGTGTGTGTGTGTATACACCTGGGTGTCAGGCAGGAATGTTGGGAGGGGCCGTGGGCATGGTTTATCAAAATCTCCTGCCTCTGCATCTTGCCCATAGGCTTGGTGCTGGGGACTAGGTCCTGGTGGCCTAGGAGGACTCCTCTCCATCTCCTCCCGCTTCTCAGTGTCTCTGCCCCATGGGCCGCATGGGCCCTGGCCCTGCTTTCCCAGTTCAGATGAGAACCAGCCTGACACATTGTTCCAGGCAGCTTTGGTTTCTGTGGCCTTCAGCGTTGTCTCAAAACCTGTTTTGCAGCACAGCAGCTGTCAGAAAGGGTGACAGCCTGGCATGTCACAATTTCTGGTAGCTGGGGAAACTGCTTCTTGTGTCTGGTGGGCTCTACAGAAACATGTCCTGCTCTAGTTGGATTTTAATTATGGGATGGGTTGAAATCAAGGCCCCTGTGAAGTAGTAATGGATATTTGGGGCCTGGCCAGCCTGACCCTGACCACAGAGAGGGCTGAGCCAAGGCCAGGACAGGATGCTCTGAAGACAGCCGGCAGGGCCCTGGGCCAGTCTGGTCCAGCCCACCTCACCTGCCAGAGGAAGCAGTGGCCCAGAGAAAGGAGGCATTGGCGAGTCACTGACAGGTTAGCGCCGTGTCCTGAGTCCAGGCCCAGTGCTCCTCCCACCAGCCAGAGCCAGCAGCATTTATGCCTGGCCTGCCTCTACTCATTGCTTAATTATCCTTGTTAATACAAGAGAAAAGAGGCATGAAAATTTCAGAAGTCATTGTGTTTATGGTCGCCAGCCTTGCTTCCTAGTGGCATTTGACTCTGGTCTCTGCCTGGGTGGTGAGGAGCGACCTTTAGCTGTGTGCGCAGGAGGCTGCTCTCCTGACATGTCCTGGCCCCTGTATTCCTGTGGAGCTCAGCGGCAGCACCGAGTTATTCTGGTCTTTGCTCTTCCTGCTTGTGTCACTTTTGCTTATTCGGTCTAACATCTATAGAGGGACCGCTGAGCTCTGCCCTGTTTTATGCCATTAAGACCATAATCTCTTTGGGTGCCAGGGCCCCTGCCTCCTACTCCTTTTGTATTCCCAGGGTCTGGGATAGTCCCGAGTTTCAAAGCCAGGTACGTGTTTTTGAGGGGAAGACATCCTGGGAGGAGGAAGGCAGAGCACCAGGGCCCTGCTGTCACTGTAACCAGTTTGTTTCTCTCCTGCCTGTGACAGGGTGCGGTATGTGCAAGAGGATAATGCCACATTTCCAGAAGGCTGCGACCCAGCTACGAGGCCACTTCGTAAGTGAGGTGCCAGCACAGCTGAGAGGCCCCTGGGCCCTGTGGCGGAGGGCCCTACGGGCTTGGTGGGGCGGGCAGGCTCTGAAAGGATGAGGAGATTCCCTGCTGCCTGACAGCTTCAGAAACAGCTTTGCATGTGGCTTGAAGGCCTGTTCTCCATGAAGTCAAGAACGAGCACCACAAAGTTTCTGAGACCAGGAGAGCCTGGCACCTGCCAAGGCCAGTTATAAAATAGAAAACCAGCAAGCCACACTCTTGGCATTGCCCAGTGGTGGGGATCAAAGCCAGAACAGCAGGGATCTGCAGTTACTGGCATAGGGCTCCAAAGTGGGCCGAAGCTATTGCCATGGAGCCCAGGGCAAAGAGGGGGGTCGGTGACAAGGATGGTGGACCAGGGGCCCCGAGCAGAGTCCCAGAGGCCACACCCTGCCTGGGGCCCCCCAGCCGTGTGTTCCTGCAGTGTAGGAAGGATGGCGGAAAGCAGAGCAGAAAGAGGCAAGATCAGCCACAAGGTGGGAGAAGCAAGAAGGTAGGCAGTCCCTGAAGGAGGGAGGAAGAGAAGGACAGGGAGAGCACATGGTAAATGACACAGGAGAGGGGAGAGGGGCTGATGAGGGAACAGGCCTTCCAAGAGGTCAGTACAGGTCAGTACAGGTCTGGATGGTGTAGAGAAGGGGGGCCATGGGCCCTCAGGAGAGAGAAGGGAGACGGGAGAGACAGTTAGGTCCCACCTAGAGGGACTCGGATCTGTCCCTGATGCTCCCTGCCATCCTGCACCTCCTCCACCCTGCAGGTCTTTGTTACTCTGTCATTTGACTATTGTTTTATTATGGCAAGAACCACACTCTCACACTGACCACCTTAGCCATTTTTATGTGTATAGTTCAGTAGTGTCAAGTATGTTTATATTGTTATGAAACATCTCCAGAACTCTTCCATCTTGCAAAACAAAGAGTCTAAACCCCTTAAACACGAATGCCCCTTCACTCCCTGTGCCCAGCATTAATAAACAGCTTTCTACCTCTGTTTCTATAATTTTGACCATTTTAGATCTGTAATATGAGTAGAATAATACAACATTTGACCTTTTGTAACTAGCTTATTTTGCTTAGCATATCCTCAATGTTCATCCATCTTGTAGCATGTAGCAGAATTTCCTTCTTTTTCAAAGCTGAGTAGTATTCCACTGTATTCAGTAGAAATACCACATTTTCTTTATCTATTTATCTGTCAGTGGCCATTTGGGTTGCTTCCAGTTCTTGGCTGTTGTCAGTAATGCTATGAACATGGTTGTACAAATGGCTTTTGGAGATCCTGCTTTGAATTCTCTTGGATATATGTTTGTCCATTACAGCACTTACCCTGAGTACTGGAAGTGTTCTGTTTTGTTTTATTTTGTTTGGTGGCAACGGAAAAAACAGCTGCGAGACCCTCTTGGAAGCATGGAAAAATCCGTACACTGTTCATGGGAGGTTATCAGAGGAGTTATCTCAGTGGGGCTGGCCCAAGGCCCATTAAGGGAGACCTAGGTCTTGAAACTGCATCATGATCTTTATGGATCACATTAAGTGGTGATTAACTCCGAGTCAGCTTATGAAGTCCAAGTGGCAGCACCTGCACATTTGGAGGGCCTCACTAACCAGGTGCAAGTTGGCTTGAGAAGAACTAATGGTTTCTCTTCTGACCTCAATCTGGGGTGCCACCAAGGTCCTGCTTGTTGCTCACTAATGAATTTTTAGGAGCTTGCCTGGAGACATGTGGCCTTGGGGCACATACACATCCCTCTGGGGAAGTCTCACTGCACATTTTGGGGCCTCTATAGAACCATATTTTAAGATTAGCCTGGAGAAAAGACTTAATTACCCACTCTGTTCTCCCTGCCTGTGCCCGTGTGCACGCAACAAAACTACTCATCTCTACTTGCATACTCTGTGGGGCTACTGAATAAATAGCTCCAGCCCCAAGTTGGTTCACAGATTATCTTGGCTGGCTGTGCCAGAGAGGGGAGGACTCGATGTCAGGCAGGTGCACCTCAGGGCCAGGCTCTGCCAGTGCTGCGTCTGCTGCCCAGCTTGGTCCTCCTGTTCCTCCAGGCTCCTCCAGAGCCTGACTGCCATGCATGGCCAGGTCCACCTATATTTGCTTCTGATCCTCACCACTTTTTGTGCCCCATTTGATACTAATGATATGTGAGCTTCCAGGGCACAAGAGCTGCGTTCAGGGCTAGGCTCAGTAGGTGCCCAGTACCTGTTGTGTGGCTTATCACTCCTAAAAGGGTTTTATTTTAACCTCTATATTTATGTGACACTTTCCCCTTTTAGGCTTGCGTGATTTTTTTGTTTTGTTTTGTTTTGTTTTGTTACTGGGGATCAAACTCAGGACCTTGCTCTTGTAAGGCAGGCGTGGTGCCACTGAGCTAAATCCCCGGCCCTGACACTTTCCCCCTTTAAAGGAATCCAGAATATTAGTTCTGAAGGACAGACATACATGTGGCATGGGACCTTCTCTTTGACCCTAGGCTCACACCAGGCTTTCACAAGCTTGCTCCTGAAGAGCACCTGCTTCTTCCACCTGGGCTGTGGTCTAGAGATGTAAAAGACACCCCTTCCTGTTCCCTGGATGATGCTACAAAAGGGTCAGGAGGCGGTGGCAGAGACATCTGTGTTATATGAACTCATGTTTCCTTGACTGTGTTTTCTTGTTAGGGGTTGGTTTATTTCACTTCCCCCCTTGCTTTTAAAGTGTGAAGGGCCTCAGCCACCACAGGTACCACCTATACAGAGGGTTCCGAAAGCCAGGCCTCATGGTACAACAGCAGCTGTCTACACACCAGAGCCAGGACTAGAGGGGCTGGGTGACCAGAGGTATATTGATTGTTTTCTGTCTGCTCACGCAGAATGCAGAGGGGCTAACAGAAGGCTGCTATTCCCCAAGAATCTAAGGCTCACCCCTCCTTGCTATGGCATCTACCCAGGTTAAGGCCTCCTACTGCTTTCCATCTCTGTCATCTCTGAGTCCTTTTTGGCTGGCTGCGTCTGTGGGGAGGGTCAGCACTCTTCCTCCTCTACAGATTTCTTGGGAAGCTTCCAACCTGCTGATGTCATCAAGAAGGAAGCCAGGCCAGGTCAGGATGAGCACCCTTTGCCATTTTCCAAACTCAGAGCTGGCTTTTTTTGGCTGTCATTGACATCTGGTGAATCATCGGTGTCTGTTCTCCCTCCTGCTTGCTAATTGATGTCCTCGTCAGCAGCTGAGCTGCTCCCTGTTTCCCAGGCAGCAGGACATGCCCCATCCTCATCTGCTCCTTGCCCCAGCCTTGCCAGTTACCCATGTCCACACTGCACCTCTGAACTTTGCCCAGGCACTTATTGGCCTTGGCCATGGCGTGGCAGCCTGGGTATAAATGCAGAAGTGGAGTGTTTGTGGTGACAGATTTGTACAGATCCGGCTCTAGTGCTGGCTGGTGCTAACTAGCAGGCAGATCTTGGGAAAGCTCAGTTTTGGAGCCTCCATTGCCCCATCTATGGTAATGCCAACCCCAGCTTCTTCCTGCTCACTAGGTGGGGCTGCTCCCCAGGCTCTGCTTTCCTTTCAGCACCTAGAGTATGGCCCTGGCACTGCTTTCCTTGTCTTGCTACGCTCTGTCCCTTGGTATCTTATCTATATCCATAGTTTCAGAAAAATATAACTGCAGGAGCTGGACTCCTTCCCCTAAGCTCCAATACAGCTTGCTTGACATCTAAGTCTGGATTTTCCCCCTGTCCCAAATGTGGAATGTCTAAAAGAATACTCAGCATCTTTCTATCTTACAGACCTCCAACATTCCTTTAGGACCCTTTCTGAGTCACCCAGGGTATTGGAGAGGGGTAAAAGATGTAGCTCAGTGCAGAGACCCTGGGTTCAATCCTTCATACTGCCATAAAAACCACTTTTCCCCTCAGGCCTTCATCTTACACCTGCCCATCACTCTGGATCAGGCTGCTTAGCCACACTAGGTGGTTGTCAAAGGCTGATGACTTGTCTCCCTGACCCACAGTCTTTCCCTTTCAACCTGTCCTTTATGTAGCCAGCCTTACATGGCCCTGGTTTATGTAGCTGAGGATTTAACCAGCTGTGGATCAGAAACATTTGGAGAAAAATTGTGTCTCTACTGAACATGCACAGACTTTTTTCTTATCATTATTCTGTAAACAATGCAATATCAAAGTGTTATTTACATAGCATTCAATTATGTATTAAAGTAATATAAAATGATATGGGAGAATGCACATAGGTTACATGCAAATACTGTTCCATTTTATATAAGAGACTTGAGCATCTGAGGATTTTGGTTGGATGGAGGTCCTTGAACCAAGCCCGCCAGTACCAAGGGATGACTGTGCTTCCAGAAAATCAAACTGCAGCTGGGTTGCGGTTGCTGTCTTCCTAGATGTTGGTAGCTCTCCATCCCCTCCTATATGGAGTCCCAAGTCCATAGGCAGTCAAAATCTTTTCCTAAGTGACCGGGCTAACTCACTGGCCTTCTCTCTTCCACTTTCTGTGTATCCCACAGTCAAGGTAGACAGAAGTATGCTCTACTTCCTGGGCTACCTCTTGCTTTGTCTTGTTTCCCCTCCTGGAATGTCTGGAAACCTGGTCCCCTTTTGAGCAGGGGTCTATGTGCAGCTTCCATGATTGTTCCTGGCCCATCCAATATATCCCCCTCACACACATGCTCTATTAAGAAAGTGTGGCCTTATCTTTGCCTTGGATTGAGACCAGGTGTTTTGCCTCATTTGGTTTCAAAAACTCCAGTCCCCAAAAAGTGTTTGTAGATACTCGTTCAAAAAATACCTGTCTTGTTAACTAATCAGTGCCTCCACAGTGGCATAGAGGTGCAACAGAAACTCAGAATGAAAAGCTTCCCCAAGCAAAGGTGGTTTGGAAAGGCTTCCCAGGGATGATTGATTTTCTTGGCTTAAAGGATGAATGAGGCTTCAGTGGTTGCCAAATGGTAGAGAACAGGCAGCCTCAGAAAGGGAACAGAAGGCACCAAGTGGGAACCAGGCAAACACAGTGCGTGTTCTGGAACCATGAACAGAATTAGCCTCTTAGTAGTATTAATAAAAATAGCTAATTCCTGTTGAGTGCTCTAGCTACTTCTACTCTCTCATTTAATCTTCACTGTAAGCGCACAAGTTGGCTGCAGGTAAGGAAACTGAGGTACAGAGAGGCAACCATGACCCGTCCAAGGAAATGCATCTGCCAGGCAGGGTGTTGGGACTCCTGCCCAGGTGTCCTGAGCCCATGCCCTTGGCCACTGCTGCCACTCGAGGTCTCTGAGAAGGCTAACTTGGTCCCATTTTCTTCTTGTGCAGAATTCTCACAGTCTTCTTCCCAGGAAAATAAAAAAACTAGACCCCAACAGGTGTACACTTACAAGTTTTGTAAGAAAGAAGGCTTCATAAATGAGATAGCGACCATATGGGCTGAGTGTGGAGTTGGATTTTAGCCTGTATTCCACGGAGTTGGAAGGCTTCACACAGGGAAGTGATGTAATGAAAGAGGAGGATGTGTATGATTAATCTTGTGGTGAATGTGCACTGATGCTAGGAAAATCAATTAGACAGAAAAAGAGAACTTTTATGTAGACAAATTTTACAGGAACAGGCTGACTCAATCTGGGAAATGAGCAGAATGGCTTTTAGAGGGCTCTAGGGCTTCTAATGAGTTCCCTTTCAGGCTTATTCTCTTTGTATTCTTTG
Organism: Heterocephalus glaber; assembly: GCF_000247695.1. Next base: position 1,458,729 of record NW_004624912.1, read on the forward strand.
TGGCATCCTGAAGTTGGGGTGGGGGGGTGATTTAGCAAGCATTTATTATGTGCCTGCTGTATGCCAGGTATTGTGTTAGGTACTTAGACAGATGCAGGTACTTCTGAGAATGGAAAGCCCAGAGGCACACCCAGTTCCCATTACCAGGAACATCTTGCCGGAAGTAACTACCATGGCAGTCGCACTGAGCCCCACTTTTGTGCTAAACCTTTGACATGGGCCATCTCATCCCTGTTCCTGAGAACCCTGTGGCAGCCTCATCTCCACATTTTCCACACAAGGAGCCTCAGTGAGAGTTCGTCATTTCCCCAGGATCCTGTGACTCTGGGTGGAAATGGTCTAGATCAAGTGCACTGTCCCCCGAAGCCACGATTTTCCTGTTTTTCTTGCTTTGTTTCCTTATGTATGAGAAAGGGTGAAATTTCACCTCCCAGGTTATCTCACTCTGCTGCTATCAATGCAGTTGGCTCTTTGGAACTTCCTTTCCCCCGAAGCTTACTGCCCCCTGTTCTGTGGAACCGCCTCTCTGGGTCTGGCCATTCTAGTAATGTCCTTTTGTGAGAAGAGATTGAGATCTGGTGCCTGATCCAGCCCTAGAGAAGAAGGTATGTGCTGCAGAAAAAGCGGAATCTCAGGGGACACTGTATTCTAAGTGGTTCTTGGATCAGTAACACTGAGATTCTTCTCTTTTTCTTGAGTCAAGCTCTTACAAAGTTGCCCAGGCTGAGTTGGAATTTATAATCCCCTGCCTCAGTCTTCCAGACTACTGGGATTACAGCCTGGCTCTAATTCTCCTTTCCAGCTCAGGGCTGTGGGCCATGTGGAACCCCAGAGTTGTAACTTGTTCAGACTGAGAGTGGTGGTCACAGATGTAGAAGGGAAGCACAGAGGGGGCGTGTCGAGATCTGCAGGTAGAAGGGGGAGACAGGCAGCCTCCAGACACCCTGTTTCTCCTGTCATCCCTTGAGGATCACATAGTTTCTTTGGCCACATCTGAGCTGTGAGGTCCAAGATTGTTGTGCATGAAGCCTGGGTGGACAGCCTGAGGACAGGCCTGAGGGATGCAGGGGAGTGCCTGAGGACCTACAGAGGCTCAGTAGTGTCCGAACACCACCTGTTTCCCTAACTTAGGAGAAGGGCACAGCCTGAAGAGAAGAATATTGCGTACTTGGGTGGCTGTGGCCCTACTTGATGCCTTCTCCCACTTGGTAGATCCCAGCCCTTAGAAGGTTAATTCCACTGTGGACAGTCCTTCCCATGCGCAGGTGTAGGGAGCTTCTGTGGGGAGTGCGGCACGCAGGCCTGGAAGTCTGACCTTCTAGAGTGCTCTCATTGTTCCCACTGCCTGACCCAGCCCTGGTTGCACATAAGTCTGTGAGGCTTTGTCCCATATGTGCTTGCTGGGGGGGCACGTGACCAGGCCATGCATGGACAAGATGAAGGTATAGGGGTTGGACTAGTCTCCTTTCTTCCCAGGTGCTGGCTGGGATGAACATCTACCCCTCTGAATTTGAAAACATCAAGGAGGAGTACAACGTGCGTGGCTACCCCACCATCTGCTATTTTGAGTAAGTCCCCTGCCTCCCTTTGGAGTGCACCCCCCCTCCGTTGCCATTTGTGGCCCTGGCTGAGCCACACTGTCTGTCCACATTCCACAGGAAAGGGCGCTTTCTGTTCCAGTATGATAACTACGGGTCCACAGCTGAGGACATTGTGGAATGGCTGAAGAAGTAAGTCAAGTGTGCACCCCAGGGGGATAGCTGCTGGGCCCAAGGGTGGCCCCTCAGCTGCAGGGGCCTGGGTGGGGTTGGGGAGGAGAATGAGAAAGGGAAAGAGACTTGTTACGCTGTCTGCATAGCTGGGTTCATTCACCTGGAGTCTAGGTCAGCATGGGATCCTGTGCTTTGGGTCATGGTAACGTGAGGACGTGGTGTGCCTTGGGCCCGAGGCTCTGGGACCTGGCTGGGACCTACTTCCCGTCTCTTCTGCGTGGACAGGAAATGGAAGGGGCCACCTAAGCCTGTGGACTCTTGGAATAGTCAAGGGCATTTCAGATTGAAATTCTCCCCACTGTTGGTCTAATGGGTAGAGCCATTTCTTATGCAGGAGATCAGGTTTCAGGGAGGTTCCACTATAGGTCTCTGAAAATAGAATTGTCACTTGAAAACTCATTTCAAACACAGCACTGTATTAGGTGCTATGGAGATGCTCAGAAATGCTCTGATGCCTCTGCCTTGCATAGAACTCTACCCTTCATCCTCACCCCGATAGACCCTGCTTCAAGGCAACCTTCCATCCATGTCATAGTGCAGTCAAATCCCACTGCTTGCTAGCACCACCCCCTCGCCTGGAGCCCCACTGTGCCAAGCTTGCTTCTGTGGCCTGCCCAATCACCCCACCAACTGTTCCTGCACATCACAATCCTACCAGCACTGTCCCTGTGGCTTGCAGTGTCCTCTCTTGCAGCCCCCAGGTTGCCTGCACTGAGTGCTAACCTTGCTCACTCTGAGCTCTGCATGGCTATTTGTGTATAGATCTAGGAATAATGGCAGCTGGTGTTTGAGTTTCTACTCTGTGTCTGACACTGGTCTAAGCATTTTATAGGATCTTCATTTAGTCCCCACAGCAGTGCAGTCAGGAAGGTATTTATTATTACTCTCATTTACCATTGAGGGAACAGAGGAACAGGGGTGGAACAGCAACTGAGAAACTGAGGAGCAGAGCTGATGGGTAGCAGCGGGGACTCTAGTCCTCCTCTCAGCAGCACCCCACAGCCCATCTCAGCTCTGCTTGCAGTCCTTCCTCCCCCCCATTGCTAGCACATGGCTGTTTACTGATGTCCTTACCGTAGGAACCCTGTGTGCAGAGCCCAGGATTAAATAGTTATGTAGTTATCCAAAGATATTGATGTTCAAAATGTGTATTTTCAGAATAGTAAACAGGCTGAGAGATATATATTTTAAAAGGACCCATAAGAAACAAACTGCTGGATTTCTGAAGGTTGAAACCCCAGTCTTCTGTTCTCCCCACTCCTGGGGCCTGGCGGATGAGACACCAGCACAGCCCGTGTTTGCGTAGCATCTTTTATTTCTCAGAAGCATTTTCACATCTCCGTCCCCATCGGCTACCTCATTTTCAGCCCCTGCCTGGAAAGGCTCCTCCCCGTTATCATGTATTCATTGTCTTAACCTGGGTTCGCTTTCCTATTTCCCTTTTTCATTTGATAATAAGCATGTCCACCCCTCCTGGCAGACTTACCTCCCTCTGCTTTGAGAAAGGTTCCAACAAATAGCAATCTCATTTGTCACCAGAGCATAAAATCTGTCTGCTTCCCTCCCCCTTCTCTAACCTTTTCTGGTTTCAAAACACCCTCATATCTTTTTAGAAGGATAAGGTTTGGTTTAAAAAAAAAAAAGTGTTCAGGATTGCCTGCTAGGCCTAGACAAGGCGAGCACATCAGCGAGCTTCTGAGACAGGTCATTATCTCCCCGCTGGAGCCTGCACTGCCCTCCCAGCCCTCTCCTCTCCCACCCAGCTCCCCCTTCAGCCCAGAGCATCAGGCATCAGGCGAAGCATCAGGCATCAGGGACATCTGCCTGTGGGATGAGATGGGAGATGGAGCCTGCCGGGAAGGAAGCAGGTGTCTGGGGTCCCTGCAGCCCCTCCAAGCCCCCCAGGTGCACTCTGTTGGTTGCACGAGGAGCTGGACTCCCCTGAAGGCAGACTGCAGCTACTCCCCCAGCAGGCAGGGCAGGGAGGCCTCCTCCTGAAGGACATGGAGAACTAGTGATGTCACTGTGCTACCTGTGCTACCGACTGGCTTAATTTTATAATATCTTTTCTAATTTTAGGGATACTCAAGTGAGATATATTTATTACAGAGAAACTTTAAAATGTAATGGAACAAAAAGTCCTCCCCACCCCATTAGTCCAAGATAACATGATATTTTGGTGAACTTCTTCCAGATTTTCTCCTGTGTATACCCATCTCTCTGTGTGGTTTTCCCCTGTTCCATGTTTTAAGTCTTTACCAGTCCCCACCCACCCCATATCCTGAGGGGTAGTGGTGATTTCACCTTTTCCACCTCTCTGGGTGTCTCCTTTGGCCCCTAGCTGCTCAGGGCTTATGTGCAGCCGGGTGTGGGAGGCCCAAGTTGGGAGGACTGGCTGATTCTCCGGATGGGCTATAAAAGCTCAGGAGAGAGGAGCCTAGGTCCTTCTCTCCACCCAGGGACTCTGGTGGGTGACACAGTTGAGTCAGGCCAGGGAGCCACTGGTGTCTGAGGGCTCTGGAGTAGGCACACTTGTGGCAGCTGTACCCCCAGTGTCCCTCGTGGCCTCTGTCTCTCTGCCCCTGGCAGGTCTCACACTGGTCAGTTGACCCAGAAAGGCAGGTAAAGGAGCATGGAACCGCAATCATGCTGGCCTAGTTGCACATTTCTGCCTGTGAATGAGTGAATGGACACAAAGTTTTCTGCCTTGTAATGCCCACATCCCCCATCCTTGGCACCTGCTCTTCTCTGAGAAAGCCTGGGAGAGTTGCTCTCTCCAAATGTTTGCACTTGCTTGGTCCCCTCTGCCTCATTTGGAGGGTGCCATTCCTGTCAGAATGATCTTCATGACCTAGGGTAAGCATGATACTTGGGAACATCTGGGTGGTACTTCGTAAATTGACAACATGGAGCATGTCCATTGTCTGCAGATGGATTAAGAAAGGACCACAGATAAACTGTCTGGCAGATGGTTTTTAAGCTGCATTTTCCTAAGGCATTGAGTGAAAGTAGGACCCACCCAGTCTCTACCCTCCCAGTTCTGTCCCCTGCTGTTGATAGAACAGTCTCCCCCTGAGCTCTACTTCCTTTCTCTGGAACTCCCCACTTGTTGGTGTTGCATCCCCTCTTTTGGGCCACAAAGTAATCACAATATCTCTTTTCAAAACGGTCTAAAATGTTTGGAAATAGACTATTCTCATATTTTCTCCTCTCCAAATGAAAATACCTCCAGTTAGTTCCTATAATCACTTTTCTCTCATTTAGTCATTCAACAGGCATTTATTAGGTGTCTGCTGCAGGTTAGGTACTGTGCAGGGAGCCCACTCTCAGGGGGAAGCTTAACTCAGGGCTATGGGCTCAGACTTCCGCTCTCTCCCTCTTTCTGCTATGTCTTCCAACACTGTGCCTGCTCTGTGGTCCTACCCAGAAAGTGAGTTTCCAGTTGTCTGCTGGGGGTAGTGGGGCACTCCCAGGATCTGAGGGGCTGCACTTCAGTGTGGTTCTCAGAGCCCTAACCTGCTCTTTCCACCCAGCACTGGGTTTCTGCCTCCTGTTTTGCTAGATTGGTTTTCTAGCTTCTAAAATTGTGCTGATATCTTTTCCTTTTTTCTGCTTTGTTTTGCCTGTTCTGTTTGTTCTAGTAGACTTACCTTTTTTTTTTTTTTTCAACTCCCATGCTGTTATTTTAGTGCTTTTAGCATATATTCTTCCCCATGTTTAACTAGACACTTCTCAGGCTGTTTCATATGCTTATGCTTCTGCCAAGCCACAGCTTCTCAATCCTTTGTTTTCTTGCTGGATTTTTAAAAGTTTATTTTGATTTTTTAGTAGATTACCTTCACATAATTTTAAAAAATTAAGATACTTAAAAACTATATATTGAAAAAGCCTGCTTCCATCTTCTTCCTTCCTGTTCTCCCTCTCACACACATACCCCTCTCCCAAATAACAAATGCGCTACTATCACTGAGCTACATCCCCAGCCCTTCTTTAAATTTTATTTTTGAGACAGAGTCTCATAAACTTGCCCAGGCTGACCTTGGAGCTTATGATCCTCCTGTCTCACCTTCCCAAATAGTTTGGATTACAGGTGTGTACCACCATGCCCAGCAACTCACTTCTTGTATGTTATTTCAGTCCTTTTTAATGCAAAAGTTGGCAAATGATAGCCTGTTCTGCCCACGACCAGCAGTTGGGGTCAGCAGGTAGAGGGGGTCATTGTTCTTCCTATAGCGCTCAGCTGTCCATTGCACACTGTCTTGTTTCCAGGCTCTGCTAGGACAAGTATCTGCAGCAGATGGCTTCAGACACACATAACTCTGTATGTGTGCAGGTGCATTTTGAAGATAAATTCCCTAGTGGAATTCTTGGTGTTGTGAAGGGTTAGTGGTTCAAACCCAAGGTTAAGAAGCTAGATTTCAGTCTAGCTGGTGACTTACTCCAGAACTTAACTTTGCCACCAGTCTCATCTGACACTGGATAACCATGAAATGGCTTGCTGTCTGTTTGCCACTTTCCATTTCTGCAAGCAGGGAGGCTAAGGCCACTAGAGGGGCCCAGTCAGAAGTGCCAGTGTGAGCCTCTGAAGGTGACATCGAAACCCAGGCTTCTGTGATGGGGCAGGGCTTGGGCAGCTTGGCAGATTCCAGTGTGCGAGCCCTGTTGTCCTCTGTGGTAAATTCTGCAGCCCTGAAGGCCAGAGCTTTAAGTTGCGTCCTACTGTAGGTTCTCATAGGCAGGAAGCAATGGTCAGCTTTTCACATTTGTCACCCTAAAGGTTTTTTTCCAAGCTGCAGTTAAGGTGCTTTGCCAGAGGTGCTTGGCAGTGAAGCAGCAGGAATCTTACGTCACCAGCGTCTTGTCCTGAGCAAGGAGCACAGTTGCAAGTCCTCTGTCCTCACAGTGGCTGGGGACACAGGTGTCAGTGTGCTGTTCTGTGCTGTGGAAACAGGCTCCTGAGAGGTCAGGCAGCCACCTAAGACTTTGCAGCTAATGAGTGACGGAGTTGATTTGGGCTCTGGGAAAACCAGATAAGCTCTTAGTCCTAGATGGATCCATGAGGCAGTCTAGACACAGTCAGAGTTAGGAAATGCCTCACTGTATTACCGTCCTGCTGGTCAGTGAACTCCCCTGCACCTCCATGTGGCAGCTTCTTCCTTGCCCACATTTGGGCTTTCTCAGACACCTGGCCTCTCTCCTTCCTTGCCCTCTGTACCTACCTACCCACCCTGCTATGTCCCTTTCCGGCCCTTCCCCAGCCCATGAACAGTGCTGCACATAACAGTGAGCATCTGCAAAGGTCACTCTGCACTGTGGCAGTTTATTCTTGCCAGTTTGCTGCAAGTTTGCAATAGCTTGAGAAAGCTAATAAGCCCCCGATTCCCAGAGTGAGATGAGATTTCCTGACCTGCCTAGAGAGCAATAGCTGAAAAGCCAGGTATCAGCTGATTACCTCTTTGGGACTTTGAGGGGAAGGCGGAGGTGGGCAGGGCCATACCACTCATTCTCTTGGTGTGTAAAAGGCATGCCCTTTAGGGAACACACCAGCCACAGGGGCTTTGTGTCCAGGGGGCTGGATTTTGTGTGGGCTGCTCAGGCCCTGGGCTTGCTCTGAGCTCTGCCTGTTTTTGGTCTTCCAGTCCACAGCCGCCACAGCCCCAGGTCCCTGAGACTCCCTGGGCAGATGAGGGCGGCTCCATTTATCACCTGACCGATGAAGACTTTGACCAGTTTGTGAAGGAGCACTCCTCTGTCCTCGTCATGTTCCACGCCCCATGTGAGTGGAACTCTGCTCCCCCACCCTCTCCTCCCGCAGAATAGGGTGGGCAAGCTGTCTGGGGACCAGAGCCCAGCTAAGCCAGGGACACAAGGGGGACAGGCGAGGTACCCACCCTGCATCACCATCAGAACTGCACAGAAGTCCTGTTCAGGCTGCATGTGAGTCCCTGCCCCTTGAAGGCTGGAGTGGCTTCCTCCAAGTCAGCATAAACTAAAGGAATCAGGAGTGAAAATGTCCTTAGATTCTACCCCGAGTAGGGAACCAAGTCCTGTGCTTGTATAGTAGCTGTGTGGGCATCGGAGGGCCATGGCTGGAGTTTTGGATCTCCCAGTATCTGCAATGCCCTCTCTGGTACCAGTCTCACCCTGAGATGACCACAGTGAGCCAAGGAAGCCACATGTGTCCCTGCTATAACGTGCACTTGATAACACCGGAAGGACTATAGCTTAGGATTCTTTCAGGCCAGCATCCTTCCCTGCCTGTGGAGATGAAAAGTAACTTTATTTAGTTGGTTTCCGAGAGAGAGAAGGCTGCTCCAAGAAGGGTGAGGAAGGGTCATGTGAGAGGAAAGGGATGCAGCCCCACCCAGCACAGAGCCAGGAGACTGTGGCCCCTCTGGGAGTGAGAGCAGGATGCTCAGCACAGAGGGTGTACTGTGTAGGATGATCTCATGTAGCCTTCTGTCAGCTCTTTGCCCAGTAATGGTGAGTGACAGATTGTGGAGGAGAAATAGGCCAGGAAGTACATGCCTCACAGATCAGTGGCATGGGATGTCACAGTGCATGGGATGGTTGGTCTCGTCTACAGAAGCACGTTCCGTGAGGAGAAAACATGATTAATCTCTTCATCATGAGGGCTCTTGTGCTAATGGTTGTGCGGTGATAAAAGAATGGGTTCTGGGTTATTGTTTATCTTTCCCACAGTGCCAACAAAGTGAGTATGATTAGCCCCATTTTGCAGATAGGAGACTGTCATGCAGAGAAATGACCCTGACCAGCCACCTCTCACAAGTCCTGAACTGCATCAGACTTTAAAGGCCACTGGATCCAGGAGGAACAGGCTCAAGCTCTGACCCATGGGATCCTGCCTGCTCTCCCCTTCCCTGAAGCAGCGGCTGTAGTTAGTCTAGGAATTGTCCAGAAACACACTATTATTGTAGACCTCCCCAAGTCCTTCTTTCTTACAGGTGCTCAATTCTTAAGATCCAAAGGAAAAGTATTTCCTATGGCTCCTTTCAGTTTCTAGAAAACTTATTTTTAAAAAATTACAAAAACAGATTTTTTAAAAATTAAAAAGCTAAAAAAAAAAAAGTTTCAAAGACCCTCCAGTCTTGAGCCTGGCATGGTGGCACACACCTGTGATCCCAGCACTTGGAAGGCTGAAATAAGTTCACTGCAGATTCCTGGCCAGCCTGGGTCACATAGTGAATTAAAGCCTGAATCACACAGCAAGACCCTGTATCAAAAGAAAAGAAAAAACACCCTCCAGTTTTGCAGGACCCTCCTGATTAAGGGCAGTGATAGATAAGGCCATAGGGGTGTGTCTCCTCCAGGTCTGTGAGTGCCTTGCTGAGGGCAGCCCCAAGATCAGAGGCAATAGAAAGACTCCCCAGTGTTAGGACAGCTGGACAGTATTGCAGCAGTCTCCCCAGCCAGATGTGCTGCCCTAGCCAGTCTCAGAGTTGTTGATGGAAGCAAGTCTTGCAAGAAATTACTATGTTGAATCCAGAGCTGAAGTTGCCTTCCTTATATCCCTGTCCCAGCAGTAAGGGCAGATACCGCCTGGCTGTTTTCACCCCCCACTTCAGGTCACTCCAGCATGTTCACCTGCATGTGTCTGTTCTTCTGGTCTGAGTTGAGAGCACCCACCCATGCGCTGGCCACTCATATCTCTATGTGAGTTTATTTCTGCTTCACTATAGAAGGAGAGGGATCAGGCAAAAACATGAGGTTAACTTCCCGGGGAACTGCCTGTTAACGTTCCTGTCAGATGGCAGTGACTTTCCCATTAAATCTTCTCTTGTACCCCCATTTTCATCTGAAGGCATGCTCTTCAGCCTGGGGAGGGACAGAATGCTCATGTTCTAGAGGGGTCTCAGAGCTCAGGACAGGTGAGCTGAGAGCAGACCTCTGAGCTGCCTGGCTTTACACCCCATGCCAGAGAGCCCAAAAGAATCCCCCTTCCCCCAGGAAACCAGGACAGGTGTCAGGAGTGCCACCCGCAGTGCCACCCAGGTTTCCCAAGTGTAAAAGAGATGAGTTTTGGCTATCAGTCTTACCGGTGTCCATCCCAGACTAAATAGGGAGTGGTTTGCAAACAGACCGTTTTGGAGTTTAGGAAAATGACTTGGGATCTGTCAGCATAGAAGACCGTTGGTTGTACTTGGGACGGCTGGATGTGCTCAGGTCATTTCTTGGGATAGGATTACTGCCTTGATAGTCAGCATGCCTTTCATTTGTCAAGATGTTCGACAGCGTGAGTTGCTGGTGACCTGACTGATGGGAAGAATTGGCCAGGCTGGTGCCATGGTGGAGGGAAGCATTCTCTCCCTGCCTTATGACTAGAGAGCCTATTCAGTAAATCCTCAATTTATAAACAAGTTCTGTTCTGGGAGAACGTCCATAAGTCGGATTCATTCATAAGTTCAACAAAGCAAGTCTTACACACCTTTGACACAGATATACAGTGTATATTGCTTTGCACTTCCTAGAAGACCCCTCCATATCATCACTGCTTTTCCTCTTGCTTCCGGACATCCTGGGCTCTGAGTGAGTGCTATACTATTCTACACTGTGGCACTGTACAGGGAGCACAGGGAGCACTGTGACAGTGTTTGGCAGACAGGTGAGCTACTTCCACGATTTGTTCACATCTACCATTGTTCGTAATGCAAGGTCCATTGATATTTGTGAAAATTTGCAACTCCAATGTTCATATGCTAGGGATTTATTGTACTTGCTTTTAGTCGGCAGCTTGTTGAAGCTATAAAATACAAGACATACTTTCACATTCAGAAGGATGAGTTGGGAAAATGGTAGCCAGCTAAAATGTCAGACAGTTGCATTAAGATTTTAAAATATCCCAACAGACTGAGATAGTGGGACTCAAACTAAAAAGATGGATTAATTTTATGACTCTCAGCTAATTGTAAAAGTAATGCATATACATTTTATAAAGGGTTAATATGGGAAAGTACTGAGAAGAAACTTAAAATTATTCCTGATGCTGGCTCCCAGAGAGAACCATGGTCTTTTCTTTGCAGTGTCATTTCTACTCCCCTAGTAAGTGCTTGGCTGATGCTCATTTCTTTCCTAGTCCCAATTTGAAAGGCCAGGGAGAGAGAGGGTCTTTAGCTGTCCTCCTAACCTGTGCCTACCCCAGGTGGGTGATCATAAATGCAGGTTCCAGAGGCAAGTCACTCACTGCTCTGCCTGAACTTGTATGGGGCACCTGTGTTCTGCACTACTGGGCTTTTGACCAGAGAGCTTCATGGGCCCTGGTTGTAGTATATCATCAGTGCCCTGGGACTGGACCAACCTTGAGACTTCCACTGGCCCCAGCTTCTCTAACGTCTTCCCAGCTTGCTTGCCACTCACTTCTCACCTCAGCCTCTCTCATGGCCTCATGTCTCCCTCTTTCCCCTTCCCAGTGAGTCTGTTAGAAGCCCATACAGATTTTTTGATGCGCCTGAAACCTGGATTGTTACTGAGTAAATAAGCATAGGTAACTCTCAGGCTATACCCTCCACATGGGCCAGCTCCAGCATGCCCTGGGTCACCCGAGATCTCTGAGCAGGTATGTCCCATGGACCCTGCCCTCCAAGGACTGGGCTGGGCCTCCAGAGAAGGCAGAAGGGGGCATGGCCACATTCATGGTGTTGTGTGGGAAAGAACCTGCCCGTAGCCTTGTAGCAGCCTCTGTCACACAGTACTCCTTTGTCTGTGAGTCTTTGCACTTCGCTGTCCTTTGGCCCTTAGCACAGGCCTTGGCATGGATGTAGGAGGCTGAAGCTTGAGCCCAGTTCTTCCATCCCGCAGATAACAATGCTGGGGTCTGCAGAGGCCATGTCTGTAAGACACTGGCTGCTGCTGCTCCCTGGTGCCTTTTCCTTTTTTCTGTAGCATCCATGTGAGAAGTCACTTTGTCCATTCTCTTCTTGTTCTTTGTTTTCTGTCCTTCTCGTGACTCCTGGGGAAAGACATGTGCCATCAATTATACTACCTGACAGTGGGATTCAAAGGAACAAGGACATGTTGTATAAAAGGAGAGAAGGTTAAAAGGAACAAGGAAAGGAATCCCTGAGGAGCAGCTTGTTTTCCTGCCAGGCCCATTGACATCCATGCAGGCCTAAGAAGCTGCTAGGGAATCGTCCTCTGCCCAGTGCTGCAGGGGCTTGGCAGAGCCATACAGCTTACCAGTGCCTGCCCATGCCCATCTGCCCCATTCTTGGCAACAGGCCCCAGGTAAGATGTTTTCTTTGCCCCAGCTCAGCTCCAACAGGTGTATGCTAGAGGCCACTGCTCCTGCCTGCCTTCAGGAGCTGCCTTCAGGCTCCAGACTTTTTACTTTATTTTTGTCTTGTTTACAAAATGATATATGGTCTTTCTAGAAAATCTAGACGGTACAGAAAAATGGTAATAATCAAGGAAAAAAATTACCTATAATCCATGATCCAAAAGCAACCTCTTCATGTTCTGGCATCATTCTTCCTATTCTCTTTATCTCCCCTGCCCCCTTTTTAATTTTTATAGTTTAGATTAGCATATATAGGGGCCGGGGATTTAGCTCAGTGGTTTCGCTGCCTGCTGCGTAAGCTCAAGGAGCTGAGTTCGATCCCCAGTACCAAAAAAAAAAAAAAGTCTGTACCCAACATAACATCAGAGATAAAATTGGCCTTTTTTTCAACACACATCTAGATTTGTATAACCATCATGCCATAAAACACCTTCAAGCTACCGCTTTTATTTTTTAATTGTACAAATAATTTAAGAATAATAACTTTGTTATTATAATAACTTTGTTATTGACAGTGCAAGGTCCCAGGATTTGTAAGAAAGAATGAAAAGCCCCCCCCATCCCCCCCAACCTAGGTTGGGCCTTCACTAAAGGTGGAAGAGTCTTCTTATCTGCAGCACTTTCACCTAAATTACAGGATTTTTCCTTTTTTCTTTCCTTAATATAGTATTGTTCCCTATATATTTTGTCAGTGAGTCTTTTTTTTTTTTTTACTTAACAATAGGTCTTGAAGATGTTTTCACATAAATATAGGTGTTGTCTACCTCAGTCTTTTAAACCACCAAACAGTATTTTATAATCGGGATATACCATTGAGTTTTAAAGCATTCCCCTATTGATAGACATTTGCCTACTTTTTCACTACTCAAACAATACAATGAATGCTTGTAAAGATATGAATTAGAGAACATGTCTAAACATTTGGTATAAATTGCTAAAGTGAAGTTGCCTGGCCATGGGGTCAGTGTGCTGCAGCTTTGGTAGATACTGCTAGATTGCCTTCCTGAAAGGTCTGATTGTACCTAGAAGTATGTGGCAAAGCCTGCACCTTTGTGACCACAGATACTGTAAGCCTTTATATTTCTGCTAAGGTGGCTAAAAGTCAACCTTTCTGTAGCTTTCTGAGCTCTGGAGAAGCTGAACATCCTTTCGTGTGGTAACCAGCTGTGTTAGTCAGCTTTTTGTCACTGTAACAAAATATTGTACCTGAGAAAATAAGCTTAAAAGGAAGATTTATTTTGGTTAATGGTTTCAGAGGTATCAGTCTGTGGTTACTTAGCTGTGTTGCCTTTGGCCCTGTGATGGGATAGAATATCATGGTGGGGAGCACATGGTAGAAGAGAGCCGTATGCCTCATAGCCGTCAGGAAGCAGAGACAGACAGACAGGAAGGGCTGGGGGCCAATATGCCTTCAAGGACGTACCCTCAGTGACTTCATTTCCTTCACTTCCTCCCACCCCTACAGTTTCTACCCAGTAGCACCATCAGCTAGGGACCAAACATGGACTCTTGGGGAACATTTAAGATCTAAACCATAACACTATCCTTTCATATTTCTTCCATGGGCCACCTACTCCTATCTTTTGCTCATTTAACCTAGAATATATAATTATGGATGTTAATCTTTATTTTCTACATTTTCAATGCTCTCTTAGTCTGCTTTAACTTTGGTTATGGTGCATCTCATTATACAAAGCTTGACATTTTTTTTGTAGCTGTATATTTATTGAGCACTGTTGAGCAACAACCAGGCATTTTTCTAGGCACTTGCCATGTATTAATTTATTTCATCTTCACAACAAATCCTGTGAAGTTGATACCATGATTATGCCCATTTTATAAATAAGAAAAGGGAGGTAGTCACAGGTCAAGAAATTTACCAAAAGTCACCTAGCCAAAGAATTGCAGCCATGATTAAAACCAGGGAGTGCTGGAAGCCATGCTTAAGCCTGAGCCATTCTGTAAGTCTGCCTTATCTATCTTTACCTCTTGGATCTTGTAAGCTGCTTAGGAAATCCACTCAGGGATATGAAAGCAGTGTCCCACATTTTGTCATAATATTTTTGGTTTTTATATTTCTTCTTTCTTTCTTTTTTTTGGTACCAGGGATCGAACTCGGGACTTTGTACTTGCAAGCCAAGTGGTGGAACCACTGAGCTAAATCCCCAGCCCTATATTTCTTTCTTTTCTTTTCTTTTTTTTGAGACAGGGTTTTGCTATGTAGTCCAGGCTGGTCTTGAACTCACTTCCTGCCTCAGCCTCCTGAGCCATTTCCTTCTTTAATTCATCTGAATTTTTCATTTGTTCATTGTCCCAGGTAGGAGAAAGGGATTTAATTTTGTCTTTTTATCCATACATCTTTCTTTACAGTTTCGCCTTAACAATTACCTTGTATTTTCTTTCTTCTTTCTTTTTTTTTTTTTGGTACCGTGGATCAAACTTGGGTTCTTGCCCTTGCAGGGTAGGCGACAGAACCACTGAGCTAAATCCCCAGCCCTGCCTTGTATTTTCTTATGTTATCAAAAGTGCCTTTTGTACATGCTTTTGGTGGCCACATAATATTCCATTGTATAATGGTGCTATAAATTGCCTACCCAGCACTGTAACATTGAGGGTTTGAGTTGCTAACTGAATTTCCCATTATAAATCATCCTGCAGAGAACACATAAATATTTGTTCACATGTCACATTATTTCCTTAGGATTTAATCCTGGAAATAAAATTTTGAAAACTCGTCATCCATATTTTCCAGTAACATAAAGGGGGAAGAAAAAAAAAAGGCACTGTGCAAGAAGAGGAAAGCAGACTGCGGGGCCTAGAGGCATCTGTTATCCTGTGAGTCTGCCACGAGATACCTGTCATGAGTCAGCTTTGGCGTGTAGACGGTCGGGAGCCTCGGAAGAGCCCTGTGGCCTCCGTGGGCCCTTTCACTGTGGCCAGACATCAGTGGTTCCCCTTACATCTATAGGAACTGCCCCTGGCAGGCCATAACCAAGAACCAGGGAGGGGCTGCTCTGGGAACCCAGCTACCATGGGGCTTTACAGATTAATCTGGTCCCCTGAAATATTCTGGCTCAGGTATCCAGGAAATCTGCATTGCTGATCTGTAATAAAATAGTAAGTATAATTGAATGTAATGAAATCCAGAGGAATGGGAGGACTTGGGGCTGACAGAAAGCCATCCTTCCCCAGCCAGACTGTCACCACAGAGCTGTCGTGCAGACCTTCTTGCCAGATCATGGAACTACAAACAAGTGCACTTACACTGATGATAAAAAACCAACAAGGAAGTTGAGCCATAAAACTTAATGGCCTATCAAATCACAATGAGGACACTAAGTGCGGCAGGCCACACCCCTGCCTCCCACATCTAACCCTCCTGCTCTCGCCATCTCGCAGCCCACACAGCCAGGGACATCCTGAAGGCCAGACCCAGGAGGTGGGACTCAGGTCCAGGTATCGTCCAAATCACCATGGCTCCCCCAAACCATGAGGGTATCAGGGAGGGAGGCACTTGCTCAGCCAGGCATTTATCTTCCTCTGGCCCTGGCCAGACTCTTCATCATAAATGATGTTTGCAGAAGTTTATTGCTTGGACTTAGTGTCATGTTTAGGGGGCAGAGGAAAGAGACGCTAGAATTGAAAACCTTAACAATATCTAAAGAGCTCTAGGGTGTGTAACAGAAATGTTAGAACAACATCCATAGATATTGAAAACTTCTGAATACATTCTTAGACCTAGTAAGGGGCAGGGGAAGTACACAAATGGTATAGGGAAGGAAGGGTGTGTACACAGTAACCGGCTTGGTTGCTGGCCATACAGAGTAGAAGTGCTTAGTCAAATTAGCAACTATGTATTTGATGAAAGCCATGGCATTTGCCTGTAAAACATTTAGTCCATTTAAGTCTTGTATATTAGCTTTCCATCACTGTGACAAAATCCTGAGATAATAAATTTAAAAAGAGGAAAGTTTTGGGCCTGGAATTTAGCTCAGTGGTTCTGGCACCTGCCTTGCAAGCGAAAGGTCCAGAGTTCGATCCCCAGTACCAAAAAAAAAGAGGAAAGGTTTATTTTGACTCACAGTACCAGAGATTTTAACATGACCCATTGGCCCCATTGCTTTGGGGCCTGTGGCAAGGCAGTACCTCAGGGTGGAGTGCAAGGTGGAAGAGGCTGCTTACCTGATGGTGGCCAGGAAGTGAAGAGGGGAAACAGGAAGGGGCTGCATCCCATTAGCCCCTTCAGGGGCACACCCCTAGTGACCTAACTTCCTTCTACTAGGCTCCACCTTTTGAAGGTTCCACCACCTCCCACCAGCACCATGGTCTGGGAACCTACCCTTTAACACTTAGGCCTTTGGGGAGACTTGTCCCAACCATAACACCTTGTGTGCAGCAAGTATAAACCTAAACTGTACAAAAAATGTGTGTGGAGCCCTAGTCATCAGCATCCGCTAAATAGATGGCCGAGCCCCTGCCTGACCAACCTTACATTCCAGCTAAAGGAATAGACAGGGCACAGGTAGCCAGGTTACTCCAGCTACTTTGAGTACATTTAAGAAACTCAAACATTATTGGAAGTGAGCATGATGGGGTGAGGCTCCCTAGAGGTATGTGGTCAGAAAGCATCTCTGAAGAAGGGAAATTTAAGCGGAAGCTTGAGAAATGTGGAGAAGTGAACCATGCATAGACTGGGGAAGATCAGGTTCCAGTAGGGGCAAGAGCACATTCAAGGGCGGCCCTGAGGTAGAAACAGGCTTGATATGATGGGAGAAGGGAAGGAGGACCCAAGACTGCAATATAGACAAGAGTGAAGGGATCTGAGCTGAGGTTGGAGGCCAGGTGGGAGTATGATAATGAATTTGGATTTTAACCTACCTGTGATGGGGAGCCCTTGGGAAGGTTTAAGCAAGGGAATTCAGTGTGATTTGTGTTTTGAAAACGACACCCTGGCTTCTCTTAAGTACCAGGAGATACCAATAGAACAGTCTCAAGGTAACATAAAATCAAGTGCCATGGAAATAGCTCAATAAGAAGTATTTCCTGATTAGAGGAGAAGTAGCTCATCAGTGGGGCTGGAGTGTGCTGAGAACACTCCAAGTGGGGCCAGAACCCAGGTGGATCTTGTGGGTTTATCCAGGGTGGATGCTGTGCAAGGAAAGGCCTTTCCCATGAGGAAAAGGGCCATGAAGAGGGGCACAAACACCTGCATTTGAGCTAATGCCTCTGGAGATTTCCAGCATGTACTCCTGCCAGCCCTCTGCATCCATGGGAGACATCACAGCTGATCCCACCCCTCTGCTGTGCAGTGAGCTAATTCTCAGTCTCAGAGCACCTCCAAGGAAGCCAGCAGGTGGGATGGAGTCTATTTGCCACCCCAGCAAGGCAGTGGCATCAAAGGGCAGGAAGCTGATACAGGTCTGGAGGTGCAACTCTCTACCAGTGTAAGCTGAATTCTCTCATCTTCAGGGGTCCTGCCACAAGAATGAGACAATTTGGAAAGAAATGGTGATTTCTGTCAGTGGCTGTGGCTGGCTCTTCTGTCTTCTCTCCCCTGACCCCCTGTCCAGCTCCCCTGTCTGCCTTGACCATGGACTCTGCCAGCAACATCCCCCACATCATGTTTAGGGGAGAAGGTTTCTAGAGTCATCTCCCTGCTTCTGCTCCTGTGGCAGCCACTGGGAAGCTCAGGCCTGGGTCCCCGAGCCTGCCTGGGAGTTTGCTGTGCGCTGCTGGGCTGAGCCAGGCTGTCTCAGCAGTGGCACTTTGAGGACACTTCGGAGATTGCTCACTTCATTTTCTGTAGGGCAGGCTGGACTCCGGGCAATGAATAGCAGGGATGCCTCTGAGCTTCCTGCACAGGCTGGGCCTCCTCACTGCCCCCCAATCAAGGGAGCTCAGCCTGGAGGAGGAGGATGGGGTGCTCACCTTAGGCAAGGTACAGCGAGCTGTCAGCCTGGAGAGGATGGAGGGCTGTAGGATTTGTAGAACTTTTTCATCCTGGCCATAAGCCTCAAAGGACCCTTTATTACTCTTTTATTTTTAGTTAGAATCAGTTTTTTAAAATCTTTCTCTATTTCATGTTACATCAGTAGAACCTTGTACAACAAAACCCCATGTGTCCTGACCTGAAGATGGACACAGCAGGCTATCTGAGCCTGTATACCTGTGGGGCAGCCCTCCCTGACTTCTACATTCCTCCCCAAGAAAGGGATTGGCTCGGTGTCTTCTGCTCTGCCCTACCCTCTTAACCTGGGCTCTGTGATCTGTGAGCCAGGGGGGATTCTGTTGTTGTTGGGTTTTTTTGGTACTGGGGATCGAACTCGGGACCTTGTGCTTTCAAGGCAGGCAATGGAACCACTGAGCTAAATCCCCAGCCCTAGGAGGGATTCTGGATTCCTCCGAAGTTACTTACGAAGTTGGGGGTACAGATGCATCAGTAGGGGAGAGGGGGAGAGGAGCTTTCATTGGTCCCAAGCATAGGTGTCCCATGGCCAGGTTCCTGCCTCATTCCCCAGCCAGGTGGAGCTTCCTCCTGACCACCCCCTACATATACACACGCCCTGCTGCTGAGGTGGCTGTCGCTGTGGATGGTAGGCTTTGTGTCCCCATCTAGGGCTGGGTTCAGTGAAATGGAAATAGCTGTGTACGCTGTATTCTTCAGGTACATTCTGCTTCATGGGTTTTTGTGGTCACTCTTGGGAATCTGCTTGTAATCGAAATATAAAATTGTGTCTGTGGGGAAAACAACCAACTTGCCATAACAACCCCCTTGTAACCCAATAGTTTAGAAAATGACAAATGTGTTATGATGATGTTACGTGTTCATTTCTGGAAAATAATGTTCTTACATTTACAAGAGTGATGACCCTGATCCCTTTGCAGGTCATGGATAGGGGATCCTGAGTGGGCTCCAGGCAGCCCAGTGGGGACAGGAGCTGAGTTGCTCTGGAGGAGCCAGCAGGCCTTGGTCTGGCAGTGGAATTCTTCCCTGCCGATCAGGGCCTGAGGATCCCTCATTCCTCTGCGGCTGCTTTGCCTTGCTGATTCAGCCACACTGTCTCTGTTTCTTACTAACTTACCCCATATGTCTTTTTATCTGCCTCCTCTGAAAGTCTACCCAACTCCTGGTGACCCTTGTTGTTCTCTTCTAGTTGTTTAATTAGGGATGTTCTTCTCTTTCCTGACCAATAAATATTTGTCATGCACCTATTAAATGGTGATCCCTTTTGCTTCACGTGGAGGGACAAGGTAGAAAATCCTGATGTGCTGCCTTTTAGGATTCACAGTGTGGTACTTAAAATCCAGTATGATGAATATTAATGTGTGCACAGCATGTAGCAAGGCTTACCAGTGCCAGCTCCCCAGGGGGAGGGGGAGGGATGGGGACAGGGACTGCTGTTCTTTTTTTTTGGTACTGGGGAATGAACTCGCGCAGCAGGCGGTGAATCCCCTGAGCTAAATCCCCGGCCCCGGGACTGCTCTTCTTTGACTCATCTTTTTTTTTTTTCGGTACTGGGGGGTTGAATCCAGGGTCTACACATTGAACTATCTCTAGCCCTTTTTAAAAAAATCTTTTTTTAAAAAAATTTTGACACAGGATCTTGCTAAGATCCTCAGGCAGGATTCAAATTTGTAATCTTCCTGCTTCAGCCTCTCAGAGGGCTGGGATTACAGGCATGGGCCACCATGCCCAGCTTCCATGGTTCATCACTTGAAGTTATTGTGTATACACTAGATTCCCCTCTGGACCAAAAAACGTGGTCCTCTGGAAGAGAGGCTGGAAGAGCCAATGGGCTGAAACCTTTTCTCCCCTCTTTTCTGTATTGTACCCCTCCAGAAGTAGGGAGCTCCTGTACAGCTATAGGAGGGTATGAGCTTGGCATCTTCTTGCCCATTGGGCCAAATGAAGCCTTTGAGTTAAGGATTTGAGGTGTTTCTCTGCCATGGGGCCATTTGGAGAGAAAGAGAATGTTAGTGCAGGCAAGAATTGTAGCCATTCCCCAGGTTGCATTCTGTCAGGGTCTGTGTCTTTGACTGAGTCCTGTCCACAGTACTCTCTTCAGAAGAGTATGACAACCCTGCCTGGGAGCTGGATGATCAGTTAGGTTTCCTGTCATCAGTAAGTGGGGGTAGCCACTCTGGGGCCCCTTGTCCCTGGGGGGAATGGGGCAAGAGTGGACTGGAGAAGCCAGGTACAGGCAGGAATGGAGTAGAAGGAACGAGACAGGTTTGTGTGTCATTGCCACCTGGGGCTGAGATCTGCAGGGATGACCTTGGAGGAGACCAGAGCTTTCATCCCCACCATGGGCTCAGTGGAGGCAGCAAAGCCCATTCTATGGTTCAGGTGCCATCCAGGAGGATGTAGAAGGGCTCTGATCAAGTTAAGACTGCAACCTTCTGTCTTCCTTTCTTGTTTTTTGTTGTCTTAACAGTCAGAATTGCAGTGCTCTCAGCTCCCACACAGTATTGCTCCCCTGAGAGGGCTGAGCCACCTCTTGGCACCCACTGAGCCCAACTGATTCAGGGTCCCCATGCAGTCAGCTCCCCTTGAAAGTAGCCTTGAGCCAGTCAGGGTCCCCTCATCTCCCAGCACCCTGAACATCAGGAGCCAGAAAGCATTCTTCCTATAGAAATGAAAAAGTTGACTAGTGTCCTGACGTCATCTGCACAAAGTGCCTGTTCTCTTTTTAATGTATCAAGTTTTATTCTTCATAACATCTGACTGTAAGGAGACAGCAAAGCCGTCTTTTTCCTGAGAAAATACTTTTAATTTGGAAACAGCAAGTCAAATCCCTGAGTTGTCGCATCATAGCCTCGCTCCCTGGGGGACAGTTTGAGCTTAAGCTCTCCCCATACTCGTGCTTCTGTGGACTCTTACTCCCAACTTTAGGCTGGAGAAGATGGTGAGGGTGCTTCATGTGGGGCCAGGAGGCCCACACAGCCTGCAGCATGGACCCCAGCTGGATCGCTCGGGTTCTCAGCCCCACACTGTGACCTTGGCTGTACGTGCAGTCTTGAGCAGTCACCTGCCCTCGTGGTGCCTCAGTTTCTGACTGTAAAACAGACTTCTTGTCAGTTCCTACCTTGTATGCCTAATGTGAGGCTACAAAGTACTAGATTGGTACCCAGCACACCAGCATGTTGCATATGTTGGTCATGTACTTCCTCTATTTTTGTCTCTCGGGTAACCTTCCAATGTAGCCTGTCCCATGGATCAGGCAGAAGAGTTCTCTTCTGTGAGCTGGCATTTGTCTGCGTCTCTCCTCGGTACCCAGTTCCTGGATACGGAACAGGACTGTCCTAGGGAGGCAGCACAGGGTACATCCCAGAGCCTTCATGCCATAGGAGTGGCTTGTTTTCTTTCCTCCACACAGGGTGTGGACACTGTAAGAAAATGAAGCCAGAGTTTGAGAGTGCAGCAGAAGTTCTCCATGGAGAAGCAGAGGTAAACATCTTCCCAGCCCCTCACCATGCCCTTTGAAGAGTTGCTAGCACACAGAACATTACAGCGGCTTTCCCTGCAAGCCTTGAAGCCACTCTCCCGGTCTAGAGGTCTGTGGTCCTTCCATGTCTCCCAGTAGACATCGAGGTTGGACAGGGGCCTCTGCCAAGGATAGAGCGGGGGTAGAAAGCCTATGGGGCGTGTTTCTGTGCCTGTGACCTCTGCCTGTGCCCTCTTTGCTCTGGGGCCCTAATTTTTGGGAGCAGGCCCTACTTGGCCCAGTGCGGCTGGTGGGGCAGACTCCAAAGGCTCACCTCAGTCCATAAATGAGAAGTGAGGGACATGCCAGCATTCAGTTACTCCTTGGGATATGTGAGGCAGGCCCAGGAGGGATGGGGCAGCGCATGGGTTCCTCTTTCCACCAGCACCATGTCTGAGGCTGTAATGCATGGTTGGCCTTTCCCCCATCCCAGAGCTCTGGTGTCCTTGCAGCTGTCGATGCCACTGTCAACAAGGCCCTGGCAGAAAGATTCCACATCTCAGAGTTCCCAACATTGAAGTATTTTAAGAATGGAGAGAAATATGCAGTGCCCGCGCTCAGAACAAAGAAGAAGTTTATTGAGTGGATGCAGAAGTAAGTTTTATGGTCTCAGTGGCACATCATGACTGTGGCTGTTGGCCCCTGGAGACAACCTCAAGGAGACGAAGTGAGCTTTAGGGCCCGCTGTTCTTGGTTCAGGACAAACCTGACCTCCTTGGCTTAGGGCCACCCATTGTGTGCTGACCCTGTGTTCTAAGACAGCAGGTTACTAGTAGGCCTCCTAGGTGCACTCTCCAGAGCTACCAAGTGTGTGTTTCCTTTTCTCTGTCGAAGCTTCCCTAGCCCCAGTGTCATCATCTGCGATTTATTCCCTCCTGTTTTGAGTAAGGAAACACAGCTCGTCACATCCTGAACTGGGCTGATTTCACCCCAGGTTTGCTGGTGACTGCCTGGGCCTCCTCTGGTGTCTGCGCTTCTGGCTGCTGTGATTTGGGGTTGAGCATAAAGACTTCAAAGAACCCCCCTCAGATGCAAAGCTCATCGTAACAAAGCAACATGAACTGATTGGCCTAACAGTAGCAGTTTATTTTCTTACGATTCTGGAAGCTAGAAGTTAGATATCCAGAGGTTGACAGGGTTAGTTTCATCAGAGGCCTCTCCTTGGCTTGTAGATGGCTATATTCTGCCTGTGTCTTCCCATGGTCTTTCCTGTGTGTACATCTGTGTCCATAGAAAGACACCAGTCATATTAGATTATAGCCTTCCCTAATGACCTCATCCTGACTTAATTATTCCTGTAAAGACTCTATCTCCAAAGATTACCTTTAAAGGTACGGAGGCTAAGGCTTCAACATATGAATTTTGGAAGGACACAGTTCACCCATACAGCCTGCAAGTCCAGAGATTTGAGAAGCTTTGACCCAAAGACCCTGCTCACCCAAGGAATTAGAGCACGTGGTTGCTAGCATTTGCCCTCCTGTGATGGGGCAGACTTGGCCCAGCACACAAATGCCCTGAGAAAGGGAAGAAGCCTACAGCCACACTTGAGTAGCAGAAGTTGTTATCAGAACACAATTGAATGACCTTTCCCCTGCCTGCCACACCTAGCCACTGCCAGACTCAGATGCTTACACATTACTTGAGTATTTAAGGATGTCTCCCAATTTCAGCATGGAAGAGGGGAAAAATAAAAGTGACCACGCTCCAACCTGCACAGGTACATGGAGTGGTAATGCCCACATTCAAGGTGAGACTTGAAAGCCACAAAACATGATAGCTGTGCAAAATAATGGTGTCTTGGCAGAGGTGCTCTGCTAGGTACTTGGATGCACATAAGCTTTACCTGGCAGGAGGAATGTATTGAAGGTACAGATTCTGTACCTGAAGCTTTGATTTAGGAAATGTGCATGGGATTCTCAGCCATGGTATTTGGGGGAGCAGCAGCATATGGAATGGAAGCAAAATTGGCAAAGAGCAGGAGAGGCCTCTGGTAAGAGGTGAGTGTGCTGGGGAAGTCCTGGCCTCAGTTCCTCCCACATTATACTGCTCATCCACCAGAGGAGAATCCTGAGTAGCCAGGGCTTTGACTTACGGACCAGAGGAAATGGTTTGCCTCCACAAGAGACAAAACACTCACTGCTCTTGGGACTTCTGGTGTCTGAAGCAGGTGGCTTATTCATCCCTGCCATTGCAGCCTTGCTATGGGAAGCACTGAGTCCATGGGTGATCTGGCCAGGTCCTAGGGATCAAGAGCCAGGGGGATCAGAGTGGCAATCATTGTCAATCAGCACCCCTGAGGCCTGGACACAGCACAGGGGTCTTGTCCTTGTGTGTAGTCCCACTCCTGAGAGCCTGAGAAGCATGCTCTTGAGACCATGGACGTTGGAGTCAGAGAGACCTGCACTGTGGTCATGACCCCAAGCCTTGTACTTGACCTCCTGAAGCCCCAGCTTCCCATCTGTGAAATGGAGACAATACTTTTTTTCACAGACTTGTGGAATTAAGTTAGACTGTTGTGAAAAGTTCTTAGCATTAGACATCATACAGAAATACTCGAAGAAAGGAAGTGAATTTATTACTTATCCTAGCCATTGTGGGGTGAGGGCTTCAACTGACAGTATCAGTGCACAAGGGATGATACCACCCACAATTCATAGATTGGTTTTTTTTTCCCTGTGCTGGTGATCAAACCTAGAGCCTGGCACATAGTAGATAAGTGCTTTGCCACTATAGTCCCAGCCTCCTGCTTTCCTATCTTGTGCTTTGCTTGTCCACAGATCCTCTTGAAGCCAGTTTTTATTCCTGTTTCAGTGATGAAGAAACTTAGGGTCAGATGGTTAAGGGCCTGCCCAGGAACAGATAGCAGTTCTTTCAGGCACTTGGAAGGGAGCCTTCAGGTGGGGTGTGAGGAGCAGATGGCTCCAGGAAGAGGATTGAGGCTCCTCACCCAGAAGCAGGGTGAGCAGACGGTGCCAGCTGAGGTGCATGATGTTTGCCAGTGTGTGCACAGGTGGCTGAGCTGCAGGTACCCGAGGCAGGTGCCAGAGGCAGCCTGGGGAGGCAGCATTCAGGTTAAAGGCAGAGCAGATAAGTCAGTTTGTTGGTGTCAGCTGTGGAGTCAGGGGACCTGGAGGACAAAGGAAAAGGAGGATGAAAGGAAGGCTCAAAGGAACCAGGCATGGTCACCAGTGCAGCGGCCATGACCCATAGGGAAAAGTTGGGGTAGGAAGGCTCCTTGGAGGAGGAAGGAGAAGGATTATGTTCTAAGTCTTGGGTTTGAGGTGGCAGTGGGACCTCCAGTGGAAATACCTGAAAAACACCCAGAAGCAGGCTCTTGGAGGAGAGGTCGGGTCTCAAGTCACCCTCAGCCACTGGAATCACTAAAACCATGCATGAGGGTAAGATATTTTGAAAACTTCAGAGGCTCTGAATAGAACAGGCAGAAGAGAGCTGTGGGATAGGCACAGGTGCGGGATGCTGTGGGTACTGAGTATTGGGATGGTTTGATGCCACACTCAGGTGACCGCCAGGCTGACCGTGCAGGGGCCATGGTGAGAGGACAGGGGAGGACACCGCAGCTTGTACAGTCTATCCCGCCCAGACACTTGTCAGAGAAGGAAGGGAGAGAGACCTTTGATTGTAGATGGGAAGCAAGGGCAGCAAAGGCTTTAAAAAGAGCCTCAGAGCTCTGCTGTAGTCAGTTTTCTGTTACTGTAACTAATGCCTGATATAGTTCACTTATAAAGAAAAATGTTTTATTTAGGCTTACAGTTTTAGAGGTTTCAGTCCATGGTTGATTGGCAGTGACTTAAAACCTCCCACTGGGCCCTGCCTTTGAAATTTGCCACCACCTCCCAATAGGGCCACTGTGGAAAATGAGCCTTTAACACACGGGCTTGTGGGGACACTCAAGATCCACACTGCAGTTAGCTCCATCCCCAGTGAGGCAGATGGAGGGAGCCAATGGAGAGGCAGAGACTGAGAGGCTTGTAGACATTCATTCAGCACCTGCCATTTATTGGAGCTTCCAGGTTCTTAGTAAATGTCAGTAGTTCGACTGAGTAGGTGCTTTGTATACACTGTCTCTGCTATCTAGACCCAGATATAGGTGCCTCTGTCGTCACTTAACAGAAAGGAAAGGCTCAGAGGGATTTGGTAATTTACCTAAGGTCACACAGCTGGCAAGTAAACTGGATCTCAGCCCAGGCCTGCCTCCCTCCTTGGCCTGTGCTGTCTCCACCAGAACAAAACCTTAGGAGCAAAAGATAATGGAAGGTCATCTAGGATCCCTTGAGAGGCAGAGAGGAGGGGCTGGGGAGCAAGGTGGAAGCCTTGGCCCAGGGATGATGGCCCACACCCAGAGAGGCACCTGACAGTCCCCTACCTCTTCACAAAGTGGCTCCCACTATAGTAGGAGCCCTCTTTGCAGATGGTAGATATGTTGTTGTCTAAACTGAGGTTTTTCAGTGAACTTTCAGAAAGACCGCAAAAGGATCCCTTCCTGTGTGTTCCCAGGGGGCTGGGGTGTGGTGGTGGGCACACCTGTGTGTCACGATCTCTCTTCATGACTGTTCCCCCTCTCCTGGCTTCCACAGCCCCAAGTCTCCCCTGCCACCGGAGCCCACATGGGAAGAACAGCAGACAAATGTGTTCCATCTGGCGGGGGACAACTTCCGGGACACCCTGAAGAAGAAGAAACACACCTTGGTCATGTTCTATGCCCCTTGTAAGTAGCTGGTGCTCGTGAGGGGTGAGGTAAGAGGGTTGCCTCCCCAAACAAGAAGACTTCATCCTCACGCGCAGGGGCCAAGGCAGCCGCTAGCCAACTCCATGGTCATCTCAACTAGAAGCCAGGCTGCCTGATTTCCTTCCAGGCTAGGAGGGAGGGTCTTAAAAATCCAGAACATCTTCCTGTCAACCCCATGAGGTACTCACCCCATTTTGAAGACGTGTCAGGCCTAAAGCCCGTTGCTCCTGTGTGTGGCAGGGACCAGTCTCTTCATATCTCTGGGCTCTTTCATGCCCCACCACTGTTTCCTCCCCAGCACGCCTCCAGACCCTCACTTCACCTTCAAGACAACAGAACCCCCTCCCCTGACCTTCCTGGTGGCTCTGGGCTGTGTTGGTTGAAGCTGTGGTACAGAGACAGGCACATCTGCTCCCACGCCCCCGTGTGATTCTCATTTTAATCAAAGCTTAAGCTGAGGAAGTGACACATTTGCCAACATTGGTGTTTGTCACCTCAGGTTTTTGTGTATTTCCATTTTAAAGTTGTTAATTGTCACTTAAAAAGAAAGGTTCTTAGAAATCCCCACTCTTCAGTTGCCCTTCTCTCTCTCCCCCAGGTTACAGCTCAGCTTAATGGAGTGAGGATAATAAAAGCCACCGTCTACAGAAAAGCCAGGCAGTTCGATCTAGTCATAAACCCACTCAGTTGTAGCCAACACTACTGCTTGCTCCCCTCCGGCTCCCACTGCTCCCCTGCTCAAGAGTCAGTAATTCCTGTCTCTTCTCACTCTCACTGTCTGGGAGGGTCCGTGGCCTGCCTGGTCCAGGGCTTCAGACTCCATCCCTCAGGCAACCAGCAAATCCTAGTCGCTTCGCTGCTCTTTGGCTTTGTAATACTTGTTCCTGGTTCCTTATAGAATTTCACACTGTCTTCATCAGTCCTTCATGTCCCCAGAAGCCTGGGTCGATTTTGAGAAGTTAACATCTTCTTTTGGGGCGGAGGGGATCAAGGACTGAAACCCAGGAGATGTGTGACTTGATAAAGGCCTTGTGGCAAGTTGGTGACAGGCTGTTGCTGAAGCCTGAGTGGCTCTGTTTCACAGTCACAAGACAATTCAGTAAGAGCTTTCTTCAGAAAGAAAACACCTGGCTACAGAAGAGTCCTTGGCTAGCAACTGTGTGGATCTCACAAAGTACAGACCAAATTCTTTCCCCTAGAAATGCCCTCTCTCGTGGCCAACCTTCTGGACCAGAGCCAGGCCTTGTCTCTCTCTGGCTCAGCTCTGACTGAAGATCACCATGTAGGCCCACTGGCTGCTGGAGCAGGCAGATTCCCAGTGTACCAGGGAATCTGAATAGAGACTCCCACCCTACTGGACTGCTAAGACTGTCCTTCCCCCCTCCCTCCCTCCCTCCCTTTCTTCTTTCCTTGCTCGCATAAAGGCTCTACCCTGGGCAGTGTCCAGGGCCTAGCGTACAAGGGAAGGAGCCATGTCCTTGCCAGGTCTCAGGCTCCCAGTTTGCTTTGAAAACTAATGCAGTCCATTCAGGACAGTGTCACTCAGTGACTCAGCCTCTGACAAAGGGCTTTGTCCTTACAGTTTATCCAGCTCTCTTCCTGTATTCTTCTATGGTAGATGATAGGTACTGACTCATCTATAAAGAACATAAACACTGAAGAAAGGCCAATGGTAAAGTCAAAAACCTGGTAAAGGTGTAAAATTAAAAAGCCAAACCTTGCTCCTCGCATCCTACCTCTCCCCACCTCCCACCCACTCTTACATCTTGCCTTTCCCCTTCCCTGTCACTTCACCCCAACATTTCTGCTCTCTCATATTTGCCCCCTACATCCTATCTCCTGGGTTCTAGCAGATTGTCCTGCTGCTGTGTCATTGCCCTCTGCTGCATGGTCCAGCCCTGGGGCTGCCTTTCCTGGGCCAGCCTGGCCAAGTCCCTAGCTTCAGGGTTCTGTACCCCAGCCTCAGTCTTTGCTCCTCTCTCCCTATTCTGGGAAGCTTCCTTGGTTTCCTGCTCTGAAGAGGGGGTCCCTTTCTTTAAAAAAGCCAAAATATTTTTTTAAAATTATGCCATTCTGGCCCACTCACTCCATGAAAACACCTTCATCAGCCTGCCCTTCATTCACTCATCTGCCACGCGCTTTCTTTCATATAGTGAGAAAATGAGGTACGACAGAGGGCATTAATCTGAGGCTGCAGTGTTTTAAATTGATGGGAGAGGAATCTGCACGAGTCCGACAATTGTCTTTATGCCTTCAATAAGCAAAAAGGCAGAAAAAGGAAAAATTTACAGGGAAGCCAGATTTTAAAGAAGGGGATAGGTTATTTTCAGCCGACCTAATGCTGTTAGTAGACCAGCACCATTCACAGGGGACCTGTAGCTGCCTGCAGAATAAGTCTCTGATATATGTTGTTATCAAGGAGATTGTGCTCTTTAAATGTTTCGAAAATCATATAACATCCCTCCTTTGTAGTATGTTTTCATGAATTTGAGCTTCTTTCCCCTCTGTGAAGTCAAATTAATTGCCATTTTAGGCAATTAAAAAGTCATCCATGTAGGCTAATGCTTGGTACTTTGTCTCATTTAGTTCTGATATAACCCACGAACCCCTCCCTGTCACCACCACCACCCCCCCTTGCTCGGGCCAGCTGGCCATTCTGCCAAGCAGGCCGTATGGGAGGACCCATCCACCTCAGGAACCAGCTCATGTGCTGAACTCAGATTAAATTTTTAGCTTAGCCTTCATTTGGTTTTACAAAACCCTTTGAAATACTAGACATTATCACCTTATTCTAAAAAGGAGAAAGAGAAGAACAAGGCCATTTCTGTTCCCCGCTGTGTCATCTCTGTTTGCTCCCCCAAGGTGAGAGTGTGCAGGCTGTTTGTCAGGAAGTTGTGGCTGGAACCAGCTCTGCCCATGGGCCACATGACCTCTCCCACCTCTGTTCTGAACGGGATTAATTCCCACAATCAGGTCAAAACCGGTCTGTCCTCCTGGCAGTTGCATTCCTCAGTGTCTGGAGAATGGTTGAGAAGGAGGTAGATTTGTCTTCTGATCTGTTCACACTCCTGGAAGGGCCTGTGAAGCATGCAGCTTCTTGAGTGCACTGTGACAAGAGAAGACAGTGGCCCACAAACAGCCTTGACCTTGTGCTGCAGCTGGAGGGCTTAGAGTGACACACAGACTAAGAGACAAGACCACAGAGAAAGGGCACACACCTCTGGAACACCATGGGCCCTTGTCTACTGACAGGCCTTTTCCCTGGGACAGGAAGCATCTGGGGATTTGGGGACTCCTGGTGACCTCAGTCATGAAGTGGAAAGACTTGCCATTGTGCCTGGGACAAGAGGGGAATGTAACAGGCTTGGAGAATCCTGAACAAGCTTGCTTTTTTCTTAACCCCAAAGCTCCTTCTGTGCTCTGGATCAGGGCTTCCTAGTCCCAAGAGCAGCATCTGTGGAAGGAGCCTGCAGAGCAAGACCCCAGTGACTCACCTCTTAGCCAGGGCAACAGATGGGAGGTCCTGGGCAGAAGGGTACTGGTGCTTGTGGTAGAGACTCCTGCAAAGCCCCCAGGCCCACATACAAGGCGTGGGGGCTGTATGCATGGCAAAGGTGACACGTGTACCCTGACATGAGAGTGAGCAGGATGTGAGGCTCCTCAAAAGCCATCTCTGGAGGTTCTAGGAAGTAGCCCTGGCTCTGTATATCCTCCCAGTATATGTGATGTTCTGTCCCCTCTCACACAGGGTGTCCACACTGTAAGCAGGTCATCCCACACTTTACTGCTGCTGCTGATGCCTTCAAAGATGACCGAAAGGTAAGGATACCTGTTACCTGTTGTCCCACCTCCAACTTTGCCCTACCACTGTGCTACACTGTCTTCCCTGCCAGTTAGATCCCTGTCCCTGAATAGATCCAGTTCTGCCAAGGGCATTCCTTGGGACCCAGGACAGTCTTTCTCTTCATAAAAAGACAGAGCAGACTTGATTTGTGCTACAAAACCAGCTGAAAGTCTACAGTGAAGCATTACAGCACTCCTCCTAGAGGAGGGGGTGGTAAAAGGTGTTATGTATTTATCTTTTTAGTGCTCAAACATTTTTACAGTAGGATTGTAGTCATGCATCACTTATATAATTAAAAATACAAATAAAAACCCTCACGAAATTCAAGTGGAGGAGGCTGCAGTGGAGGAGAGCCAGGCCATGCCAGAGGATATTCATCCTGCCTAACCGAAAGGTGCCTGCAGCTGCCAGCTGATGAAGCATAAAATTAACAAGCTGGAGCTGTAGATTGGATTAGAGTGTGGGCACCAGGCACAGCCCCCCAAACAGCTCCACCCCCAGGGTGGCAGGGCTGGCCCTGGGAGAGGGATGTATGTCTCTTCTGGGCAGGGCAAGTCATGGTGCTCAGGGAAGTCCTGTCAACTTCCAGTTCTTGAGTTCCCTTCTAGGTTCATTGCTTGATTGGTTGATTTTAGTTCCAGGATAGAACCCAGGGTCTTAGCCAGTCATGGTGGCACATGCCTGTAATCCCAGCACTTGGGAGGCTGAGACAGAGGATCACTGTGAGTTTGAAGCCAGTTTGGGCTATGTAATGAGTTCAAAGCCTGAACTAGTGAGACTCTGTCTCAAAAAACAAACAAATGAACAAAAAGAACCCAGGGGCTTGTGCATGCTAGGCAAGAGCTCTGCCACTCTACCCTCCCACCCTCTCACCCCCAGCCCTCAAGTTCCCTTCTTACCTCAGTAGTCAGGGCACTGGTAAAAACAGTTGTGAAGACTCTTTCCAGCCCTGGACTCAGTCATGGGAACCTCTCAGCTAATGGGCCCCAGAATGGGATCCATTCTCAGACCCAGAGTCATGTGTGCTGATATGGCACCTGTTTGCTCAGGTAGAATCTTCAGCCAGGCCAGCCAGGCTGGAAGGAGGGAAGGCCAGGCTCGAGCTAAGCAGGGAGACCTGGACCATGGACAGATCAAGATGGCAGCCCAGGGAGGGAGGGGCCCATATGAAGTAGTGGTAGATTGCTGTCCTCGGTAGGGGCAGACACAGTGCTGGGATTACTTTGCTGGGATGATGAGAACTTATGGGGACAAAAAGCCAAGAGGGTGTATAAGGACAAGAAATGATTTTTTTCTCTCTGTCTGCCACTTGTCCTGAACTGACATGAGTATAGCAGGATGGGGCTTCCTATGTCCCATCTTCGTCACCAGCTCCACCCACTTGTGCCACCCAGGCCAGTGCACACCACAGAGTGGTTGCTCCTGCTCTGAGAGCTCTGAAGATGTCTACCCTGGACTGAAATAGCTACCACTCATGTCAGCGCCATCACCCCTCACCCAGAGCACTCATTGTGTGTTCCAGGCAGACGAGAATGGCCGAGGTTGGTAGTTACCCTGCCCCCAGGCTGCTCAGGTGTCCATGGGCCCCAGGAGATCTGTGCAAGGATCCTGAGGCACTCTGGATGCATGGATCCTGGACCTGCTTCTCCCAACTCTGCTGGAGAGTGTCAGCCTTGTCAGGGAGCAGGGGCCAGGGTGACCAGGGTGGCCAAGGAGGCCAGGGAATGCTGGTGAACAGCCCATGTTGATACAATTCTGCTGTCCCACTAGACTGCTGCTGGAGCTGTCTGGAGCCTACTCCTGTGGCCTGATACATATCAGCACAGGTGCAGCCAGACTTGCCATGGCCACAGTGGGCAGCCAAGAGCCATCCTTCCTCTCTCCATCACTCCTCCACCAGCGCACAGGGCCCCACTTCCTTCATCTTTGGTTGATTATCTTTTAAGCCAGTAGTACTGCTGGCCATTCTCTTGTTTCATTCCCTCTGTTCTTCCAGCTTTCTTTATTCCAAACCAAGGCCCACTGTCACCTGTTTCAGGAACCCACTTCAATCTGTCCATCAGGGCAGCTGGCCTGTCCACCTGAGGTTCCTGGAGGTTTAACAGTAACAGGAGGACTCAGGATCAGCCTCTGGCCTGGGAGCCAAAGTCGTTGGTGCCCACACTGGGACCCAGGCATGGTACAGGATTGCAAGGTGCCATCCTACAACTGTCAGATCCGAGTCTCTCGAGGTGCTTCTGGAAATTGGTGGTTTTTAACACCTGGCTCGTGCTGGGCACAGGCTGGCCCTTGAGGACCACTAGGTGGTCCACCCTCTCCTTTTACTCATGAAGGATCAAGGCCCAGGGAGGAGGTATGGCCCTTGCCCAGTGAGCCCCAGTGGGTCAGTGACAGAACTGGGTCTCCTGCCTCCCTGGTTTTCCTGACACCCCATGCTGCCACCTCTTAGCCAGAATTATTATTCTTTTCTACCCTGCAGCCAGTCCCAGTTCCTCCCCAATCAATATGCAGTTGGTTCTTCACTTCCATTTTCATAGCCAAAGTCAATATTAGCTCCTGCAGAGATTTATTTTACTGAATCAATAAAGCTGTGTGAGGCAGCTCATATTTTAGCTGGGACACCTCCAACCCCCTCCTGCTTGGGAGCTCCTGCTTACTTGGGGACTTTATCTGTTGACATGCTGGTGGAGAGAGGGCTCTAAGTTTTGGAATGGATGGTGTTATTGAAAGGCTTGGAGGACACGAGCTCGTGGTAGAAAGCTGGTAGGGTGGACAGGGCCAGGGCACTGGGAGGAGCTTGCTTTCACTGCATGTCGAGGTATGCCCAGCCTGGACATGGGGATGGCCAGCAGAGGTGTGAAGGTCATCCAGGGGGTGGCCACAAGGCAGCAGTTACCCTTCTCCATGACTGCCCAGGCCACTGCTGTAATCCAGCTGTGCTGTATAGGAGCTCCTGTTTATAAGACTGGACCTCTACCCACAGAGATGTATGCTCCCGAGAGCAAGGACTTCTGTGGCCCTTGAATTTCCCATAATCTTGACACCTTAAACCCTTGTATATATTTACCAAATGAAGGAACAGTAACATACTTGATAATGACTAAGAGTTCTCCTCTTAGTCTGTTGACTAGATGTTATTATAGTCCTCACATTACAGGTGAGGAGAGAGGTTAAATGACCAGCACCTAGTTCTGTGGGTGGAAAGGAGCAGAGTCAGAACAGACCACATAGGCATGGTCACAGTTTGAGTCTCCCAAAAGCAGACTCAGTACCTGGGCACCTGTGGGGAGCTGATTTGACAGGTGGTCTCATGAACCATCAGGAAGGATCAGAAAGGGAAGGAGACAGCACAGATACATTATGGGTGAATGGCTGTAGGCAGTGGGGCCCAGTCCCACAGGAGACCTCTATAAGGAGACATGCCAGCATCGGCCCACTTGACCTCCATATGTCATTGGCTTTGTGTCCAGCTCCTTGAGGCTGGGAGGAAGCACTTAGGCTGAGGCCTACAGAAATTATAATGACAAGTGCTGGGTAGAGGAGACCAACCCTGTGTGTCCAAGAACTTGTACCAACTGCCATAGAACAAACCCAGAAGTCGTGGGTATGCCCACTGTGCTGCAGGTGACCAGCGCCCATCTGGAGCGTTCTAATAGGGCAGGTGTCTAGGCAGGTGAACAGCTCTGGGAAGTGGATTTGCCACCTTCTTCCCAAAGACTCTAAGCCGGCCCTTTGGGGAGAGCCACACTTGTCTCCTGTCTCTTGTAGATATTGCACATGGATTCTTCATTGCAGCTAAAAGTTGTATTCTGCATATGTAGCTGGCCATGAGTGTAAGGGATTCAGAAGTGATACAGATTTTTAATTTTGTAGATTTATAAAACCATACACTACATTCCCAACAGCTCCAGGGCATGTATACAAATTAAATTCATAATTTAAAGCGGATGCAGGGAAAGCAGCAGCCTGGAGCAATAGTCATCAAACACTCTCACAGCCTAAGAGAGGAGCAGCGGCCTCTGGCCCAAGGCTGGACACAGAGGGCCCTCCGTGGCCCACTGCGCAGAGGCCGAGTGGTAGATGCGCCTGTCCCAAGGATTGAAACCCTCCTCTTGGATGACCGAAGGAGCATCTGCCTCCCGCTTCTAAGTAATTCAGAAAACACTTTAGCGGGTGAGCTGGGGCTCCCAGCAGCCTGTCAGGGCCACCTGGCGGCCTGTGCAGGCGAGGGTGAAGGGTGCGCTTAGCGTGCCGAAGGAGACAGCTGCCTCTGCCCCAGCCGGCTGCTGCCTGTGGGAATGCAGAGCAAGTGCCATCAGATCTTCTGACGTTTAAAGAGAAGCTGGAAAGCCACGTTTTTATATTAAATCTTCGGGCTCCTTTCTCTGTTGGCAGCTAGTTCAAATTTATTTTCTTTTTAAATTCTTTGTGGGCCAAATAGAACAGGATTGTGAGCCAGCTAGGGATTGTGTGCAATGGGTTTGAAAACTGCTCCGGTGCATCTGACTGTGACGCGCACTCCAGGGCTGAAGAGGCAGAAGAGAAATGTGAGTTGTGGGAGGGCAAGGTGGCCCTCTGTTGCCCAGGGAAGGCCAGACCCCTTCCTCACTCTGTCTGTCAGCCGTGCAGCTCAGAGAACAGTGAGGTGCCCACTCATCTGGGCACAAGGTAAGTGACCAATAGACATGGCCATTGGTGCCCTGAGGAGCTCTCCTACCTGAAAGGGGGAGGACGTCCATCCTAGTATGAATAACCAGCAGCCAAAGAATCATGGTTATTCAACAATCTTCAATTGTCTTATTGAATCATGCTTTTGAAATTTCTTTAGTGAATTGCTTGGGCTCTAAAATGACCTCATTTCTTATGTGGCAGATGCTTAATAACTGGACTTTGTCAAGGTCACACTGACATCTGAACAGGGTGGCATATGGCAGGCTTCAGTAAAGGTTGCCTGATGACAAGACTTCTTTCCCATCTAAACCCGCTCTTCCCCTCTTCCGAGACACTTCTGTATTGTGTCTTGCTATTAATTGACTCCTCTAGTTTGTGGCCTTCAAAAGAAAAAAAAGTCCCGTGTATCTCATTTATTCCCACTTATCTTGAAAGAACAACAAATCATAAGGAAAATCTGCCCAGCACAAGGAATTTGATAGATGAGCAAAGAGAGGCCATGGGCAACTTCACAACCTCTTTCTGGCTAAAAATATAATCGACTTAGAAATGCTAAATTCCTTCCCTGTTTCCAGCCTGTACCCCATCCCAGCTTTCTGCTCTTCATCCGGCCTCAGGCCAATGGCGAATAGTGCAGAGCGCTTTGTCCCACTGGGATCTGGGCTGCCTCAGTCATAGCTCACATCACACCACCTTCGGGTTGTCTCATTGCTCAGCTTTCTGCCCAGGCCCTGAACTCCTAGCAGAGACAGAGCAGGGTGTGGGGTCAGTAGAAGTGACCATCACAGCAGCTGACATTTAGTAATCCCCTCCCAGGTCCTATGCTCCCCGGCCTCATTTGTCTCCTTCTTCATAATGAACTGATAACTCAGGTTTTATCATAATACCCATCTTATGGTTAAGGAAATGATCAATTTTTTTTTTTAAGTCTTAAGGGACAAGCAACCAAGATTTGTACTTGGGAAACTTCAGAGCTCTTACTGGTCACCTTGGTCCACTACTGCCGCCCCCCCGCCCGCTCCCTGGCAACATCCTGATGGAGACACCAGAGTTGACTCTCCCCGCTTCACCCCTAGATTGCCTGTGGAGCCGTGGACTGTGTCAAAGATGGGAACCAGGACCTGTGTCAGCAGGAATCCGTGAAGGCCTACCCCACTTTCCACTACTACCACTACGGAAAGTTTGCTGAGAAGTACGACGGCGACCGGACGGTGAGTTGGGGAGGCATCTGCCTGGATCCCTTCGTGCTGATGGGGACCGGAAACAGGCAGCAAAGCAAGGCCCCCAGGAATCTCAGCATTCAGCTTTGACGCTCCACACTGACAAGACATAGGCCCTGGACCTGTCCCAGAGCCAGGGTAGATTCTGGGCTGTGGAGTTTCATTGCCTGCTACCCAGGGCTGGCCTTGGAAGCCAAGTAGACCCACTCTGTCACTCTGCCCACTCTCTGAGCTCTTGGGGGTCGCTGGAAAGGGGCAAGGAGGTAGTGTGCACTTGGGCTCAGGGGTTTAAGTCTCTCTTTTCTCTCCTGCCTCCCCTTCCCTACAGGAATTGGCATTTACCAATTTTATTCGAACCCTCCGGGAGGGAGACCTAGAGAAACTAGGGAAAAGGAAGGAGGAATTGTAATTTCTGCCTCAGAGAAAGCTTTCCCATTACACTGTGAATGATACCTGTTTTGTTGTTCTTTCTGAATTTCCACATGTTCTGAAGACAAAGTTTTTTATAGCCGCTTCTGGCCTTTTGTACAATTTTGAAATAAAATCGAACCATTTATTTGGTGGAGTGGTTTATTCTCTTGGAGCCCGTGCTCAGGCTTATGCAGAGATGGAGAACCGTGTCTCCAGCATTTCACATCCTCTGGGAAGTGGAAAGCCACACTTCACTATCACATCTGTACCAAGAGGACTACGGGGGACCTGGAACCCTGGCATCTGTCAACCATTGGAAAGTAGAACTGGACCACAAAATACCCTGTTGGGGAAAGGCTTTATACTGAGGAGGCATTAGGTGACCAGGTTCTTGGGGTGCTAAAGCAGCCAGTACCTAGGCGCTAGCTTCTGGATCATTGCAGTTTTGGTTGTGGTGAGTTTTCCTGGAGCTCATTTGCACATATCTCTTTCTCCAACTATTTCCATCTCCTATCTCCATTTCTTCCCTCCTCCTCCACTAAAGGCAATCAAGTGGCCATTTAGGGCCAAGTGCAGTGGTCCATCCTGGGCCAGCAGTCTCAGCCCTCCACCCCGCGTTCTCCATGGTTGAACAACTCACTCTGCCTCCTGCCTGTGGACATCTCTTTCCTGACCCCCTGTCCCACTACTCCTCCCATGATTGGCAGCCCTGTTTGACTCCCCCAGACCTATGTCCAGCAGGCAGAGCCCTAGCTCCTTTGTCCACACAGTGGCACACCTCTATGGGCAGTGAAACAGCCTCACTCTGGGTGTTCTGCCTTGAGTCTAAGTAGTGGTCCTAGGTTTGGATTCAAAGTGGCCTCTGTATACTGCAGTGCTCAGTGACCTTGCTGGGGATAGCCTACAAGCACAGCCCTCCTCTGCTGGACCCAACCTCCATCATTTCTGCTTCAGGATCTGCTGAAAGGAGGACAGAGCTACACAGAGCCTCAGGGTTTCTCGGGGCTCTGCTGAGTATGGGGCCACTATGCTCAGCTCCACTGAGTGAAATCCAGGTTATGAAAGCCCTTGTTCTGTGCAATTCTCCAACTTCCCAGCTTCTCCCCTGCCACGTCAGCCTGTTTCCCTTTTCCCCAAAGCACCCACTTCTTTGGCAGTGTCACCTGTACTTCCCGTGAAGGGGTGAGTCTGAAAGAAAGAAGCGTCCACTTAAACATCATTAAAATACACTTACTGAGCTCCCACTGGGGACCGTGTGCTGTCATACAAGGACGCATTTAATCCTGATTTGGTGCTGTGTACCCATTCCTGCAAGCCCCTCCTGAGAGCATGTACAAATGTGCTCATGGGTGTCCTTCATGGATATTTGGAGTATGTCTGGGAGAAACTTGTTTGCTTGTGGCTTTTTAAAGTTACTTGTTTTGTTTGTTTTTACTGTCCTACTAAAATCACACCCAACAGGCCACTTCCTGGCTGAGGAGCCCCAGTGCTGACCATCAAGGTGCTGGGCTCCCTCTCTGTCCATTAAACAGTCTCCAAGTTCAGATTTTTCTGGCCTAGCTTCTGTGTGAGAACCTGAAAGCACCATAAAATGGCAACCTCTTTACACCTCTATTTGTGGGATTTATTCATGATGAGGCCTTCATCAGGTTGTCATAGGTTTGCCTTGACTTTGGGCATGATCTGAGCAAGTTCATCCCTTCCCTGGGAGCTGCTTCTGCAGACAGAGCCTCCATCCTTCCCCTTCCCCTCCACCTAATACACCACATTCACCTGGAGCTCCATGTAGAGCGAGTCAGTACATCTACATTTTCACCAGCCATGTATGAGATAGTTTCTCTGCATCCTCACCAGCAGTTGGTATTGGCACCTTTTAAAAAAAATTTTAGCTCTTCTAATAGGTATGTAGTAATAGTGCATCATGGTCTTCATTTACATTTCCCTAGTGATGTTAAATTTTTTTCATGTGCTCATTTTCCATGTGCATATTCTTTCCAGTGAATTGTCACCTCCTATCTTCTGCCCATTTTCTGATTGGATTGTTCAGGGTTTTACTGTTGCATTTTATGTTCTTTATATATTATGGATACAGTCCTTTGTCAAATATGTGATTTGCAAATATTTCCTCTCAATCTCACCTTTTTGCTTTTCACCAGGTCTTTTGCAAAGGAAAATGTTTAAACTTTAATGAGATCCAATGTAGCCTTTTTTTTCATAAATCATACTTTTAGTGCCATGTCTGAACTTACAACCAAGGCCAACATAGCAAAAATTTCCTCCTTTTTTCTAAAGTTTTAAATTTAAATCTGTAATCTATTTTGAGTTAATTCTTATATAAGGTACAAGACTTAGATCAGGGTTCACTTCCAGCACCATTTGTTGAAAAGACTACTGATTTTGCACCTTTGTCAAAAAGCAATTGGTTGGGCCGGGGATTTAGCTCAGTGGTTCCACAGCCTGCCTTGCAAGTGCAAGGTCCTGAGTTCGATCCCCGATACAAAAAAAAAAAAA
Source organism: Heterocephalus glaber (assembly GCF_000247695.1). The sequence goes on from NW_004624912.1 coordinate 1,497,684, forward strand.
GTACTTGGTTAAACTTATATGAGTCTGTTTCTGAGTTTTCTAATCTTATTCCATTGATCTATGTGTCTGTCCCATCACCAATACCACACAATCTTAATTATTCACTATACAAAATAAGTCTAATAACTAGGTAGGCTGATTTCTCCCACTAGTTTTCTTTTTCAAAATTGTTTTAGTAACTCTAGTTTCTGTGGATTTCTGTCTAAATTTTGGAATAATCTTAATTATCAGAATTTTTTCTGGGATTTGTATAGGAGTTACATTAACCCTACATATAAAAATTCTCAAGTGATTCAGAATATATATGTGTGTACATATGTACAATGCAGACAGGCAGAAAAAGAAGAGGCAAAATGTAAACAAGTGGTGAATCTGAGCAAAGGATATATGCAACTTTTTATAAGTTTGAAATTTCATCAAAACAAAAAATGCTCCCCCCTGCCCAATAATTAAACATGGAAAATAAGAGAATGCCATACATAAACAACTTAGCAATTCATTTTAGGAGGACGACAGCCCCGCTTCCTGTGTGGCCAGCACACAAGATTCTCCAGGCCCCTGGAGAGGGATGCCCAGGTTGACCTGAGAGTCTGGCCCAAGACTTTGCCAGAGGGTGTGACCTCAGGGAAATCACAGGCCCACAGCACAAGCAGGAGTAAGGTGGTATCTTATTGGGAACATAGGAAAACCCCAGGCTTCAGCAGTGGTGACACTGTCCAGAAGAGGACTAGTGGCCTTCAGCCCCACCATTCCAGGTGTAAGGTTGGCCAGAGAGAACCAGGTTCTGCTGGAGGAGATCTAGATCTTCTCCCAGCCATCATGGGAACAAAGTGACCCTTTGTCCACACCTTGTGGTGAGGGAGGAGAGAAACTTTGAAAGGCCGGGCATTCATTCAAAGAGTCATCTGAGGTTACCTAAAGAGAACTCTCATTTGCTGAATCAGGCTGAGATCATGATTTCTATAAAAGCATTAATATAGAAACATATCCCTTTCTCTGAACAGCAGGCAGAGGGTAAATACCATGTTCTTCCTTATCACCCCACCCTTAATTCATTTTCAAGATTTCACTTATCTAAAATCTGCTGTGGTCTGAAAACATTAAATGGAAAATTCCAGAAACAAATAATTCTTAAGTTTTAAAGTTCATACTCTTCTGAATGGAGTTATAAAATCTCTTGCTTTCCAGCTCTATCCCACCCAGGACTGAGTCCTCTCTTCAGGGTATCCACATGTGTCTGCTACTCACCTGTTAATAACTTAATAGCAGTCTTGGGTATCAGATCCACTGTTGCAGTATTGCATGCTTGGGTTCAAGTAGCTTGTGTTATATAGTAGCCTAATGCTATGTCACAGTGCCTACATCATTCACTGGCTTCACAGAGACATTGTATCATTTCACATCATCACAGGAAGGACAAATACAGTACAGTGATATTTTCAGAGTCACAGACTACATTCACATAACTTATTACAGTAAATATTTATAATTATTTTACTATTGTTCATCTCTTACTGTGCCTAATTTATTAATTAAACTTTTATCATATGTACTATGTATAGAAATATATTTATATATCATGTGGATTTGGGGCATCCACTGGGAGTCTTAGTTATATATCCCCCATGGATATAACTGTATGCAACTCCTCCATTCCTGATAAAATGTGGGTCCCTGAACACAGGTATCCAGGTCAGATCTGCCCCGAGTAGGGGAGAGAGGACCATGACCCCTTCATTCCAGATCTTATATATCAGTTAATTTCATCCAAGACTGTATGCTCACTGTCCACCAATACTTCTTCACACTGCTCAACAATCCTTGATAGTTCGTTTTCATGCAATGTTTTTCTTCACTGATTTTCAAGGTAATACATGTATTATTATAAGATACCTTAAAAAGTGCAGAAAAGCATACTGAAGAAAATTTAAATCACTAACTCTGATCTTAAATCACTAACTCTGATCAATAACTATTGAATATTTTTTCACATGCACACAAAATGAAAGCTTACCAATTTATAGCCTCTTAAAAATTTACAGACTATTGAGTATTTTTAAGAATATCATTAGATATTCTTTCTGAACAAAATTAGCAGAATTTCTTAACTAGGTGCTACTGACATTTTGCGTCAGGTAATTCTTTGTTGCTGGGGGATTTCTTGTGCATTGAAGGTTGTTTGGCACCATCTCTGGATGCCAGTAGCTCCTGCCCCCTCAGATGCAGGTTGTGATGATCAAAACTGTTTCCAGATTTTGTCACATCTCTTGGAGGAAAAGCTCACCCCCATCTGAGAACCATTGCTGTAGATTACCTCAGCCTATATTAATCCTATCACTTAATTACAAATCCCTATCATTGGGTGTTATTTATAGTTATTCTCTAATATAAATAATACTGAAGTGGACATACCTGATTGTGTTATTTTACATGTTTTCAGAGGTGATTTCCTGGGTCAAAGAATATGCTTATTTTTTAAGGCCTGTGATATTTTTGTTAATTTTCCATGCAATATTTACCTTTTTATAAGAATGTATAAAATTATAAACTCTTACTAATTCTAAGGATTATAATTTTTAAAGATTTTAGCATTTGGAGGGGTGGTACTGGGGATTGAATTCAGGGCTTTGGACTGCGCTATAGCCCCTAGTCCAGTGATGGCAAACCTTTTAGAGACCGAGTGCCCAAACTGCTACCCGAAACCCACTTATTTATTGCAAAGTGCTAACACTGCCCCTATATATACTGTTATCCAATGCTCAGCTGCTGGGGCAATGCTGGAGCAACTTGGCTCACCCACTGACAGAGAGGGTTTGGTGTGCCTGCTGTGGCACTCATGCAAGGGTTCACCACCACTGCCCCAGTTCTTTTTTATTTTTTATCTTGAGACAGGATTTCATTAAGCTACTAATCTGCCCAGACTGAAATCAAACTTGCAATCTTCCTGTCTTGGCCTCAGTGTCCCAGAGTGCTGGGATTACAGACATGCACCACCACACCTAGCTCTAAAATTTATTTTTGGTAGAATTGTAAGACAGACATTCCAGTTACATTTCATCTTGAAAACTCATCTAGTTTTTTTTTTTTTAGCCTGCTAAGATGTTTTAGATGCTGTTTCTGTTTCTGCCAAATTTTCCCCCGTAACTTAATGTCACTTAGAAATGTGATAAGAATTAAAATATTGTAAAAGGTAGAGCTTAACCTAGAATCCTGTAGCAGCCCAGTAGAAAATTTCCATCAACCCACCAGTTCCACAGCTCAGACAGTCATTGACCAAGTCCTAGCCCACCTAATTATCCCAGCACCCAACTCTTCTCCCAGCCTCCCCTTGGGGCCATAATGAAAGACAACATCAAATGTTTTGTGCTGGTCTGGATATACTCCATCGACCACATTTCTCTAGTGAGTCAATCTAATAACATGTGGAAGAATAAGTCTTAACCCATATAGTCTTTAATCCCACTTCATTAAATGCTTACCCAGCCCCATGAGGCTGAGAAGAGTTGAAGCTCAGGAGGCTAGGTAACTTGTCCAGTGTCACCGAGGTGGTGATTGGCAGAGCCATGCCCTTCCCCCAACTTGATTGGAGTGCCTCTTTCCTATGACCAGCAGTACTGAAGAGGTGATATGTCCTTCCTTCCTTCTGGGATGACTGTCTCACATTCAACCAACAGCAAATCATAACCTCATCAGACCTGTGATGGCTGCATCTGTATTGAACATCACAGACTTCTTTCTCTTTCTCTTTCTTTCTCTTTTCTCTTTCTTTCACTATTCCCTAATAATGGGAAGAAGGGAAAAGGGATTTAAAGGAAAAAGAATTGAAGGGGGAAAATGGAAATAGAGCTTTTACAAATGGGAAGGGGAAGAAGGGTTGGAGGGAGGGGAGGGAAAGAGGACCTCCAAAAATAATTAAGATGTGTTATGTGCATGTACAAATTCCCCATGATGAATGTGATCATTATGTACTGCAAACATGTACTAATAAAAAATTTCTTATAATGTATTACTACTTTTAACTCTCCTGAAAACTGTTTCTAAGAAACATTCAATAGGAAGCCATTTGTGTACAGCCATTCACATTATCAGTGCAATACAGGGTCCGTGTGTCTACACAGATCTTGGTTGTAAGATTTAAAGTTAGCAAAACAAGTGACAAAAACTCCACTGTCTATATGTCTGGACCACAGAACAAGCAGCACATGAAGAATATAATGTTTCAAATGCTGCTCAATCACTGGGTGTTGGCCTATCACCAATGCTGGGAGTCTTTGCAACAGATGTCTCCTCTAGCAGGATGTTAAGGCCTCCGCAGGACTCAGACTCATTTCTGTCATCTCCTGACTGCCTTCCAATCATCCACTTTCTGCACACATGGTCTGGGTTTCAAAATTCTTTAACTCAAGAAACAAACTAACATGAAAGAACAGAGGGGCTTATCTGAATGCAGGCAGACATTTCATTTTCAGAAGTCTCCAGCTTGTTGGAAAACAGAAGAGGTGTCTGAAGAAGGGAAATTACTGATAATGATAGTTCATAGAAAGAACCAAGTTCTGAGTGAACCAAGCTTCATCAGCCCAGGTGGGAATGGGGAGGGTAAGTATTCACCAACAGGAGGTAGCAGCCAGAATTGAGGATATAACATTTCCTTACACACATATTCAACCCCTCTCCTTATTTTCAGCCTCAATTTCAGATGTACCTGGGGCCTCCGAATCCCCAACCTGCCCAGAGTTCTGTAGTGTGAATCTGCTTCTGGACTTTTCCATTGCAAGGTTGGGCTTCTGGTCTGCAGCAGTGACCACCAAAGAACTGCTACCCAACGCCATTCTTACCTTAAAATTGACATCTCCTTTGCCAGACATACTGGTGCATGCCTGTAATCTCAGCATTCTGGGAGGCCAAGGTAGGAGGATCAAAATTTCAAGCCAAGCCCAGACAACCTTACAACTGAGCAATTTAGCAAGACTGCCTCAAAATAAAGAAAAATAAAAAGAGCTGGGGAGATAGCTCAGTGCAAAGGTCCTGGGTTCAATCTCCAATTCTACAAAAAAAACCCCAAACAAACCTGAGAACCACAGGAATACAATTTTTAGGGAGCTTTAAGAAAAATAATACAGGGCCAGGGATTTAGCTCAGTGGTTTCACCGCCTGCTGCACAAGTGCAAGGACCTGAGTTAGATCCCCAGTACCAAAAAAAAGCAAAAACAAAATTAGAGACAAAAGCCAATATAATTTAGAATAAAAAGAGTTCACAAATTCAACACAAATAACATACCACAAATAACACAAAAGAAACATAACAGTATTTTTCTTCAGATTTATTTTTATTTCGGAGCTGCTCAGCTCTGTCCTTTCCCTCTGACCACCCTGTAGGAAGGAGCAAGTGCCTTCTGCATTAGCCTCCAGCCCTGACCTGCTTTCTAGTATTCCACAGCAGTTATCCCAAGGACATCACATCTATTTTATCTCTTTGCCTATTGTCTTCTTCACCCGAATTCAAACTTTCCAGATCAATGACATTTTCTAACTAGTTCGCCTTCTGCACCCAAACCCAGAACATGGGAAGCACTTTGCTCCCTCAGTTCCCTCATGGAATCAGTTTGGGAGCTACCCTCTTCCCACACAAGACAAATGCTACAATCTGCAGAGGTTCAAATCCTTTCTATAAAATGGCTTACTATTTGTATAACTTGCATATACTTTAAATCATCTCTAAGCTTACTTATAATACCTAATGTGATGTAAATAGTTGTTAGAGTGTATTATTTAAGGAATAATGGCAAGAAGAAGGTCTACACATGTTCACTACAGACATGATTTTTAAAAGATATTTTTGATCTTTGGTTGGTTGAATCCATGAATGTGGGACCCAAGGATATACAGCTACCTGAACTTAGTGAGTGTTGAGTGAATGTTGGAAATTTTCATGCAGAATTTCATAATTTATAAAATATATGTAGAGAATGATCTAGTTTTTGTTTTTAAAAAGTAATATGCAGGGATAGGGCTTGGTAGTAGAATGCTTGCCTAGTATTTGCTAGGCCCCGGGTTGGATCACCAGCACGCATGTGCGTGTGCACACACACACACACACACACACACACACAGAGTAATATGCCTATGGGGGAAAGAGAGCAAAAATAGGTCAAAATATTAAAAGATTATAGGTGAATTATATCATCCTGATTTTCTAGATAGTCCAATTTTTTAATGATATGCTTAATTTGTTTATTTAAATTGGAGGTGAAATGCTCATGACAAATGTAAAGTGAAAAAGCTAGATACAAAATATTTACTATGATCCTGATTTGTTCAAGATTTAAATTAAAAAACTATGTGAAGGCAATGCAACAATAATTTGATAGTGGTGACCTCTGCAAGTTGGGATAACAGGGTTTCCGTTACTTCCTACTTTCTTATGTTTTTGCAGATTTTATAATGGGCATGAATTACTTTGATAATGCATGAAAATAAAGATACCAAATGTTACTATCAAAAAATGTAGGGTTGAGAAAAATGAGACTCCATTAAACTAGAGATGTGACTGGCCATGTGGTGTCATTCAGAAGGGAAATGAGAAGGACACTGGGAAGGGAGAGTAAGGAAGGAATGGGGGCCCTGATGAGATTAGCTTGAGATAGTAATAGGGGAAGAAGGGACCAACCGCAGGATGGATGAATGTAATGGAGGAGAAGGCAAGCAGAATTTGAGTATAGCGGACTTTTTCTTCACTTTGATTGAAATATGTGCCCACCTTTGAACTTCCTAAATCAGTTCTAGAATAATAAATTAATGAGAATACTGTATAAGGGGGGAGTCCAAATTGAGTAGGAGATAAGTGAATGTCAGATTGTAAACTTTTTATAAGGAGTGAAGAAAAATTATAGTGGACCCTTACGAACTCAACTGGTTCCCGAGGGCTGGTTGTAACTCAAGTTGGTTGTAAGCCAATACACCTGAGATCTGGATGTTTATCTGGGTACACGCTATAGATAACAAGAGGCAGATGAACCTTCCATTAACCTAATTAACCCAAGTTATTCATATGTCAGGCCAGTCAAAACTTGAGGGTCCATTGTATATTCTGAAATTGCTCCAAATGCCTTCTTAACTCTAGTTTTTCAAGTGAGGTGACTGATCAGGATATTCATGACTTGACTTAATTGTGCATTAAGTCCATGTGGTGATGATTGACTCTTACTGCGAATAACAGGACATATTCTTGTGGTCTCTGCGGACTACCTGGTAATGGAATAATAATGATAATTAGGATGTGGCGAATCCACCTTCTCATTATGAAATAGAATGCCAAATAGCAGTAGTTAGTATTCATTGAAAGCAGCATGTGAATAATCAGATAAAGGAAAAGTACTTAGTGGAGGCAAAAGACACTTAGTTAAAAGTTCTTTAACATTTATTTTTGTAGCACAATAAAATAAAATGTGAGTTAGTTTTAAAATTCATAGCTTATCTAGAGGAACTCTGGGACTTATTGCCTACATATAAAATTAATTTAAAAAGAGAGCTAGACACTGTGTGGTTATAAAATGGAAGAAATTCAAAGTCGCTTTTCACTAGAATATACATTGATGTATGAAAATGCTTTTAATTAAAGATAATTAAATAATAGGCTATATTTAAAATAATTGCCTACTAAAAGATGTCTACCAAATGATGGGAACTTGGCTATAACATTTAATATGAACAATATCAAGGCATAATAATACCTTGTCTTACATGAATATGTTTTTCATTAATCTATCATTTCACCTCACTTGCCCTTCTTCTGCCTCGAAATGGAAAAAAAACTCATTAACAGGGGGCTGGGGATTTAGCTCAGTGGTTCTGGTACCTGCCTTGTTAAGGGTATGGTCCCAAGTTCCATCCCCGGTACCAAAACAAACAAACAAACAAAAACTCACCAATTTGTAGACCCTGATTTGGCAGGCTTGGAAGAAATTTATTGAAGTTATATCTAAATGACAAAGTTATAATTATAAATTTCCCATTGAAATAAAACATAAAAGTAATGGATCTCATGAATAAATAGAAGTAAATATTTTAGTATTTATATTTATATATCTATAGATAGCTGCACATTTAATATATGACAGGTCTGTCTGTTCCTTGAATTAATAGCAAACATAAAAGGAAATAAAATAAAACTCAAAAGTCCTACCTAAAAAAGAGATATTTAACTTGAGTATAATCTAAGTAGTAATAAAATGAAATAAAAATTAAAACAATAAGGAATCCCTTTTCCCCATTCAAATTAGCAAAGTATTTTTTAAAGAACGTATGCAAAACATCATCATCAATCCTCACCAATAGCATTTCTAATATTTCCTAAACTTTTGTCTCTTAGACTCATCGCCTTAACAGCCTAATATCTTTTTCATGTATTTTCTTCTGTTATTTTTTTAAAAGCGTGTCTTTGAAAATTGCAATCATACGGTATATTCAAATTTACATTCTGCTGTGAAAATTTAACTCACTATAAGATTTCTTCCTTGTTTCCCCCTAGTTTTCATAACTATCATTTTTACCACTGCAGAATATACAAAATAAATGTATCGCAATTTACATATTCTTTTATTAGATGTTCAGATATTTTTCAGGCTCCTCTCCCCTTTCCTTTTTTTTCTATTATTAATAATGCATGGATGAATATTTTCTTGCTTTCCATGTTTGGGATTATTTCCTTAGGATATATTCCTACAGCTGGAATTGCCAAATTGAGAGTTACAACCTTTATGTGCCTCCCCACGTATCTTGACAGATTACTTTCCAAAATGTATGTGTCACTTTAAAATGCTATTGAAACACAAAATGTTTAGGAACTTTTGTTCCTTTGTTCTACTTTCTACATTTTTGTGATGTGATTATATTATTTAAAATGGAATGAAATCAAATTTTTTAATTTTCTTGTTTGGGTTTTTTTTTTTGTTTGCCTGCAATGCTTCTCCAGTTCTTCTCTGGTGCCACTAAATCTCTGAAAGCTTGATAAAGCTAATAACAAAAATTTAGCTTTTTAACAAAAATTTTAGGGAAATTTTTAGGTACACTACAGGTGAAAATGTTCATGATGAAATATGATGTAAAATATTTGAATACTAACTGTTTTATCTAATGTGATCCTGATTTTTGTTTTAAAATATTTTTTATTAAAAATAAGGCTTGGCCTTCTTAGATATATAACACAAAAAGCACTTGCAAGAAAAGAAAAACTAAATAAATTGGAGTATATCAAAATTAAAACCCTACACCTGTAATTCCAGCTACTTAGGAAGTTGAGGCAGGAGAATCTCAAGTTCAAGGATAACCTGGAAAACTTAGCAAGACCCTGTTAAAAAATTTGAAAAAGAAGACTGGGGATGTAACTCAGTGATAGAGCATGCCTGTGTTAGGTCTTCAGTGGCAAAAAATGAAAAGAACAACAGGGCTAGGATGTAGCTCAGTGGCGGAGTCTTTCTTACCATGTGGGAGGCCCTGGGTTCAATGCCTAGCACTCCGAAACAAAAACAAACAGGGGCCGGGGATTAAGCTCAGTGGTTCTGGCGCCTACCTCGAAAGCGCAAGGACCAGAGTTCGATTCCCAGTACCCCCCCCCCAAAAAAACCACTGAAAATAAAAAAAATAAAGCATTTTGTGTTTCACCATCAAGAAAATGAAAAAGATAGTTGACAGAATGGGAGAAAATGTTTGCAAATCAAATATCTGATAAGAATTTATATCTAGAATATATCCCCAAAACCCTCTTACAACTCAATAATAAGAAGTTCAGTTTTAAAAATTGGACCACCTATTTTAGGGAGGGGTGAGGGGGTGGAAGGGAGGGCAGGGGAATGGGGAAAAAAACAATAACCAAGATATATCATGTAAAGGTACAAATTCCCCATGATGAATGTGATTATGATGTATACCCAAAATGTACCAATAAACTTAATGAATAAAAAAATGGAACAACTATTAAAATATTTCTTCAAAGAAGATATACAAATGGCCAACAAGCCTGTGAAAAGATACTCAGTATCATTAGTTATTAGGGAAAAGTAACTCAGAACCACAGTGAGATAGCACCTTATACCCACTAGGATGGCTAAATCAAAAAGACAGCAAGTCATGTTGATGAGGACAAAGGAAAATCAGAATTCACACACTGCTGGTGGAAATCTAAAAATGGTGCAACTGCTTTAGAAAACAGTTCAGAACGTCCTCAAAAAGTTAAACATAGAGTTACCATATGAGCCAATAACTGCATTCATAAGAGCAATGAAAACAGACGGCCACTCAGATACTTACACATGAGTGTTCATCTCAGCCTTATGTAAAACAGCCAAAAAATGAAAACAACCCACGCCCATCAACAGATGAATGGATGAAAAAGTGTGCTATATATACCTGACATATGCTACATCACAGGTGAACTCTGAGAACATGCTGAGTTTAAGAAGCTGATCACAAAAGACCACATACATGATTCTGCTAGTATAAACTGTCCAAAACAAGCAAATCTATAGAGACAAAAGATTAGATTAGTGGTTTCCCAGAGCTGGAGGGTATGAGAGTGAGGTATGTTTATGAGGCTTCCTTTTGGAATCACAAAAGTATTTCAAAGTTGTTCAGCTTTGTTGTGGTTTATTTGGGGCAGGGGGTGGGACACGGAATTGAACCCAGGGTCCCTGGCATGCAGTGTTTTCTATGTGCTAAGCATGTGCTCTACCTCACTGAGCTACACCTCCAGCCTAACAGTCTACAATTAGATTGCAGTGATGGCTGTAAAACTCTGCAAGCTATTAAAAATCATTGAAATCATATGCTTCTTTAAGTAGGCAAATTATATGTGAATTGTTTTTCAATAAACCAGTTTTTAGAACAAGAATGACACCTCTATTTTGACCCAAGTGTGTAAAACAAAAAAGGCTTGAAGAAAATACACCAATAAATCAATAGTAATTACATCCCAATAGAGGAATGACAGATGATTTTCATCTTCTCTTGTATTTTAGTGCTAACCAGTGTTCATAAAAGTCATTGTCTGATAAAGAGTATCGATAATTACTGTTAGGTGTTATCAGAGAGCTAGAGCCAGGGAGGCAAAGCTGCTATGTACTTAAGTAAGCTCTGGAGTAGACCAATCTGGGGTCAGATAGATCTGGGAACAGACAGATCTGGGTCACAATCCTCGCTCCAGGCTGCTCTGAACTATTAATTGTGGCACCTTGGGCAAGTCATCTGACCTCTTTGTGCCTTAGTTTCTTCTTCTGCGCAAAGAACATCATGATGATTTCTCCATGCTGGGTTGTTCTGAGCATTAACTTGGAAAGTTTGGATGCAGGCAGAGTACATGCATGAATAGCAGAGGACAAACTCAATAAATGAGGGTTAGCTGTAGGAGTCTCATCAGTCATGGTGCTAGGACTAGTGGTAGTAGTAAGAGGGCATCCGTGATGAACAAGAGGCTATGTGCCAGCACAGGCAGACCACATCCTGGCTGCAAAGCCTGACCTCTGTAGGTCGGTCCCTTGATGTATGTGAAGAGGGCAAGGAGGACAATTCCCCACTCATAGGAGTTTTGCAGAAAATGTTGAAAGAAGCTTTCTTCTGGTTTCCTGGGGATTCTGAATCCCTGGCTCTGATTTTTTTTCCCTCTGAACTGTGTGGAGACCAGTAGGTAGAGATTTTCTGTTTTGCTACTGTGTATCATTAATTTGCTCCTTTTACTTTCTTTTCAAAATTCACACAAAAATAAATAGTTAGATTGAGATTGTCAACTTAATGAATTTACCTCAGGTTCCAAAATTATGTTTAGGGGATTTAGCGCAGTGGTGTCGCCGCCTGGCTCACAAGCACAAGGTCCTGAGTTTGATCCCTGGTACAAAAAAAAAAAAGCAACAGCTTTGTCTGGGCCGGGGATTTAGCTCAGTGGCACCACACCTGCCTCAAAAGCATAAGGTCCTGAGTTCTATCCCCAGTACCAAAAAAAAAAAAAAAAAAACATGTTTAGAGATACAAAATAACAGACTTTAATAGAATATGAGGTTTGTAATCACTATGAAATCTGTCTGAGCAGGAATATCATATATTCTTTTTTTTAACGGTATATTCTTTTATTGGTACATTTTAGGTACACAATATAATGGCATTCATCATTGGAAACCTGCACCTCTACGTACTCTTGGGGTTATTTTCCCCTTTCCCCTGCCCTCCCTTCAACCCCTCCATCCCCCCCTATTTACAGAGATTTTGTTTCCTTTTTTTCATTTTCTCGTATTCATTCCATTCCCTACTTTCCTTTCCCCTACCCCTTTCCCCTTTGCCCCTTTTCTTCCTATTTCACTTTATCTATTATTCCTTTTGGTCCTTATTTATACTTTCAGGAATATCATATATTCTACAAACAATTTTGCTGTGATTTTATACAACTAGGGAATAATTAGGCTGGATTTTTGCTTTTTATTTCTAATACATGTTTACAGTACATAATAATCACATTTGTTGTGGAGAGTTGGTACATGTACATATCACATCTTCATTGTTTTTCTTACCCCCTTCTCTGCCTCTCCCATTCCTTCCTTCTCCCTTCATCTCTTGGTCTTCTTGCCTTTTCCAAAGTTCTATCTCCCTGTTTTCTATTATCCATCTTTTATTTTACCCTTTAATTATTCATACTTTGAGTTTCTCATATAAGAGAAATCATGCAATATTTAAGCTGTGTGTCTGATTTATTTCATTTAAACTTCTGGTCTCAAGGTGCAACTATTTTCCTACAAATGAATCAAATTTACCTTCATTATGGCAGAGTAGTACTCCATTGTCTATAAATACTACATTGTCTTTCCTTTATTTTGCTCTTTCTTTAGTTTGATTTCCTCATATGAGATTAACCATAGCTTGTGTGTCTGATTTGTTTCACTTAACATTATGTTGGGCAGGGGATTTAGCTCAGTGGTTTCGCCGCCTGCTGCGCAAGCACAAGGACCCGAGTTCGATCCCCGGTACAAAAAAAAAAAACACATTATGTTTTCAAGGTGCATCTATTTTCCTACAAGTGGTTCAAATTCATCCTTCTTTATAGAGAGTAGTATTCCATTATGTATAAATAGCACATTTTTTATCCGTTCATCTGTTGATGGACTATAGGCTGCTTTGAAGACTAGCTATTATGAATTGTGCCGCTATATACATGGGCATGCATGTATCACTGAAATATGATAACCTTAACTCTTTCAGGAAGATATACAGAAGGAGAATAGCTGGATCAAATGGACTTTCTAGTTTTAGTTTTTTCAGGAATCTCCACACTGATTTCCACAGCGGTACACTAGTTTACATTCCCACCAACAGTGTAGGAGGGTTCCTTTTTCTCTCCAGCCTCACGGGCATTTGTGATTTTTGCTCTTTTTTTAGACCTACATTTATAACTGAAGTTGATCTAAAAATCAGATTAGTTATTTTAATGATTTGCATTTTGTGTCTATCAGTAAACAGTCACATATTCTAGAGAAATTTCCTCACATTTCCACAAGATATGTGTTGAATTTTCATGGCAGCATTGTTGGTCATAGCAAAAATAAATTTTCATCATGTAATAAAACAGATGGCAGTGGAATGTGAATGAATAGAACAGTTCATATTGACAAGAAAATATTTCCAAAACGTCAAATGAAAGAGTGGCGGAAAGATACTGAGAATATGTATATATATATATATATATATATATATATATATATATATATAATTCTTTTGAGTTCACACATGAGTGGTAAAAATATAAAGACTGATATGGGAATTATAAACATGGAATTCAAGATACTGTAATTGATTTTGGCAGGTGAAAAATGAAAGAGAGCACTTGGAGGCTGAGACAGGAGGATTGCCATGAGTTCAAGACCAGCCTGGGCTACATAATGAGTTCAAGGCCAGCCTGAACTACATAGCAAAACCCTGTCTTAAAAACAACAACAACAACAACAACAATAAATGAAGGGGGATGGAGTCAGGGAGGTGCCCTTCAACCATACTTGACAGGTTTTAAGCTGAGGGATATAAACAGTAATGTTCTTTTTATAATCTTAGTGTCTTTTCACATACTATTTCACATTGCATAAATTATATTTTAAAGACAAAAGTTTGGAAGCATGTAGTATGTTATATCATTCTCTCTACTTTTTCTGGATTTTAAAGGGTTTTTAAAAAATAGCAAATACCATATTTTCATGTAAGCTTTACAGGTAAAATTTATTTTCTTTTGTCCCCTATATTTTACTACTAAAAATAATAGAAGGGAAGATGGAATAAGGCACTGGTATTATTAGTTCAAAAGTAGTGAACTGCGGCCTCCTCCACTGAGAATCAGAGTTTGAAATAAATTAGGTTTAGTTTGATTCGGAGTGTTAATTGGATTTAATTATTTATGAGCTCAGTATCATAAGGGTTCATGATCCTTAAGAGAGCTAATCATATTTCAAAGGGCACAGAAAACCACATAAATGCAATAAAGTTGCATAGTCCATTTATCGGCACATTCTGTGAAGGTCCTGTGGAAGAAGTGGTCTGTATAACATCCTAGAAACTAGTCCAGACTTTTGCTTGAGACTTTGTACCCATGGAGAAGAAATAAAGATTACATACATGCTACAACCCAACATATACTTCACAAAGATGCACATGTATTTAACAATACATATATCAGATACATTGCAGAGGGAGAATGAATGGGTAGAAATAAAATGACATAAAGCAAGAGAGCTACATATGGACCAATATGATGATCAGCTATGAATTGAAGAATATGATTAGTTCACAGCACTTAAATTACAATAAAGAGGTCCCTTGGTCTTAAGGTTATGTTCCTTTCTTCCCAGAGCAAAAGAACACGATGCAATGAGTGCCACATCCTGCAGCCACCAAGCAGCCTTTAAGGATCAGATCTCTCCCCAGCAGTAATAAGTCTTAGTCAACAGTCATAAGACATCTTGACATCACATTCCCCATTGGTGTAAGATACACCAAGAACAACAGAACATTGTATTCTATTCTTTCCAAAAATGCATAACTTCAATTTAATCATAAAAAAATCACAAAGACAAATGAGAGGCATTTTACAAAATCAGTTCCCAGCACTTTTCATAAAAAACAAGAAAACAGTGAGGCAATGTCACAGATGGGAGGAAACTAAGGCGATACGATCACTAAATACAGTTTTGGATCCTGGACTAAATACCCAAAATGGGAAGAGGACCTTAGTTGAAAAACTTGTAAAATTCTGTAAGTCTGTAGCTTTTTGGTTATTATTCCAATGCTAATTTGCAGGTTTTAATCATTGTACTACAGTTACATGAATTGTTAACAGTAGGGAAAACTGAGTGAGGATTAGCAGAAGCTCTCAGTGGCATTTTTTGTAACTTTTCTTTACCTCTAAGACTTCTTAAAAATAAAAAAAATGTTTTTAAATCTAGACCTGGTGCCCTTTTGGGAGCCATGTTTTGATACTGATTCAATTTTTTTTTTTTTTTTTTGTACCAGGGATCGAACTTGGGTCCTTGAGCTTGCACAACAGGCGGTGAAACCACTAGTTAAATCCCCAGCCCTGATACTGATTCAATTTTATTATTAGTTATTGGTCTGTCTAGGTTTTATATTCATTCTCAAGGCACTTTTAGTCATTTATATTGTGCTGAAAAGTTTCTCATCTCAACTGTGTTTTCAGTATTTGGCATGGTATTCATTTATATAACTCTCTAATAGGATTTGAAATCTCTTCTGGGTTTGTAGTAACATGACCTTTTTTATGATTACTATTGTTCATTTGCGCTTTCTCTTCCTGTTTCTGTGTTTATCTCTTCCTGAGTTTCTCTTCTTCTATTTGCTGCTTTGGTTAGAGGTGTGAGGGCTTTGCCCTTTTAATTAGGCTTTCAAATAATTTGTTTTAGTTTCATCTGTTTTTTTATTGTTTTCTATTTTCAGTAATTTCTAGTTTCATTTTCATTTTTTTTCATTTTTTTTCTTTGAGCTCATCCTATTACTCTTTTTCTAACTTCTTGGACTGAATATTTTTCTCATTCATTTGCCATCTTTTTTGTTTTCTGATGTAGGCAGTCATAGGATATAGTTATTTCTTCCAGCTCTCTATTTTATTACATCATTCAAGTTTTAGAATGGAGTGTTTTCATCATTGTACACTTTTTAAAATTTTTACTTCTGTCATAACTTAATCCTTTGACCATGGATTATTATAAGTATGACATTTTATTTTTTTGGTACCAGGGATCGAACCCGGGACCTTTTGCACTTGTGAGGCAGGAGGCAGAACACAAGTATGACTTTTTTTTTCTAAGTAGATGAGACTTGCTATTATTTTATTCCTAATTTTATTTTATTAAAACTTGGCTATTCTTACAGTTTAAATGGTATTCTCATCATTAGGCACAATTTTATTTTAAAATTAATTTTATTGGTACATTTTAGGTATACAATTCATTTACATTTATCATTAGGTGTTTGTACCTGTACATGATATATCTTGGTTCTTATTTTTTTTCCCCATT
>NW_004624912.1:1526413-1536500 GCF_000247695.1 Heterocephalus glaber
TTTGCCCCTTTTCTTCCTATTTCACATTATCTATTACACCATTTAGTCCTTATTTACACTTTCAGTTTCTCACACTAGAGAAACTATTTGGTATTTACACATGTGTGTCCTGTTTATTACACTTTAGAGTATTGCCTCAATGTGCATCCATTTAGCTATAAATGTCTCTAATTTCTCATTTTTATGGCTGAGTAGTACTCCATTTTATTTAAAAAAAACAAACCACATTTTCTTTATCCAGTCTCCAGTTGAAAGAAACTTTTACCTTTAGTAGGAGGGCAGAAAAACAAAACCTAAGACTTATGAGGTTAGAATCCAATAAAGCAGGATTTTAAAGCCATTGTCAGAGTCCTGGTTGGAAAACATTGGAACGGATAACAGGGCTCATGGGAAGAGATCATACAAGCAGGTGACCTTGAATTTTTTTTCCGGTACCAGGGATCGAACTCAGGACGTTGAACTTGCAAGGCAGGCACAGCGCCACTGAGCTAAATCCCCAACCCAACCCTGAAATTTTGACACTATCTCCACTACTCCAGTCTTCTTTGAACCTTCTGAGCCTGCATAAGCTTTCCATATTAAGAGCTGGCACCTGCCCCTCATAGGGCAACATGTGCCAACTGTGTCCTCACCTCCCCTTTTGGCCAGTGAGTGTGGAATGAGGGCTAAGTCACAATGCAACTCAGCTAAGGACACAGTGGGCTTACAAGGAAGAAAAGGCACTATACACCAAAGAAGCTGCTAGGTCTAGGCACTGTGTCCCAGGAAGAGTGGAAGGAGAGCACTGACTGGATACTAAGGAGCCAGAGCATACAATTGAAAGGGAAGAGTTTATTGACTTGGGACACTTAGGATGCAGAACTTAACACCTAGCAAGAACCCAGGACCTCAGAAGGTGGTGTGAACTCACTCCTTCAAGGGTGGGAAAATGATGGCTCACACTGTGAAGCTGGAATGTCAGAACCACCCTGTCAGGCAGTGGAGGGATAAGTTAAAAGTGGATGTGGCATATGGTCTGGCTGGAATATGTGGCATATGTGTGGCTGGAAGACTTGCTGAGGAGGATATTTGTGGGAAGGCCCGGAGGAATGAGCTGAGATGAGGGGGCATCACTAACAGGACGAGTGGGGGCTGTCTCTGAAAGCCAGGGCTGGTGGCAGCAGAGGCTGTTATAGAAAGTGGCTCTTCATATCAAAGGACCTAGAACAAACAAAGGTCAAGTGCAATGCTGGGGTGGGACCATGATTACTGTGATGACTGGCAAAGTCAGAGTGGCAACCAGAGGGCCTAACTGCAGAGAGTCATGAAAATGGTTAATGGAACCTGGCAAAATAGATGAGCCACTGACAGGAATACTACACAGCTTTTACTAGTACATGAAATAAAGGATGAATGACTAGGAGGCTGAAAGGATTTAATCCACGAAAGCGTCACCATTCCTTGTATCCCCAACAAGCATAATACATTCCCTGGGTACTAACAGGCAGAAGCTGAGGTGCAACTATATGCCGTATATCCCTTTTTCCTTCCCTTTATGGTATTAGTAACATATATTTTGCTTCTTTGTTATAAGCCTCCAAAACATGTCACTATTTTTGCTTTAAGTAGTTTACTACACTAGATAAACTTTAAAAGAAGAAAAAATCTTTTTGGTGCTTTTATTCCTCTTGTGTGAACTCAAGTTTCCATCTGGAATCATTTTTATTTAATGTGAAAAACTTTCTTTAATATTTATTATACAGTAATTTAGATATGATACAATAAATTTCTTATCATTTACTTGCCTGAAAATCCACCCCCCTTTCTCTCTCTCTCACTTTTTAAGAGATAGGGGTCTCACTATGTTGCTCAGTTTGGCCTTGAACTCCTGAGCTCAAGTGATCCTCCTGCCTCAGTCTTCTCACTAGCTAGGACTACAGGCATGTGTTATCACTCCTATTTTTCAAAAGAATTGTTGCTGGACGTAGAACTCAAAGTTATCAGAGATTTTTCTTTCAGGGATTTAAAGATTTTTACCCCATTATATTTTGACTTGCATTCTTTCTGATATGAAGGGTGAAGTCAGTAGTACTTTTATCTTTCTCTGTATGCATTGTGATTTCACAGTTTCATTCACTGTTTCTAATATTTTAATTATTGGTTTTCAGCAGTTTCAAATGTGCCCTGGTACGGTTTTCTTTATGTTTACCCTGTTTAGGATTAGTTTTTTGGGGGGAGGGGGCTGTCTGTAGGTTTATTTGTTTGATCCAGTTTAGAAAAATATTGGCCATTATTATTTAAAATGTTTTTTGTCCCTTTACCTTTCCTTCAGAGGCTCTGATTACACTGTTAAACAACTTTGTATTGACTCATAGGCTACCAAGAGGCTGTTCATTTTCTAAGTTTTCTTCTTTCTGTGTTATAATATAGATTATTCTTTTTTCCCTTAAAAAAAAAACAGTACTGGGAATTGAATCCAGGGCCTTGTATATGCTAGGCAAGAGTTCTACCGCTGTGCTACATTGCTAACCCCTAGAATTCTTTTGCACTGTTTCTTCGTTCATTGATCCTTTCTTTGGCAAGGTCTAATCTGTTGATAAATCCACACAGCAAAATTTTAATGTCAGTGTATTTTTCTACTCTAGAAGTTTGATGTGGTTCTTTTTATGGTTTTCATTTCTCATATATTTATGTTCTTTTCAATTCTCATCTATATTTATGGTAACTGATCTAAAGTTTTTTTCTGTTTTAAAATATAATTTCATTAACTGTAATTTCTGGATCTCTTTTCTGTTAACTTATTTTTTTCTTGTTTATGGTTTATATTTTCCTGCTTCTTCAAAAATATAGTAAATTTTTTTTTTGAGTCAGAGTCTCACTATATAGCTCAGGCTGACCTTGAATTTACTATGTGGCCCAGGCTGGGCTTGAACTCATTGCAATCCTCCTGCCTCAGCCTCCTGAGTGCTGTGCTTACAGGTGTGCACCACCAAGCCCAGCATGTTTCAGTAATTTTTTTAGTGAGTGTGAATGTTACATGATTGAGTATCTAGATTTTACTTTCTTTGCTTAAAGACTGCTACATTTCTTTCCAGCTAGGAGTTAATTTACTTGTAGATTAGCTTTTTGATCTTTGGGCTAATTTAGCCTTATTTGTAGTGTGGGCTTCCTAGGGTCTTTTTACCAAATGTCCCAGATTTTAAATACTCTACTTGACTTCTTTCCGTCTTGTGCTTAGGTAAACAACTCCAGGAAGCAGTCAGGGGAAATTTGGGGGACTCATATTGTTTTGTTTTCTTTCTTTCTAGATCACAATCTTACTATGCCTGAACTGTCCAATGCCTGAATATACTTGCTTCATAGATTTGGCTTTGTTTTCTATTGCTTATGGTAGGAGATTTGGTTTGGTGGTAATTACTTATGGCCATATAATACTTAGCATCTTTCAAATACAAACTTTCTATTGAATAAAACACACTGGAAAATTGCATAATAATAGGGATACAGTTTGAAGAATTTTCATTAATTGAACATATCATGTAAACAACACCCAAATGGAGTAAAAGAACATTAGAACTTCAGAAGTTCCCGAGTGTTCTTTTTCAAACATTAATAGTACTACCTAAGGTCAACCAATATTCTGATTTCTATAACCTACAGTATTTTGTTTTTTGAGCATAACATAAATGTAAGCATGTGGTATGCATGTTTTGTGTCTGAATTATTTCACTCAGTTTTGTTATGAAATTCAATAGTGCTAAATTGTTCATTTTTTCCTGTATTCTACTATGTAAATATACTAAAATTAATTCATCCTATGAATATCCTTATACACATACCTTTGAAGGAAAATATAAATACATTTCTGTTGAATGTACAGCTAGTAGGATTGGAATTACTGGGTTCACCAAATTTATATAATTAGTTGAGATCTTTCTTCTGAACTCCAGACATATTTATTCAAACCTGAATGACATTTCCATTTGTAAGTATCTCAATCGTTTCTCAGCCTTTTGGCTAAGATCAAGTGTATAAGTATCTCAAATTTAACATATAGTAGAACATTTGCTCCTCATTCTTTGTTCTCTGAATCAGTAAGTGGCTTAACTCATCTAGTTTCTAAAGGAGTCATTCTTAACACTCCTCTTTCCTTGACCCTTCCCCGCAAACCAATCCATTATTAAAGTCCTTGGATTCTGCCTCTAATTTATAAATATCTTAAACTTACCCATCTCTTTTTGTCTCTGCTGCCATTTCCCTAGTCCAAGCCGCCATCATTTGTGCCCTTAACTAATGTAACTGTCTCCAAACTGGCCTTCCAGTAAACTTTCTTGCTGTCTTCCATTGTGAGTTTTTACAAATGTAAATCAGATTCTACTTAACAGTCTTTATTAGCGGCCCATTGACCTTGGGATACCTTAGAGTCTGAAATCTATAAAGTGGCCAATTAGAGCATGCTCTAGCCTTAGTCTCATCACAGCCCAAGCTTACCCTTGTCCCCTACAATCCAGCCACAATTTCCTTTCAATTCAAAGTTCTTTCATGACCCAACACGCAGATAATTCCTTGGTCTAGAACATTCTCTAAGACTCCTTAATATGCCTGAAGTTTAAAAGGCACTTATTTAGAGGGCTCTTCCCTGACAGTCCAAAATTAACTTATCATCGCACCCATTAATCTTTCTCACCATTTATATTTCTGTAACAATTCATCCTTTAATGTCTTTTGCTCCTGTTACACCTTCAATTCAATCGAGCGTTATGTTCACTCTTAAAACCCGATGTCTAACACAGCGCTTGTTGCCTGGAAGACACTCAGTAAATGATTGTTTAATAATACAAGACCATGCAAACGCTGGGAGGGACTCTGGGGACAGCATCTGGCCCTTCTCAGCCGAGGTTAATTTCCTCTAGGGGTAGGGGCAAATGGGGGCAGGTCCTTTCCTTGCTAGTCCAGAGGACGCTTTTCCTCCTTCCCTAAAGTGTTTGCTTTAGGGCCGCGTGTGAGAGAAAAATTGCCTCCAGACACAGAGGAATAAGCAAGGGAGATTAGCCTCATTTCTGAGGGACAACACAGTTCCATTCCCAGAGGACTATGCAATATGCGTGACAAGCTGCCAATGTCTCCTGGGAGAGGCGGGACTAAGGCGGGCCCGGGAAGGGGACGAGTCAGCGAGTGCTTCCAAGAGAATCTGATTGGTCTGGGCGAGCAGAGCGGGCGGGGGCGGGGCTTGACTCCGGGTGCAGCCACGTTGGACTTGGGGGAACCCTGCCTAGAGGCCACTCCCAGCCCCACAATGCATTGCGTGGCGCGTCACTCGGAGCTCCCGGCCCAGGCTCGACAGGTACTGACCAGCCCCTTCCAGTCCACTTCCCTCCTCGTTCAGGGTCGCTGGGACCCTGGCTGGCCGCTGACCCCGCTCTCCCGCCGCCTTTCTCGGTCTGCCTGGGTCTGGAAGCGAGCCGGTGCAGAGGGAGCCGGTTGTCGTTGGGGCCGCGGAGTTCTGAGGGGCAGACAAGCGAGGACTCCTTCCCCTTCGTCTTGGATCTGTGGGCCACGCGGGCGGTGGTTTCTCCTTGGCTGGCTTGCTCCCAGTATGGAGCCCGAGCTAGGATGTCTGAGGGAGGGGACCTTCGCCGTGGGCTGCCAGCGATTGGTAGTGAGCACTCGGTGGCCCAGCTGTCAGAAGCATAGGGCTCCACCCAGCCTTTTAGGTGGCCCAAGAGAGCTTGAGGTGACATTTCCTATATCTCTTAGGCAGGGTAGGACTCAACAGTGGCTTACCGTGCATTCTGTGGAGGATTGAATCAGTGTTGAGTTCAGAGATTTACCCGCGCTGGCTCACGGAAACTCCTCGAGGCCAGGCCCTCTTAGGGACACTTTGGGAGCGATGTGGGCCAAAAGAGACCTGAGCAATTGGTTCTGGAGGTCTGCGAAAGAGAACTCCGATCCCTCACAGGCTTGAATCTCTCTGGTAGTAAAAACAGCTTTAGAATTCTCTCCTGATGCTTAGCTTCCTGGATCATTCACCTGGGGCAGGTGGAGCGCTTCACAACCAGCTCTCCTATGCCTGTTCAGGTAAAGACCAGTCCTGAGCCAGAATGTCAGCCACCACACTGGACACGATAGGATCCCTACTGATAGGTGAAACAACCACTTTTTAAAACTCTGACTCACATTCCATGTCACTGGTATTTGTTCACATTCCAAGATTGTAAGGAATTAGGCAGTGCCTTGAATTTGACACCTGTGACCATTCCCTAAATTAATGGAACATCTTTCTAGGTATTTCCTATGTTGAGAACCATCACATCAGTTTAGTACTTTAGAAAATGCATGACCAATTGAAATTTAAGTATATTTTCTGTTGCTGTACATAAGAAACAAAATTTAAGTGTATTTTCTGTTTCTGTACAAAAGAAACCTAGGTCTTATCAAAGGGATGCTAGTGATCTTCCTCTGTATTTGTGTAAGAAGTTTGGATAGATTGAGAGGCAATGTCTCATATAGTTGTTAGGATTAGTCCTAAATTTAAACACCTACTTGCTTATTTAGGGATTGAGCAAATTACTTAAACTTTCTGGGCTCGAGTTTCCTCAAAAGTAAAAGAAGCTAGTAGTACCACCAGACAGCTTATTGAAAAGTTTAAATGAGGTAATGTGTATAAAGTGCCTGGTCCATAGAGGATAATCAATAAATAACATGAACAGCAAATACTAAATACTATATAGCACTTCTGGTGTATTAGAAGGGTCAAGGCAGGGTCAGGTGGTTTACATGATCCTAAGAGAGAGATTCTATTTACTCTTAGTAAGGGAACCCTCTGAGATACTATTTGTAGCCATAGTTTACAGGTAAGGAAGTTGAGGTTTAGAAAAGCAAAGCTTGCTGAAGATTACATGGCTGGTGTGTGGGAGAGCCTAGATTTGAACCTGGGGAGCCTGGATCCAGTGTCTGACATCTTAACTCCCATACTATACTGCCTCTTAAAGAAAATGTAAGCTGTTACTTTATTATTACTTCAAAATAAATAGCTAGATAGCTTCTGCATCACTGGTTTTTTGTCCCTTGTTGGTTTTGGGAGGCTCATGTAGCAGTAATGTAGAGACTCAAGAAACTTAGGTTTAAGTACCAATTATGCCATATACTAGCAGTATGAACTTGAGAAAGTGACCCCAGGTTTCCTCATCTATAAAATGGAGGTTATGCCTACTATCTGTGAATTATGTGGCACTACACAAATGTTGTACACATTTTACATGTGTTGTAGGGCCTATTCCTAAATGTGGGTATAATCTGTGAAGCCTGAGTCTTAAAATACAGTGCAGTGCAAGTGCCTATTCTAGGAGTACCAGAGACTGCTAGCGAGGTAGGGGGCATAGGCAAAGCAGCAGAATAAATTTTGATTGTCTGTGGTACCCTTTTCCCTTTCCTTCTTTACACAGTCTGCCCCTATCCTGTATGTCACAGTTATAAAGCCAGTACCCAAGTTAAAACTCCTCTTAATTTCCACAGGTCTTAGCTATGTTTTGTTTTGTTTTGTTTTTTAAGACAGGGTCTCACTGTGTAGTCCAGGTTGCCTTAAACTCACTGTGTAGCCCAGGCTGGCCTTGAACTCACGACAGTCCTCCTGCCTCAGCCTCCCATCAGCTAGCACTTTTAATAAAATAACATATACCAAGTTAGTGTTTCCCAAACTTCAGTACCATCATGTATGCATGAAATTTTATAAGCAAATGGACATTTAAAAATCTGAAATTTTCACATATGCACATTTAAAATGAAATGAAAATTCATTTATTTTAATTTAAATTAGGAGAAAAACCTAGTACCCAAAAGGATATTTCACAGATTTTGCTAAAAATATAGGGCAAAAGTCAGTTGAAAGATCAATATTTGATAAATACAGTAAGAATATGGGTGAGGTGCAGACATTTTGAGTTTTTTTACTTTTTGAGAGATGACTTCCTGATGGCTCAGGCCTGTGGTCACTACCTGACAATCTTCTGAAGGTGAGGGCTCAGTGACTTGTTGTGTTTTAGGTTTAAGAAATTGCTAACCATCTAGTTTGGCATTATGTGACTTTATTCCTCAACCTTCACAGATCTACTAAGGTTCTAATTTGGCCTTTTTCCTCCAACAGTTGTTGGGGAAAGGAAATATAGGCACTACTCAGATTGCCTATGAGTTTCTTGTTAATTATTAAAGACAAGTGTAATATTTTCTGTGTTAAAAGTCACAACCAGTGGCTTAAAAATTCATTGTTGATCCTGATAAGATTAAAACAAAATCAAAAAATTCACTCAAAACTACTACTATTCTCAAAGCTTCCCATGCAGTTGTTATAACCTCTTGCTTTCCATAGCTACTGGTTCTTGGTATTTTCAACCACCATCTTCTGGACTTTTACCCTAGTATGTACAGTTGCCTTGGTATGTACAGTTTCTTATTTCTACTAGCACAGTCCAGATGAGATTAGAGATTTTTTGGTTTGTTTATAAATAAACTATAGTAAGAAGAAAGTAAAAAGAAAAAATGGGGGTGGTATGTTTATTGAGTTGATAAGAGAATATTTTGCTTATCTTAAGATGACTGAAGTCTGTCTAGCAGTTAGTTAAACCTGGCATTGTTCATTGGTTATTCATCCTAGTTTCTTTTATTTTCATGGATTCAACTGGTTTGGGTTTCTCACTTTTTCTACGGACACGCACACACACACACACACACACACACACACACACACACAAAATAGTCCTTGGACAGCCTTTTAAGGATTATGACGGAATTATAACTGCTGTGTTTTGGTTTTAGTTATCAGTCTAAAGTATGTATTAGGAATATCTGAAATGCAAGTTTGTCTAACTAGTTTTCTATTTAGTAGAGTGGTAGCCAATAGAGCCTGTGTTGTATTTATTCTTTTCATTTGAATTTCTCTATTTTGGGAATGTTTTTTCTTGGAACAGGAACTATGTAATGTCTAGCATAATAGTATCTAATTTATGGTAGATACCCAGTAAATGTTTACAGAAAAAATGGGACTTACAGGTTGGTAAGAACAAGCTTTCTTAGCATAAGTTTTGATAAGGTTGGCTAAGGGTTTATCAATTTTATTTATTCTTTCAAAAAACCAACTCTGTGATTCGTTGATTTTTTTGTATCGTTCTCTTAGTCTCCATTGCATTGATTTCTACTCTGATCTTTATAATTTCCTCCCTTGTATGAGCTTTGGATTTGTCTTGCTCCTCTTTTTCTAGGATTTTAAGGTTCAGTATTAGGTTCTTTATTTGAGCTCACTCTGTTTTCCTAATATGGGCATTTATTGCTATGAATTTCCCTGTAGAACTGCTTTCATTGTGTCCCATAGATTCCTATATGTTGTATTGGGATTGTCATTTAATTGTAGAAACTTTCTAATTTCTTCTTGAATTTCCTCTGTGACCCACTGATTTGTTCAGGAGGATGTTATTCAATTTCCATGTGTTTGTTCAGTTATTGCAATTTCTTATGCTATTGATCTCCAGTTTAATTGCACTATGATTTGATAATATACAAGGGATAACTTCAATTCCTTTGCATTTACTTAAACATGTTCTATGAGCTAGCATGTGGTCTATGAGCAGTGTGCAGCCGAAAAGAATGTATATTCTGATTTTGTGGGGTGGAACACTGTGTAGACATCTATAAGTCCATTTCTTCAAAAGCCTGGTTCAATTCTATTATTTCATTGTTGATTTTTTGTCTAGATGATCTATCTATTTGTGACAGTGGGGTATTGAGGTCCCCCACTACAATTGTATTAGTGCTTATTTGGTTTTTCATGTCCATTAAATATTTGTTTTGTATAGTTGGGGGCATTAGTATTTGGTGCATATATATTTTTGATTGTCATCTCTTCCTCTTGGATTGTTCCCTTTACAAGGATGTAGTGACCTTCTTTGTCTCTCTCTTTTTTTTTCCTTAAACTCTTTTATTGGTACATTTTACGTAAACAATACATTTACATTTATCATTGGGTGCTTGTACCTGTACATGATGTATCTTGGTTCTTATTTTTTTCCCCATTACCTGTGCACCCTTCCCCCCCTCCCCCCTTCCCTATTTACATAGA
>NW_004624912.1:1552231-1571623 GCF_000247695.1 Heterocephalus glaber
CGGCTCAGAAGCCCCTATGTCTGGGCCGGGAACAGTGGGACTCAGTACCTTGGTCTGGTGGTCTGGTGTCCTCTGCGTCTTTGTAGTGTGGAATCAGGTGGCTGCCTGTCTGCAGAGGGGTGATTCGGTGTCTTCAGTGCGACTCAGGGCCTCGGTAGGGCGTGCACAGACCTGCCTGTCTGCAGCGGGCTGATTCAGCGTGTTCTGTGGGACTCAGGACCTAGACAGGGTGTGCACAGACCTGCCTGTCTGCAGCAGGCAAAAATGCAGTGTTTTACCTGATTGCGGTGCCTCGGCACTTCATTTCAACTGATGGAGCACATTGCTCAGAGCACAGCCTACACTTAGAACAGTGCCATGCACATGTCATGGCTGCTAAATGAGGAATAGATATTGTGGGGGCATTGTCCAGAGGTATGTATGAGATGGATATGCAGAGGTAAGGGACTTTGGGAGCCACACATCTAAAACCTCCCAGAATGAATGGTTAGAGATGAAAAGATACTCTACAGGGCCACAAGTGCAAGTAGGATCACACTCACTGCCTTAAGGAGTGAATGCTGTGGCCTTCATTCCCACGGGTTGTTGTGGGGGTTTGGTGGTGTTTTTCCAGTGCCATGGAATTAAGTCTGCATTTTCTTCAAAAGATTTCAATTGTGGGGAAACATTGTCTGAGCAGCTTGGGGTGCATTGTGGGAGTACCTGGTTTTGTGATCTCTTTCCACATTCCCTAGTGATATTACTGCCCTCTACATAAAAATTTAAGGATCTTATCTATTAAAGGATAAATTAAGAGAGACTTTCCTGAAGCTGAAATAAACATTTAATTAGATCACTACATAGAAAACAATAACTAAAGCAGTAATGATGAACAGATGAAAATTATGTTGCGTTGCCTGAGATCTTACTTGATTGGCTTTGGTTGTTTAAAAATTGTAGTTGTACATTTTCAGATCTCTTTTGACCTTGTGACATTGACATTGTGAAAAGATGAATATCCTCTGTGAGATTATTCATACCCTATTTGAATTTTTGTGCAAGAAATACAATTCCTTAGTTCTTTCATTGTGAATTCACGTGAAATTTGATAATGGCTGTGAGCTTCCTAAGTTCTCTCCTGGGCTGAGGGTTCATTTTCTCTGTATTTGCCCCCAAACTGTTACCTACAGCCCTCTTTAAGGCCCACCTGCCTTTTAGTTTTAGTCTCTAGCAATGCTTTCTGATTACAGGAATAACAACTTCAACAATAACTCAATTATTGAGTGCCTGCTATTGCCAGGCACTTACTTACATTATCATTAAACCACAGCAGCTCTTGAATGGCTAATAAAGAGCTCTTTCTCAATTGCAGACGCACAGTTTGTACTAGTTTAAGAAAAAAGAATTATGACGGATAGGGGTGGAGCTAGCTTGTCAGATGTTGCTGTTAGGAACTTTTTGTTTCTACAGTCTCTTACCTGTTGAGAATATCCTGTTTCCCAAAAAATAAGACCTATCCGGAAAACAATCAGCCTTGAAAACTGGAGATCAAAAATGCCAGCTCCAATCACCTTACCTTACCTGCTATTACAGAGTAGCCACTGAGCAAGAGAATAGAGAGGTATAATCTGTGTGACACTGGCCATCACCATGGTAATGACTGGTGCTTATTTTCCAGTTAGGTCTTATTTTGGGGGAAACATGGGTAGATACTTTCTTCACTGACTAGAAAATACTGCATAGGCTATTTCAGTCCACTTGACTACCTCCATGTTTCTAGCACAGGCTTTACTTTAAATTGGCTTTACTTTTGTCATGGCCCATTTCTGGATAATCACTGTGGTTAAAGGGAAAGAGGCAGTCTTCTTCCCCCCAGTACTAGGGATTGAATTTAGGCCCTTCACACTGAGCTACATTCCTAGTCCTTTGTATTTTTTATTTTTGAGACAGAGTCTCAGTAAGTCAATAAGATTGGGCCCAAACTTGCCATTCTCTTGCCTTGGCCTCCCTGAGTGCTGAGATTATAGGTATGTTCCATCACACCCGGTTAAGAGAATGACATACTCTTATTGGCCAGCCTGGATCACCCCTTTGGTGGTCAGCCATATACTAAAGTTGTATAGAAAAGGTAGTGAGAATGGAAGTAATTAATTCCTCAAAGGGAAGGAGAAAAGGAATGTTGTATGGATAGCCATTATATACTATCACCCCTTATTACAGATGAGGCAAGTGAGACTCAGAAATGTTAAGAAACTCCTTTAAAGTAATAAAGCTAATAAATAGTGTATCTGATCCAGTCTTTTGGCTTCAGAATTCACATTATTCTTAGATACAAGAGGGAGTTTTTGCCCTTAATCATGACCCCCTTTCTTTCTTTTTTTTTTGGTACCAGGGATCCAACTTGGGTCCTTGAGCTTTCGAGGCAGGCTACGGAACCACTGAGCTAAATCCCCGGCCCATGACCCTCTTTCTTGACATTGCATTAATTCTCTAATTCCTTTCTCTTTTTATAGAGGGAAAAATTACCCAGGTGACAGAAGCAAATAAAATACCCCCTCCTCATTTTTGTTGTTGTTGTTGGAACATAATAAGGAGCAAAGTATATGTAAAGCCTAAAATTAATGGAACAGTAATGTCTTTTTTGAGACTAGGAGTTTGGTAGGAAGGGTTGTGACGGGGAATGCACCCCTGCAATAGCTACTAGCAGTGTTGGAAAATGAGATAACCTGTGTATCCTGCTTTCCTGTTTATCTCATTACTAGCATCACATTACATTCCTATTCTTTATTATGATAAAACATGGCTTTTTGGCACTATGTTGCCATATTGGCTCTGGTGAACTGGCCTGGGAATCTTATTATTCTTTTGGGACAAGTTCTGGAAGAAAATGAGACCTAGGTGCAGTGAACTTCAGTAATACAGCAGGTAAATTAGGAATTGTCTATGATCAGCTATCAAAAAAATCAAGATCTTCGGCCAGGGATTTACCTCAGTGGTGTCCCTGCCTGCCTTGCAAGTGCAAGGCCCGGAGTTTCCATCCCCAGTACCAAAAAAAAAAAAAATCAAGATCTTTAATTTGAGGTGTTGAGAGTAGTGGGAAAGAGTAAATCAGGAGATAGATTAACTCTGCCTAAAAGAAGATGAAGGATACTAAAGGCAAATTTTGCTTGGCCTATTTTATCCAAGACTTTGTTGATGTAATCACCTTTGGTCCCTTAAAATTACCTCACATTCTCCTTTAGCTTTCTGTTATAAGTTGCCATTGTCTGGTGTATTGCATATTAGTAAGTACTTTTGGTACAGTATTTAATAAGGTTTTAAAATAGTAGCTAAAATGGGTCTTTTATTCATAGAATAATTTTGTTCATGATTTGACTCTTAATCATTAGAAGGTATGAGAGGAATAAGTGAGAAAATATGAAGCTCCTAGTAGAATGTTGTATATGGCAGACACTCAGTGTTAATGAGTTCTCTTTCTGCTTCTTATCTCCTTACTGTCCCAGTGGTGGCAGAATCTTGTTTTCAACTTATTTCCTATTAGACATATGTATTTGGGAATAATAAAAACCATGAAGTATGCTCACTTTCATAATCTCAACCCATTTCATTTCATATTTAAAAGTTTAAATACTTTTAGCAGATTTCATTGTGGAAGCTTCTGTTACTTAGCATTTTAACAGTAGATGGAGATGACATAGAATACTGGCTGACTTCTCTCCACCCAAGGAAGCTGTGTAGTGGGCAAACATGGTTTCAAAGGAGAAGCAGATTTTTTTATTTATAATGGTACAATTATAAAAGGAAAAATTATGTTTTATGTATAATACAAATATTACTACTATGTCAGCTTATTGTTTGCTATATTCCTTGTCAGTTAACATGCTACAAAATGCAGTTTGTAATATTTAACTTGTTTTCTATCATAGTTTCAAATATATCTTCAGTAATTGTATTGCAAGCTCATGACAAGCAGGATATCAAAGCTTATAGTATAGACTGCTAGACCGATCCCCGATGTTCTGTGGTCTGCTTAGGGGAAGATTATAGTATTGTTTTAATTAAGTATAGTTTGATACATCAGGTGAGAATTGTCCAAATAATATCAGTGTTCAATAAGTGATAGGTAAAATTTATTTTAGGTGTCAAAAAAAGTTTAATAGCCAGCCATGGTGGCACATGCCTGTAATCCCAGCGCTCAGGAGGCTGAGGCAGGAGGATCACAGTGAGTTCGAGGTCAGCCTGGGCTACATAGCAAGACCTTGTCTCAAAACAAGACAAAAAAAGTTTAATGTCCAAAGCCAATTATTTATTTTGTTGGATTTTATGAATCACTTGTGATATATGATAAAATTAACTTTTTATTTTAACAAAGTCATTAGAATGGGTAAACCTCCTTGTCTGGAGGTTGGACTTTGCCAGCATTACGTACTTGTTCAGGACATATTTAATCCTGGTTGGACCTGAAGAAGTTCCTAATGCAACTTGCAGGAAGAGAAAATAAAGATGTGATAAGATTGGATAAATTCCTTGGCCAGAACAAAGGCAATTGCTAGGAAGATGAAACCCCATTGGCACCAAAGCCTAGAAGTAGAAGAGAATTAAAAAATTTTAAAAGGTAATTAGAGCAAAGTCAGGTCAAAAAATAGCAATTTAGCGCCAGGGATTTAGCTCATGGCACCACACCTGCCTCATAAGCACAAGGTCCTGAGTTCAATTCCTGGTACTGCCAAAAAAAAAAAGCAATTTAACCATGTATGGTGGTGCACGCCTGTGATCCCACACTTGGGAGGCTGAGGCAGGATTGCTGCAAGTTTGAGGACAGCCTGGGCTACATAGTGAGTTCAAGGCCAGTGGTAACTACATAGTGAGACCCTGTCTCAAAAAACTAAAAAAATAGCAATTTAAATAGGAGTGTGAGTGTGTGTGTGTGTGTGTGTGTATACTCTGCATGTGTACACATACATCTGCTAAAAGAGTGTGGCCACCTGGGGGTACTCATGCAGAGGTTTGTAATTCTGTGTGGTCCCCGAGAATGTCCCTGGCTTTGAACACATTGAAGATTCCCTAACATCCACTCTGAAGCCTTCTGGTGAAACAGTGACTGGAAGAGCTGATGGAATAGTACTCTCTTACATCATTTCGTCAAGCACTTATTGAGCTTTTGCTTTGTGTAGATACCACTGGGCTGTACAGTTATCTGTGTGATACACTCAAATTAGTGCATAAATGAGTGAATGATGCTATCTTTGGCCTCATGTATTCACTTATTGAGCACTTGTTGTGTACTAGGCACAAAATATTCTAGATGTACAATGCAGAACAATGCAGCAATCATCCTTGCTCCTATAGAGCATATTTATTAGTGACAAAGGCATTGCAGCAAATAAATACATAAATATGCAACTACAACTTGGGCTAGTTCATGAAAAATAACAACTGCTATGCTAGTCCCGGAAGGTGGGATCAGTTTAGATTGTGTGCTCTGGGAAAAACTTTGAGAATTAAAGGATGAGAAGGAGTTAACCAGATCAGAATTGGAGCATGGAGGAGATAGGATTGTGAGCATTGTAAGTGGGGAAGTCAGAAGTTCTAAAGTTCTTGGGTTGGGAATTGGAGGGCTGGGAGTGATTGGCTTCCTTGAGGTGCTGAAGCAAGGCCATCGTGGCTGGAATACAGAGGGAGGAGTAGAGTTGCATAAGATGAAGTGGGGAAGTTGGCAAGGCTTCCGGGTTTTGCAGATGTACAAATGATACAGGTTCTAAAATCTTTAAGTTGCATCACTCTTAATTTAGAGGAAAAATGGAGATTGATTTGTGGCTTGGAAAGATGAAAAACTATTAGTGGAATTAGGACATGACTGGTTTTATCTATACCATATGGAAGTTGATGTTGTGTTGTGGAAAGATTGTGGGCTTTTGAGCTAGAACTAAGTTGATTGCAGCTGGTTCTTAATGATGTGTGGCTTTGGATAAGTTACTAAGCCTCTTGAGCCTCTATTCCTTCATTTTTAGGATGGAGATAGTAGAATCCCTTATTGTAAGAATAAAATTAAATAAAACATGTAAAGTACAAAGTAGAGGGCCTGCCTCATCACAGTGGTCAGTAAACATGCTGCTGTCACTACTGTTAATCTTCTTTCTTGAGGCAGAGGGAAAGACAACTGCCATATTGTCTATAAAATATGAGCTAAGCAAACGTGATGGACCCTTCTAAAGCATGCACAAACTGACAGGCCTGTAGTGACTTTAGACTATTTCAAGTACAGTAGTCTTCTGTGACATGGTGGAAATCTTTTTTTTGGTACCAGGAATCAAACTCAGAACCTTACACTTGTGAGGCAGACGGTGGAACCACTGAGCTAAATCCCCGGCCCGATGGTGGAAATCTTTCTGTCCATTCCAGTGGTGAAAAAGCAGATTTTCTTATTATAAACATGAACCAACTGAGATAATTCATACTTTTGGGAAACTGTCTTTACATTTCAAAGAAAAGAAGGCTAAATTTACTAGGAAAAGCTGTAATCTAGACATTCCTCATTTAACAACCGAGTTCCTTGTCAAATTCCTGGTCACTAAATGAAGAATTGTGTATAGCATGTACATTACAATATTCAGTACAAAGAAATAAAGGAAACTCCAAACTGATGATTTGCTTTTATTTGCACAACTCTTACATGCAGTATTGTAATATATAGCATAGCATAAAACTATAGTATTGTAGTATACAGTGAATCAGCAAAGATTACAGTACTGTATAAACAAAGTACACTGTACAAAGAAAAGACATTGATGCTCAATAAACAAGATATACAGAACTGTACAAAAAAAAAAGATGGGTCATAAGTCCGAGCAGTGGGTCATTTAACAGTTAGTTGTTAAATAGGTGGTTAAACGAGCAATGTCTGTAATGTAGAATACTTTAGCCTTTTCAGAAAGTATCATGCAATTATAGTAAAATAAAGACTTCCTGAAAATGCTAACATACAATTGTTTTAGTATGGTTTCCTTTATTGTGCGTACAATTCTATAGTTAAATTTAGCACAAGAAAGATAAATCATTTGGGATAAACTGTGGCTCACTCTGTTATGAATATGGAAATACAGTAAAAGCCTGACATAACAAAAAATGGGATCCAAAGTTTTTCATCATATTATGGGAAGATAATGAAATAGCTCCTACCCAAGTGATTGGGAGTTCTGAATGTGTAGAGGCCAATTGCCAATTGTGTTCAAGTTATTTGGGGGATGTGTTTGAATGCTAATGGCATGTCAAAGAATTTTGATAATGGTAGTGAAGTTCTTTAGGGGAAGAGAAAATAACTTCAGAAAGCATATTTTGGCTTTTGATTTAAATATTAATTTGTAGAAAAATTCAATATGCTATGGCTAAACTTTTTTGATTATGGTCCTTGAGAAGAGATACAGTTTACTTTGTGAGAAGCACTGCATGGTTCTCGTCCCTTCTTTCCTGCTCATAGGGAATTTAAACTTTCTTGAAACAATGTACCATTCCAGTATTTTCTGTTAAATTCTATTTCAGTTTTTAGAAAATGCCTTAGCTCACTAATTTTATGACCTACTAATGGGTTGTAACTTGCACTTCGAAAAATACTGCAAAAATGAGTATGTATTACGTGGAGCTTCAGAAAAGAATTCCAGGTTATTCTAGAAGCATAAGATAAGCACTTTACCACGAGTGTATCCAATATCATTAATAATAGATAATTAATAGGTGTTCACCTTATATCATTTGACTGCCTGGGATAGTCTTTTAAAGAGCGTGCGTGTCCCCACACACGCACACACACAAAGACAGAGTTGTTTACTTGCATAGACATAAACTCTCACCAGAAACATACAGAAGAAATTAGTAAAAACATGGATTCTCTGCGAGAAAGAGAACTGGGTACCTGTAGGCAGAGGAGGGGTAAGATATTTTAAGTACAATATACCCTTTTATTTTCATTCTTTTAAAATTTGAAACATGGAAACATGCTTATTCCAGTGATTAAACTTAAAAATAATAAATTCCACATCTACATTATTAGAGAAAAATGGGGGGAGGTGCTCCAGGATCAGGGTTTAGTAGTGAAGAGGTTGTCACAAGTGGCAGTGCATGCAGGCATGGGGAGTGAGAGCCTGCATGCTGTTTACCACCCTGATCCATACCAGCTGTGTTGACAGTGTGATAAAAGGATCCTCATTCAAAGGATTAATTTATGTTCCATGCTCTTGTTTTTTTGTTTTGTGGTAGGGTCTCGCTATGTAGTTCAGGCTGGCCTCAAACTCATGGCATTCCTCCTGCCTCAGCCTTCTGAGTGCTAGGATTACAGGTGTGTGTCACCATGCCTAGCTCTATTATGAAGGAATAGTACTATATTCTGAAAGTCTTTTTAGTAGAACATGATTAAAGTTTCATTGCTTAAAGTATTTTAAACTTCCTACTTAGAAATAATTTCAATCTAACAAAATTTGTGTGAATAAGAAAAATACAAATAATACACAGATTCATCTTTTATTAATATTTCCTCTCCTGCCCTGTTTATACATCCAATTTG
This sequence comes from Heterocephalus glaber, assembly GCF_000247695.1. The sequence goes on from NW_004624912.1 coordinate 1,560,768, forward strand.
TTTTTTCTGAATCATTTGAGATAAACTTGCAAATACCACACTTCTTTCTAACTATTTCAGAATATATGTTCTAAGATTAGGGATGGTCTTTTACTTAACTACATACAGTAATCAGCTGTTGGGAATGTATTACAAGTAACCTAATTTAATCTATTACCTGTTTTCCATTTTTGTCAGTTGACTCCAGAAATGTCCTTTGTAGTATTTCATCCCCCTCTTTAGCATAGGCTCCAGACTAGGGTTGTTTACTTCTCATAGCTCTTTAGAGTCCTTTGATTAGAAATATTTCTATGATATTTGTTCAGTTTTTTACAATATTAAGATTTTTTTTTTGGTACCAGGGATTGAACTCGGGTCCTTGTGCTTGCGAGGCAAGCAGCAGAACCACTAAGCCAAATCCCCAGCCCTAATGTTAAGATTTTTAATGAATATACGTCCTTCATTTAAAAAACTAGAACATTGGCCATTCTAATGTTTCTTTATGATTAGATTCGGGTTATGTATTCTAAGCCAGAATACTACATAGGTGATATGTCTTTCTTAGGGTGTCACATCTGGAGGCACAGTATGTCCACCTCCCTGAATTAGTGGTGCTAGTATGCTTGGTCAAATGTGTTTTCTTGTTTCCACTGTATAATATTTTCCTGTTGCAACCTAATAATCCATTGGAAGAGATGTTAAAACCATGTAAATATACTGATGCTCATCAAAATTCCCTCTGTATGTAGCATTCATAATTGCACGTGCTTGATCTAATTTTTACTGTGTTGGTTATAAAATGGTGACTTTTCCACTGCTAGCACTACTTCCTCATTTCCTAGCTTATGTTCAGCATTCTGCTGTAAGCAACAGTTCTCCCTCCTCTCCCTTTTATTTTATTTGTTGTTGTTAAATTCTTGCTTATTCCCTCAATGGTTCATAATTTATTACTGGAGTCAGTGACCACTCTGAAATTGTATGCAAAGCTCTGTGTTACTTGGGCATCTTTCTGGAGAGATAGTGTTTATAACTTTGATCAGACTCTAAATGGTTTTTGACTCAGGTGTATTAATTTCTACTACCTTTTGTGAAGAGTTAAGACTTTAAGCTAGCTCTAATATTTATATGTTTGTATATGTTCCCCCCTGCTTTCTTCTACAAGTGAAATGTTAGAACCATAATGTATCCCCTTCTGTTGTATATTCCATTATTTTTGTCTGCTGTTTTTAAACTACAGCTTAAAATGGTATTCTGTTTTGGTTCTTTTAAATTTTTTCTGGAATATAAATGTTAGTATCTTTATTGGCAATGTAGCAGCAGTTTACGGTGTATAGAGCGAGTCTTGTGAAGCAATGAATTACCTTGATTTAATTTGAAATTTTAAAACCAATTTTTTACACTGTAGTTTTATTAGCTCTCTGGGAGTGAGCTACATGATGTTGTGCAGTGAAAATTACCCAAATGTTCTCGCCTTCTCTTTCCTGGATGAGCTTCAGAAGGAGTTCATTACTACTTATAATATGATGAAGACAAATACTGCTGTCAGACCATACTGTTTCATTGAATTTGGTAAGGGCCTAATTTTTTTCCTTTTTATTATCTTATCTCTATCCATTCATAAACGATTTTTTACCTAATATTAGGGGTCAGGCGAAAACCTCTGCTGCTTTGCTTTATATAGAATAATTTGGCAAATGCTCTATAAGTTATAGCAACTTCTTAATTTAGGTGTCTATTAGAAAAAAAATTTTGAGCAGTGAAGGGATTTGTGATTATTGGCCCAAAGAATTAGTCTCAAAGGACAATTTCTCAATGAGAAATTTATAAGGTAGAGATTCAGAGTTTTGTATTTATGTGATAATCATTTATGGCTTGCTTAATGTAGAACAGTGGTTGGAAAATATTTGCTGGAAAGGACCAGACAACATATTTTAGACTTTAAGGGCCCTACTGTCTGCCCCAACTACCCAGCTCTGCCATTGTCGCTTGAAAGCAGCCACAGGCAATACATAAATGAATGAGCATAGTTATGGCCTAATAAAACTTATTTATAAAAACAGCAGGCTAGGTTTGGCCTGTGGGCAGTCATTCGCTCAACTGTTTATGTAGAAGGGGGGGAGGGAGAAAAAACCCTGAAGTTATAAATAGTAAAATAAAATGCCACTTGGAAGATGTTTAGGAAATATTATTTGTTCTTTTTATCAAATTTATTCTTGAAAACATACATCCTAATGGTGTAAGCAGTAGATTAGAAAACAGATTTAGAAAAACATAGTTTATTGTATATGCTCTTATGTAATTACAACTAGTAAATCTAACAGGTTCAATATTTTGAGACAAGAACTCCCATAAAAATTAAGACTTTGGTTTAAAGTTAAGCTGTTTTTTGTCTCTGTAATTCCTTAAAGTGGATGTAATACACCCAGGTAGTGTTAAACTTGTAGTTCAGTTATAGTTACTAATTTCTAGAGTATAGAATGTAAAACTGATGTCTCCATGATTATGCATAAACACAAATAATATTAGAAATTCCATGGCAAATGAATAGTTTTTAATAACAAATTAAACTATTTATCCATAAAATTTATTGTCCATAAACATCACACTCTCAAATGATTTAATTAACAAATGACTACAGGAGATTTATTTTTTATTTTACATAGATAACTTCATTCAGAGGACCAAGCAACGATATAATAATCCCAGGTCTCTTTCAACAAAGATAAATCTGTCTGACATGCAGGTGGAAATCAACCTGAGGCCCCCTTATCAAATTCCTATGTGTGAACTGGGGCCAGCCAATGGAGTAACATCTGCATTTTCTGTTGATTATAAAGGTGCTGGTAAGATTTCTTCTGGTGAGTTCTGGATCTCAATTCATTAAATTTTTTGCTTTTGTAAGAACTGAGGAACTCTTGAAAGTAAATTTTTATTGATATATTAGATCAAGAACATGAATAGAAGTTCGAAGCCATCCTTTCTCCCAGTTGTTTATAAACTAAGCTACTAGATATGTGACTAATCAGGAAAATATTTTCTTTTTTTCTTCTGGTACCAATGATTGAACTCAGGACCTTGTACTTGCAAGGGAGGCGTGGTGCCACTGAGCCAAATCCCCGGCCAGGAAAATACTTTTAAATGGTAATCTCAGAGGTTCTCTTTACTAAGAAAACATTTATGGTGTCTTTGAAAACACTTATCTAGAAATGAAAAATAGTTTTTTTGTAATATATATTTGTAGACTTGTAAAGTGCTTTGCATTATGTCAGACTGGCTGCATTCAAGCCCCAGGATGCTTGACTGTCATAGAAAATGTAAAAACCTTAGTGATGGTCTACTGAAATTTCCCCTCCCAAAGAAGAACACCATCCAGTCATAACAGGGTGAAACTTCTGCTATGGAAACCTCATCCAGGCATGGTGGTATATGCCTGTAGTCCTAGCCACTTAGGAGACTGAGGCAGGAGGATCTCAAGTTAGAGGCCAGCCTGGGCAATTTAGTGAGACACTGTCTCAAAATAAAAAATAAAAAGGGCTGGGGATATAGCTCAGTAGTAGTGTACCTCTGGGTTCAATCCTCACAGTACTGTACATCCCACCTCTCCAGAAAAGGAAAACTCACTGTTTTATAAAGTAGCATATGCCACTTTTAAAATACTCACTAAAATTCTTCTTTCTGTTTTAAGCTAGTTTGCTTCCTTGTAATGCCTCCCAGTCTAATGTACTTTATTTAAATATCTCCAGTTCCCTTAGACTTTTTGTTTTTTTGTTTTTTTTGGTTTTTTTGGTACCGGGGATAGAACTTGGGTCCTTGGGCTTGTGTGGCAGGCGGCGAAACCACTGAGCTAAATCCTCGGCCCTCCCTTAGACTTTTTGTCAGTGGCTTGAAGTCTTCCTCATCCTAGTAGCTTCATGTATATATTTATTAATTTTTTAGTTTTCTTTAACTATGGACTGACTGTAACACTTCATGTTTGGTTTGATTAATACAGCTATGGGAGAGGGGAAAACAAATTTCACTAAAATAATCTAGCCACTCACTAAACAAGTAAATAAGTGTAAGAGATAAAAAGGCATCTAGATTGCAAAGGAAGAAATGAAATAATTATATTTACATATTATGTAATCTCATATGTAAAATCCTGAGGAATCTGGTTTAAAAAGACTTGAATAAATGAGTTTAGCAAGGTTTCAGGATGCAAGATCAATATACAAGAAAAAAATCAGTTATATTCTATACACTAGCAGTGAACAATCTAAAAGTGAGTTTAAAAAAATCTTATACAATGAAAAGTATAAAACATCGTTGGAAGAAATTAAAGAAGATCTAAATTAATGGATGGCAGTTTCACCTTCCTGGATTAGAAGACAGTATTGTTAAGATAGCTTTTCTCCTCAAATTGATATACACACATTCAACAAAATCCCACCTGTGTGTTTTTTTTTATAGAAATTGACAATCTGGTCCTAAAATTCATATGGAAATTCAAGTGGCAGAGAATAGCCAAAATAATCTTGGAAAAGAACAAAGTTGAAGGACTCACACTTCGAAATTTACTACCAATCTACAGTAATCAAGCCTGTGTGATTCTGGTTTAAGGATAGACATGTATGTAGATCATTGAGATAGGAGAGTATAGAAGTAAACCTTTTAATTATGGTTAATTTTTTGGGGGGTACCGGGGATCAAACTCAGGACCTTGCGCTTGTGATGCAGGTGGCAGCACCACTGAACTAAATCCCGGGCCCCACATTATGGTTAATTTTTAACACTGATACACAGACAATAGTGAAAGAAGACTCTTTTGAACAAATGGTGTTGGAATACCTGGATATCCACATGCAAAAGAATTGAACTTGAACCTCCCCCCTTACAACATATATAAAAGTTAACTCAAACTAGAACAAAGTCCTAAAACAGCAAGTAGAACTATAAAACTGTTAGAAAAACATAGGCCTACATCTTTGTGACTTTATATTAGGGTTTTTAGATTTTTAGTGAAAGAAAAAAGATAAAGTAGACTTCATCAAAATTAAAAACTTATTCTTCAAACACCACAATCAAGAAATTGAAAAAAAGAAATTGAAAAGACAGTCCACAGAATGGAAAAAAAAAACTTATAAAACATCTGATAAGGGGCTAGAATCTAAAATATATAAGCATCTTACAACTCAACAATAAATGTCCATTTTATAAATGAGGAAAGGATTTGAATAGGCATCAACACAGAAAATGTACATCTAGCTAATTATCATATAAAAAGATGCTCAGTATCAATAATCATTAGAGAAATACAAAGCAAAACTGTAAGAATACAGTATATTATTTCATATCTACCAGCAGGGCTAAAATAAGAGCCATTGGATCCATAAGTCCTAAGGGCTGATGAGCAAAGTACCCTATAATGCAATCTGGATCCTTGTGTTTCTCTGGGGCCTTTTTAACCATTGTCATGCAGTAAGCCATGGAATGTTGCCTTTGAAATCTAGAAAGGCATATTAATCAATGTATCTTTTCTTAGTGGTATGGGCTGCAAGGTGCATCAACTTGGTCCTTAACTTTCATATATATTCTGATCTTTGACCATCAGAAACTGATTGAAGGAATAGGCTCCGTAAGTTTGTGATTATTTCCCGTTGTCTGGCATGCATGTATTTTCTCAAGGGATATAACCTAAGGCACATACTACTATATATTCCTCAGGTACTGACAGCACGACATTGCCAGTAACGTTCTGTGGGGTGCTAAGAACTTAGATCTTTATAGCCAAGGGTCAATAAACTTTTTTTTTAATAAAAGGACTGATAGCAAATATATTCGATTTTGACGCTATATGGCCACTGTTGCAACTCTGTGTGCATAATACACAAAAATAGCCATAGACAGTAGTTAAAAAAGAATAGGTGGACTCAATCTGGCTTTTGGGCCATTGTTTGCCAACTGCTTAAGACTAATCTCTGGCATAATATGTTAAATGTACTGGTATCTGTCACATAAAAGCAAAAAGTTTTCTGATTTCCACTGTTTCTTAGGATATAGAAAAAAGTTTACCATAATGATGTCAGGAAATGAATTGTTTTACACTGTAAGGAAACTGTATCTGGAAAAACATGTACAATTGGAACGTTTAGTAATCTGTCATCCTTCAAGACACGCCCAATTTGGTGACTTAAATTGGAGAGTTAATTGAAAATATGATAGACATCACCACCTATGCATTTTGAAAGCCTTGGATAGTGGCACTGGTTTCTGCAGTCATCTTGGGGGTTAGTATTTTGTTGATGTTTCGGTTGAAGGAGCCCAAGACTTCTTTCTGTTGGCTTGCTCTTCTTTAGTAGATAGTCTGGCAGCCAGTGTTGCTAAGGATATCTGTCCATTAATTAATAGACTGTGGATTCAGAAGGATAACCTTAATTTGAGGTAAGGGTCCAACTTGACCTACCATGAAATGGACTTTGTTAGAGATTGTTAATCAGTTGACTTCTGTAAGTTTCTTCTCTGACCTTAGACCACCATGGTATACTGGATCATCGAATACCAGAGACTTGGAAAATGGGGAGAATCTGGGATTTGTTATAGTTTTAAGAAAGAATAAAAAGTAATTGACAACTAGAACTTTTTTTTTTTGGTACCGGGGATCAAACTTGGGACCTTGCGCTTGCGAGGCAGATGCCGGAACCACTGAGCTAAATCCCTGGACCAACTAGAACTTATTTTGATACTAACTTTAAATTTGCTTTCAATTCAGACCAAGCCTACATAATATTTTCTATAGTTCCCAAGTAAAATATAGTTTTGAGAGGGAACTTCTAAATACATTATTGACTTTGTTTTGAAATAAGTTTAATGGATACTTGATGAGCATTGCTTTTCAAGCTTCTTTGTCCTCATGATTAATTTTTTTTTATTTCTTGACTTTTTTCTTTCTAACCTTTTGGCAATCTTCCCAGTCTGGCATAAATATTTTTATCATGGCATACTTATTATTTACAGAAGTCTACGGAAGTTCATCATGGCGTCAGTAATATATTAAATGAAGTACCATGTCCCACTTCTGCTTTTTGGTTTTCTCTTTAAAATGTTTTATTATGGAGAATCTCAAATGTATACAAGGTACACACAATAGTATAATTAACTCTCATGTACCCATTATATAACTGTAACAACATTTTGCCTCTTTTTTTCATCTGTACATCTCTATTATCCACTTGATAATTAATTTATATAGTTCTTTCTTTTTAAAGGGAAATTTATAGTCTTTGTTATACAAATCTGGTTTTTAAATATGTTTCATCCTTATTCAGGTGTCGTGAGGTCAACAGATCAGATGACTACCACAGAAAAGAGAATTTTTTATGTTCATAGATCTCTAGGGAAAGGAAAGGGGAGAATGTGGACAAAACCTCTATTGTGGTTTCTGAGGGAAGGAATGGATGAGATAGGATGAGGAGGCTTGAGATTGGCTAGTTTGATTGACTAGTTTCAGTGGCTTTGAGGCATAGGGCTTTTGGAACTTCAGTGGCTCTAGGGAATTCCCAGTTGTGTGATGCTTGGTCATGAGGTGATACAGGGAGGGAAATAGTGGTACTGAGTGTAGGTCCCTGGTAGAGGAGGTGGTTGAGAGTGTGAGGTATGAACTGGTTGTTTGTGTGTAAAAGACTCAGGCAAATTGCATAACCTAGCCCTGGAAGGGTCAGCCTGTCCAAGATGTCAAAGCATCAGAAATAAAGAATAAAAAGTCATGATTACTACTCACCCTTTGACAATATAGAACATGTCCATTTCCCTGAAAAGTTCTTTATGTCCCCTCCCAGTCTCCACCTTTCTCTGGACATTCACTGTTTTGATTTTCACTTTAAATTCACATTGCTCTAGAACTTCATCTAAACAAGATAATATTGTGTGAGTCTTGTATACATGGCTTCTTTTGCTTAGCATAATGTCATATATGTTGGCTGTCTTAATAATGTGTTCCTTTTATTACTGAGTGGTATTCCATTGTATGAACATACTCTAACTTGATTGTTCATTCTCATGCTCTTGGACTCTAGCTGGTTTCCAGTTTTTAGTTACTGCAAATAAAGCTACAGTGAACATTCATCTTTTTGTTGATATGTCTTCATTTACCTTGAGTAAATATTAGGAGTGGAATTGCTAGGTCAAAAGGTTACTCACATGTTTAAGTCTTTTAGAGACTCATTTTTTGAAGTAGTACCATTTTACCTTCCCACAGCCAATGCATGAGTGCTTCAGTTAACTCCACTCCACATTCTTGGTAACATTTAGTGGTTAGTCTTTTTAAATTTTGTGTCCTGCCTTTATTTTCTAAAACCTTCACAAAACTTTAAATTTAATATACTTCTATCAGTCTCTGACACCTCTTTTTTTCACCTATTTTGTCATTTTCTAGACAAATTATCAGTTGCCTAAAAATGCTACTGTTTTGGCTCATGCCCACAAACCATCAGTCAGTCAGTCTGTCTCTCTTTCAGACACACACACACACACACACACACACACACACACACACACGTACATACATATCTTACAATCTGACAGGTATTTTTTAGAGACATACAGGCTTTTGAGGAAGAGCCTTGCTGGTGAAAAGAATACTGTGCTTTTGTGCTCAACAAAGTTTCATTAGGTGAAAAGAGAATTTTTTATGCTCATAGAAATTTTTATGCTCATACTTCAGAAGTAAATTATGCTCACTTAGATGGATCTGACCTGAAATTTCCCCTATCTTCTGTAGCTTGTTCCTCCACATGTTTTGGGCATCTTGAGTGACTGTACCTTCTGAACTTTACCTTTGACTCAGGGCATATGCACCGAGGTGGTTTTTTTTGTTTTGTTTTGTTTTTGGTACCAGGGATCCAACTCAGGACCTTGTGCTTGCCAGGCAGGTGCTGTGCTACTGAGCTAAATCCCCAGCTCCTGGTAGCTTCTTTTTGAGTCCTCACAATGACTTTTCTCAGAATCTGCTTCATCACTTTGCTTTCCTTTCTCTTGATACTTCTATTTTTATCTTCACTGAATTATTTCCTTGCCCTGTAAATATACTCAGGTCTCCCCCCTTACACACACACACACACACACACACACTGTAAAAGAAAAATAATTATTTTTACCTATTATCTCTGTTAACCTTTTATGCTGCTTTTCTGTACCTTAGCTGTAAAAATATTCACTTATACTTTCACCTCTTACTATTACTAGTCATTTAACTTCTTGCAGTCTAAATTTTCCCTTCAACTTCCTTTCTAAAACTTTTTTTTTTGCTTTGCAGTACTGTGGATTGAATTCAGGGACTCACATATGCTAGTTATTACCACTGAGCTACATCCCCAGCCCTTTTTATTTTGAGATGGGTCTCGCTAACTTGTCCAGGCTGGCCTCTAACTTGAGATCCTTCTGCCTCAGCCTCCTGATCTCATGATCAACAAATCTAAAGATGCTTTGTAAATCTTTTTCTTTTTAAATTCAGGTTTTCTTTGGCCTGTCAGTAGGTACTGTTGAACCACACCTTTCTTTTTAATGATCTCCCCATTTCTAGGCTTCTGTAGCTCTCTACTCTGTCTCCTGACTCCTCTGCTTTCTCTTAATGGCACCATCTGCAATGGATTTTCCATTGGCCTGCTTTTTCCCTGGGTGATCTCATCCAAACTCTTCCCTCCAAATGCAGACCTCATCTGATTTCCAGCTCTAATACTCTTCTCTTTCATTTGCTTGTTCAACATGCTCCACCATCACCTCAAATCTGATGTATTCAAAATGTCCCATTCCTCATCACACTGAGTTTCTTTGTGTGGGTCAGTTGCCAGCACCCTCATCTTTCCAATCACCAGACATAAAACCTCAGCATTTTCTTTGATTTTATTTCATTTTGTTTCTCACATCTAATTAGTCTAATTAGCCAAGCCTAATAGTTTTAACCTCCATAATATCCCTCACTTCTTTCTTGTGCACCATTTCTACTGTAACTGTCCTAACACAGACCCTCATTTCAGTCAGTGTTTTCCTGGCACTCCCTGATGAGCTTACTAATGTAGAATTATAGGAAAAGCATGGACTTGCCAATCAGATAGACCCATGGTCGAACTGAAAAGACAGCTTCCTAGCTGTCTGACATAGCAAGTTACTGAACCTCAATTTACAGATGAGTGTGTTCAGGCACAGAGAAGCCAGTGCTTCCTACCTGTGAAGTCCTGCACTGGGAGGGATAAATGGACAGTGTGTGCTTAATGAGCAGGTACTCAGAAAATGTCCTTTTTCTCTCCCTACTTTTAATCTTGTTACAACCATTTAATAGACCAATATGTTTTAAGCATAGCCTTAATCATAGCACTGTCACTTTTCAGTGTTCCTCATTATCTAGTTTCCCATAATTCTTAGCCTATTATTTCAGACTACTAATTTCAACCTCCTTTTCTGACTTTATCCCCCCACCCCCCACTCTTCACACATATCTCTTTGAACAAACAAAACCACTAGCAATGCCTAGTAGGAGGGCAGTTAAGAGTATGAATTTCTGGGCTGGGAACGTAGCTCAGAGATGGAGTGGTTGCCTAGAATGAATGAGGTCCTGGGATCAATCCCCAGCACCACAGTCAATCAGTCAGTACGCCACTGAATTTAAATCTCAGTTCATTTACTTAATTCATGTCCATGGACAAATTAGTTAATCTCCTTAAACTTTAATGTCCTCAATTGTAAAGATCAGGGCAGAAATCAATGCAATGGAGACTAAGAGAACAATACAAAAAAATCAATGAATCAAAGAGTTGGTTTTTTGAAAGAATATAGAAAATCAATAAACCTTTAGCCAACCTTATCAAAAAAAGGAAAGAAAAGGCACAAATACATGCAATTAAGAA
>NW_004624912.1:1615256-1646242 GCF_000247695.1 Heterocephalus glaber
TATATATATAACCTTTTCTTAACTATTTAATATTATCTTCAGAAATTTTTTGTCAAATTGACAGGTTTCATTATAATGGATGAAATTTCATATAGCTAATATGAAAACTTATCTTTGGTAAGGTCACACAGTGGTTTAATTTTATGAAATATTCTTGTGTAGATTTTCCACATTCATTTCTACAGTCCTGTCCTACAAAGAACATTATCTCATATTTGAAAACAGGAAAGCTGAGGGAGTTTCAGTGCTCTACCAGAGTGGGAGAGTCTAGACTTCACTCTGCAGATTTTTGTTCTAACACCACAGTCTCTAGACCAAAATAAATAAGGGAATCATAATCTGTATAATTTTTAGAATGTTACAGAGTATTATAATTTTATAATTTTGATTTGCATGATCTCATTTGATTCTAAAGCAATGTATAACTTTAAAATAATTTTATGAATAATCATTCTTGTAAAATGTAAGCTTTGGTTACTTTGTCTTATTAAAGTAATAGTAAATTCTTAATAATAATTGCAGAATGTACTGACATCTTACATTGCACTTAGGCCTTTGTTTGTTGTACTATCAAATCCTTACAGAAAGCCCCACACTAATCCTATTAACATTACCATTTTTCTCTGAGGTCTAGACAGTTCTTATAACTTGTTAGGACTCTTAATTTGAACCTATATGTGTGTGACTCTGGAACCAGTCTTCTTGACCACCAGGCACATGTCTGTATTTCCCAGAACAGCCTAGAGTAGTTCTAAGAATTGCCTTGTGACTCAGCAGTGTCACTCAGGTGTTCTATTTCAGAGAAGTAGAGAAATTCGGCTTTAAAAAAGAAAAACAAAACACCAAATTTCCTTTATACAGACAGGTATGAAACTGCCTGTTTTGCAAATATGCTGAGCAGAGTGATGATAACACTGTTTTTTCCAGTTACATTTTACCATATGACATAATGTTTCTCCTGTCATCAGGATATGTTTTAATAAATTAGGTCAGACCTGAGATGCTACTACTACATGGTTCATTGCCTTTTTCTCCAGGTGCTTATAGAATCACAGAGCTTAGTCAGATAGGACTAATCTTGATGTTAAACATTTTAAACAGAAGACCAAAACACCAGAGGGTGCCTAGCATGCGTGAGGCCCTGGGTTCAGTCCCCTTTGCCACAAACAAAACAAAGTCAAATAGGAAAGCAAAGGATCAGTAGAGAAAGTAGAGATTACTTCATTTCCCTCATTGTTTTCTTTTGAACTGACAGGAAATTTGAAAGACTAGCACACTTAGAGCCATCTTTTTTTTTTGTTTTGTTTTGTTTTGGGGCACCGGGGATCGAACTTGGGTCCTTGTGCTTACAAGGCAGGCGGCAGAACCACTGGGCTAAATCTCTGGCCCTTTTTGGTACCAGGGATCGAACTCCAGACCTTGCAGTTACTAGCCAGGCGCTGGAACCACTGAACTAAATCCCCAGTCCTATCTATTGTTAATATTTTGCATTTCTTTCCTAAACTCTATATATGTGTGCATATAATATGCATATGATTGTTTATAAAGTATGCTTCAGACAAATGTGTATATACAGTTATTTTTCTTATGAAGCTTTTTAATTTGAGATAATTATAGCCACAATAGTACTTTCCTGCGAAGCTCTAAAACAGTATCATAAGCAGAATATTGATATTGACACTGTGAAGACAGAACATTCCTATCTCCAGAGGATCCCTCTTGCTGCCTTTAGTGTGTTATATAAATGGAAATCTATAACTGTCTTAGTTCAGTCTGCCATAACAAAATACCATAGACTGGGTGGTTTGAACAATAGACATTTATTTCTTACAGTCCTGGATCCTGAAAAGTCCAAGATCAGAGTGCTGGCAGATGAACATTTTGCTAAGGGCATTCTTCCTGGCTTGTAGAAGGCTCACTTCTTGTGTCTTCATATGGCAGAAAGTGAAAGCATTGGTCTTCTCTTCTTACAAGGCCACTGATGCCATTATGGGAGCTCTACTCTCATGATCTCATCTAAACCTAATCACTCCCCAGTGACCCCACCTTCTAATCCCAACATATTTGGGGTTAGGCTTTGACGTGCATTTTTGCGTGAAGGTGCACAGATACTCAGTTCATAGTAACCTTTTGAGATTGGCATTTGTTTACTTAGCACAGTTCTCTGGAGATTCCTCCAACTTGTTGAATAATCAATTTTTTATTCCTACTTATTGCTGAATAATATTTCACAATATGGAAATATCACCGTTTGTTTAGTCACTCTTCAAAGAATATCTAATATTTCTAATTTTTGACTTATAAACAGCTGCTAAAAATGTTTATATACAAGTTTTTGTATGAACTTAAGTCTTCACTTCTCTGGAATAAATTCAAGAGTACAATTGTTGGGTCATGTGATAGTTGCATGCTTAGTTTTTTGGGGGTTATTTTGTTGTTTTTTTGTTGTTTTTTTGGTACCGGGGATCGAACTCGGGTCCTTGCACTTGCACAGCAGGCAGCCGAAACCACTGAGCTAAATCCCCGGCCTGCATGCTTAGTTTTATTAAAAAACTAACAAACTTTTCCAGAGTGGCTTTTGCATTTCACACTCTCACCAACAGTATTCAAGTGATCCTGTTTCTCTGTAGCCTCATCAGCATTTCTTGTTGTCCCTGTGTTTTATTTTAGCCATTTTAAGTGTATAATATCTCATGGTGGTTTTAATTTGTATTTCTTTAATGGTTAATGATGTATCTGTGAAATGTCTGTTCATATCTTTTGTACATTTTCTGATTGGATTTTTTATTTTTTACTGTTGTTTTGGTGCTTTTTAAAGAAGGGGTTCCTTATGTATTCTAAATACTAGTCCTTGGTGAGATGTATAATTTACACCTATCAGTTTCCAATATATAGCTTGTCTTTTCATCCTCTTAACATGGTCTTTCCCAGAATACAATTATTTTAATTTTGATAAAGTTTATTTGATCAGTCCTTTTATGGATCATACTAAGTACCCTGCCTAGCCTCAGACCCTGGTGATTTTCTGTTTTTTTCTAAAAGTTTTACAGTTTTACATTTTAAAGTTGATTATCCATTTTCCATTAAGTTATGTAGGAAATGTAAGACTCAGAATCTCCCCGCTCCCTTGGCCTATAGGTGGTCAGTAGTTTCAGCACCATTTGTTTAAATGACTATTTTTTTCTGCATTGAATTTTGTTTGTACCTTTGTGAAAATTTAGCTGGGGATATTTGTGTGGTAGTTTCTGGATTCTGAATTGTATTCCATTGATCTATGTGTTTATCCACTACAACCACAGAGTCTTGTTTACTATAGTTATATAAGTCATCTTAAATTCAATTTTGTTAATAGTGGTATTCAGATTACCTATTTCATACTGAGTGAATTATGGTAGTTTGTGGGTTTTAAGGAAGTTGTCCATTTCATCTAGGTTGTCAAATTTATGTGTGTAAAGTCTGTTGTACTATTTCCTTATTACCTTTTTGATGTCTGCAGCATCTGTGGTGATATCCCCTGTAGTGATATTGGTAACTTGTCTCTTTTTCTAGGTCAGTCTTGCTTGTCAGTTTCAATTTCACTGATCTTTATGATTAACCACCTATTAATTTTATTGATATTACTATTTTTTTCTGCTTTCAATTTCAAATTTCTGCGCTTGTTGAGAGAAGAGTATTGAATTGATGGTTTTTCTTTTCCATTCTATTTTTACTTCATGTATTGTGCAACTGTGTCATTTGGTTCATATACATTCAGGATTGCTGCCTTGCCATGACAAATTGACCTATGTATTATTACATAATGTCTCTCTCTGCCTCTGGTTTTTTGTTTGTTTTTTTTGGTTTGAAATATTTTGGCATTTACCTTATACTAATATAGCCACTCTTGCTTTCTTTTGATTAATGTTTGTTATATATCCTTTTCCATACTCTTTCAACTTTCCTCTGTCATTTGAAGTGACTTTCTAGTACACAGCACAGAGTTGATTCAAGTCTTTAAATCCACTTTGCCAATCTCTGTCTTTTTTTTTTGGTACCAGAGATCGAACTCGGGTCCTTGCGCTTGTGCAGCAGGTGGTGAAACCACTGAGCTAAATCCCCGGCCCACTCTGTCTTTGAATTGCTATATTTAGGCCATTTATATTTAATATAATTATGGATCTGTTAGGATTTTGTTTTGTTTTTTATTTTTCTATTTTTTTCTGTCTTTGTATGGGTCAAACATTTTTTAAAGAATTCCATTTCAGTTTATATACAGTATTTTTGAATATCTCTTTTTACAGCTCTTTAAATGGTTGATCTAGGTATCACATGACAGCTACTTGTCAGTCTACTGGTGTCGTCATT
The DNA here is from genome assembly GCF_000247695.1 of Heterocephalus glaber. Next base: position 1,619,601 of record NW_004624912.1, read on the forward strand.
TTACCAGTTCTTGTGACTCCCTAGACGTCCTTTTGCCCAACCTTATTTACAGCTGTCTTAAATATTTCTTCTACATATATTGTAAAATACAGCAGACACTGTTAGAGTAATTTTTGCTTCAACTATGAAACATAATTTAGAAGAGAAAAATGAAAACCTATTGTACTTAGCTATATTTTTGCTTAGTGTGTTCTTTTTTGTTTCCTAATATTATTGTTTTCCTTTTGTTTAGAGGATACCCTTTAGCTATTCCTTGAGGGTACATCCACTGGTGACAAAATCTCTTAGTCTTCTCTCCTCCAAAGATGTCACTGTTGCCCATTTGTTCCTAAAGGATATTTTTGTTGGATGTAGGGTTCTGGGTTGACAACTCTTTTCTTTTACCATTTGAGGAAAATTGTCTCACTTTTTTCTGGTTCCTGTGGTTCCTGACGAGAAATCCACTGGCTGTTACTAGTGAGAGATCCATTGCCTCATTACTGACAAGTGGAGGTGTATCATCCTATGGGAATGAAGTACAGGTTCCTTGCCTTCTGGAAGCTTACAGGGAACTGGAACTCCTTATAGCATTCTAGCCTGCCCCACTCAACCTTTGATGATATGGGTATGGTGAGCAGCAGGTTTTTCTGTGTTATGCTAGAAAATAATAGTTACTGTCTACATGTTTCTATCTTGTTAAGGTTTATTTTTCCTAATCTTAGCTAGAAAGGGCAAGATCTTGAGTTTTTTGTTTTGGAGTTTTTTGTGAGGAGGTATTTGTTTCTGTTTTTATTGGTATATATTTGGTGACATTACTAGTTTCCCACTTCTTCAGATTCAAGTATGGAAAACACAAGGCAAAAAAGGAAGCTCAGGGAAGTTGCCACTGTGTCATTCCCTGTCAGGGTCCTTAGCTTGTCTGTCTTCTCTCTACCATTCAATGTCTTATTTTTGTTTTATTTGTAATGACCAGGGTTTATTGTTGTACTTAATGGGAAGAGCAGGGCAAAGTGTCTACTCTGTCTTTCCAGAAACAGAAGTCTCTGTGCTTATTTTTTTACAGTAAGTTACAGATTCATTTTCCCCTTTAAATACTTAAGCACACATCTTCTAAGAACACAGATATTCTTCCACATAGCCATGACACCACACCATACCCAAGAATATTAACATTGATACAATATCATGTAGAGATCCTCATCTCTATTCAGATCATTTCAATTATCTGCAAATTATTCTTTATTGCACTTTCTTCCTAATCCAGGATTATGTTACTTTTCTCATTGCTAAGACAAAATACCCAACAGCGAAAGTTAAAGGAGGAAAGGTTTATTTAGCTCATAGTTTTAGAGGTTTCAGTCCATAATCAGCAGGCTTCAAGGCAGGGTGGTGTGGCAGACAAGCATCATAGAGGAGAAACAGTTCATGGAAGGCAGAAGGTAGCAACACAAGCAAGGAAGAGATGACCACAGCTGTTTCTATCCCTGATCTTATCCCAGCTACTTAGGGCTGGTAGCATGCACAACCTTGATCCTAGTGCTCTTGATCCTAGCATTGCACCATGAATCAATTCCAGTGTCACATACTCTAGATCCAGCCACCTCTGAAAAAGCCCCTCCTGTGGTCACATGAGGCTTTGGGGGGATATCTAAACACAAGCCATAACATTCTGCCTCTGGGCCCCCAAAGACTCATGTACATTCCGTTATGTGAAAGGCATTTAGTTTACCTCCAAGAGTTGCCAAAGTCCTAACAGTCTCAGCGTTGCTGAAAGTCCAAGTCCCAAGTCTCCTCTGAGATTTAGGGCAAACTTAGCTGCAAGCCCCTGTACAAATGAAAAGAAAATTAAACACTTCCAACACTGAATGGCACAAGATAGACCCTTCCATTCCAAAAGGTACAAAGAGGGGGTTAGAAAGGAATGGGAACAAAGCAAGTCCAAAATCCAGCAGGGCAAGCATTAGTAGTTCCATGACCAGCCTCTGAGACAATCTGTAGCAAGATGTGAGCTCCAAAGCGTTTGAGTGGCTCTCCCCCTATAGCACTTCCAGTGGTTGTAGCTCCCATAGCTTCTCTCTTGGGCCAGCTATACTCCCTCCTTGCAGTTTTCCTCAGAGGATCCATGGGGCTTTTCCAACTCTAGGGTCTCCACTGCACCTTTGGCTTTACAATCACAGCTTCACACACTGGCCTCTCAGGAGCACACTGTCTGGCCTCCCAGTCCTTCTGAAATCTGAGTGAAAGCCTTTCTGATCCCACAACTCTTACATTCTGAATGCACCTAAAACCAGCATCACAGGAATGATGCCAAGGCCTGCTACTAGCTGGAGCAGTAGCCAGCTTCCTTCCCTCTTGGCTTTAGGGGTCGAGTGCCTTTAAACCAAATCCCAAACCATTCCTAACTCTTTCCCTTCCCACAAGCTAGTTCCAAAGGCTCCTAAACCACATGGTCTGATACAGTCACAGCAATGACCCCATTTCTGGTACAAAATTCTGCCTTAGTTACTTTTCTCGTTGCTTAGACAAAATACACAACAGCTAAAGTTAAAGGAGGAAAGGTTTATTTAGCTCATAGTTTGTAGAGGTTTCAGTCCATAATTGGCTGGCTCCAAGGCAGGGTGGTGTGGCAGACAGGCATTATAGAGGAGAAACAGTTCATGGAAGGCAGAAGGTAGCAACATAAGCAAGGAAGAGATGACCACAGCTGTTTCTATCCCTGATCTTATCCAGGCTACTTTGGGTGGGTAGCACTCACACCTTTAATCCTAGTGCCCTTGATCCTAGCATTGCACCATAATCAATTCCAGTGTCACACACTCTAGATCCAGCCACCTCTGAAAACCCTCAGGAGGGAGGGAGGAAGGGGGGCGGAGAGACAGACAGACAAAGAGACAGAGACAGAGACAGAGACAGGGACAGAGGCAGGAAGAGAAAGAGAAGGGTGGAGGCAGGGACAAAATATAGACTTCCAGGTCATGCCCGCAGTGATCTGCCCTCTCCAGAGAGGCTACCTCTGAACACAAGACTTTCGGGAGCATTTTAGATTTAAACCATAGCACATGACAAAATAAGCATGTTTTTCAAGTATGTTTATAGTATATCATGGAGAAAAATCAGGAAAGGAAGAGTGCCAGGGTTGGGGGTACTTTCTGTACTGTTTCATCTAAATTAGCACTCATCGTCATCTTCTGACACCTGTTGCTGTTTTATCTTTTTCAAAACATTACTCTTATATATTTAAAATGTTTATAATCCTCCTCCACTAAGATGTAAGCTCTCCGTGAGCAAGAACTTCATTTATTTCACTCATAAGTGAAGAACAGTGCTTGATTGCAGCAGGCCCTCAATAAATATGCAAATGAGGAATCCCCCTCGAATATTCACCCTGGTTCTGTAGCTAGCATAATTTCTTGCACTCATGGGGTCCCAGTTAAATATTGTTGACTTCATTAATACTCAGATTCATGTTATATTAGAGTCCAGTTTATAGAATAACTTATGCAAGCTTTTGGTACTTTTCAGAGTAAGAATAGAACAACCCCCTTTGTCCCTGGCAACACATCTTAGTTACCTATTAGCATGGAGAATTTCCCCAGCCTGTTTGCAAGGGAATCAACCAATTGTGCGTCCATTTAAAATGTGATATGAAATGCTTCTTTTTTGAAAAATGAAAAATATAAAAGGAAAAAAATCTATTTCCCTTTCAAGCTGTGGAACTTTCATAGCTAAATATCTTAGATGTTACATTATCTTATCCTTCAGTGAAAAATACCCTTATTCTGGTCTCATATTTTATTCTCAGATATGTTACAATTTTATATTAGGGATATATTTCTTATAGCCCTAATCATCTTTCATTTTTATATTTTGAACAGTGTTATTTACTTGTCTACTACACCGGGTGGCGGAATGTCAAATCTTTTTTGACTTTTGGCTTAATCTGTCTATGCAACATGTATCTCTATGAACTGCGCAACCTCTGGCAGCTTTTCTTTCATGTGACTGTGGGAGCATTTGTCACACTGCAGATCTGGCTGAGGCAAGCCCAGGGCAAGGCTCCTGATTATGATGTCTGACACCCTCCTTCAGATGTATTGCCTTGGCTTCAGGCAGAAAAGGAGGAGACATATCTTAACTGCCACTGTGATGTAGAAACCAGTCAGCACAAATGAGAAGCTCTGCGTTCTTTTTCTCCAATTTTCCTTGTTTTTAAATCAGCATGGCATGCCTGAGAGCATGCAAGACCTGCTGGGAAACTCCTCTCTGAAGAATTTTGGCAGTGAGCTTATCTAGAGGAGGAGAAGCCTTGTCTCTTCACGGCCATAAGAGTGGAAGAAGTCACATTGCACTAGAAGGCCTGGCTGGCTGTCCTGAGTCCTCACCGGAGCTAAGTCAAAACAGATGTGGAATTGCTCTGAGGACCAAGCAGGCACTGCACCCTGAGTTTGCCTTTGTGAGGCATTACAATAGACCAAATAAAAAGATGCTGTAGAAATTGGAAAGTACATGTTTTAAAGCAAATGACTGTGTTAAGTATCAGATTATTTGTACCTTTATAGTACCAAGATGTTATGAGTTCAGGGTGGTATGGAATTGCTTCTTTTACTGTTCTGTTTTTGCCTGAGTCCTAACTCTGGAAATTACTTGATGTAGGAGAAAGCTGTGGTGTGTTTGTCTTTGGAACATCACAAGTATTGAAAATACAGCGATGTATATTTTCTTTCTAAACTGTGTTTTTTGTTTCTTTTGAAATCACTTCTTCAAAATATGATTCGCTAGACTATAATCATTGTTTCCCAAACTTTGATCACTTGGGTACTATATACTCTACTTACTTTATATTTATCTTTTAAATTTTAAAGTATTTTAAAAAGAAACAAATTCTTCTCTAAGAAGAAAACCAGTGGCAGTTTGCCATAAATAAAAAGTGACCAGGCAGGGGATTTAGCTCAGTGGTTTCTCTGCCTGCTGTGCAAGCTCAAGAACCCGAGTTCGATCCCCGGTACCAAAAAAAAAATTAAACTCAAATAAAAAGTGACCACAAAATAAATAAAATTAATACAAAAAAATGTTTCTAAGTTTTAGCTAGATACTAATGCCTGCCACAGCTCTGGACTAAAAAGCCTGTACTTTGTGAAAGAGCTTACCTGCCCCAAAATGAGACTCTGTGGAGTTATCAGAGGATAAAAGAACATTCTAAAGGCCATGACATTCTCACTGTGACTCAGCATTACTTCTGTGTCATGCGCCACCTAAAACTATCTTGTCTGCCAGCCATGCTATGGACCTGACTATGAAAATACTGGACTGTATGTACTAGGAATCAGAAGGTGACTTTCTTATCAACTCTGGATATCTTATGGCTTTAGGGAAGTAAGCACATATTTGAGAAAACTTACTTTCTGAAAACATTAGGTATTCAAGCATTACAAATAATGATATAGGAAGCAGAATTTGATTCATTAGCAAAATCTACAACTCTCCTACTTTTGGAAGTTATCTTCTTGAGTGATTTTCCATTGTTTTGAAAGAAAAGATTCCAAAAATGGAATTCATAGGCTGCTGAAAAACAGCAGGCACCATTATATATAATTCATGTCGGTGGGCATATTTATTAGGTAGACCATATAGCTGGAGGATAAAGTCCTTGAGCTGCCTTGTTAGCCTGAATCAGAATATGTGAATATGGCTAGAACTATGTCTGAGATCTTAATTAGATCCTTGGCTACCCCCTTCTTTTAAGAGAATGAAGTATAAGGAATGCACAAAGCTATGTCAAGGATTTATTTTATATAAAATAAACTCTAGTTAACTCCAATTTGCTGCCTCTATTTAAACAAGGCTGCACAGAAAGTATGAATATTCTAAATTAAGTACCCCAAGGCATCATATAATCTTAAAATCATCAAAACAACAGTTAATGATGTTTGAAATTTTGTATCTGCTGAGCCAGAAAAGTAAAGGAGTTCTAAACTAATGGCTAAGACAAGATTTTCTGGTAAATTATTAATTAAACAGGAAGTTACCAGTGTTACCAGTTTGGTTCAGGAGCTATCTCCTTATCAAGGAATTATTGACTTAAGAGTGTTTGGTATTTGGATCCTTTCAAAAAGGACAGTTGAAAACTCTTCAGCTATTTTTTTTAAAGGCTTGGTTTTCATTTTTGTTTTGTTTTATTTCACCAGCTATTTTGGATAAAAGGATGTTTATATCAATGTAAAAAATGAAACAGGTATAAATAATGTTTTATGTATACAAATATTTTCTTTCATTATTTGGTGCCTACATCCCTGAGTGGTTATAGAGGCTCCTGTCTGATTCATATTATTGCTAAGAAATTATGAGTTTGGAAAGTGATTTTGGGTTTAAAGAAGCTCATAGGCTCTTGAGAAAGAATTACTTTGGTATCTAAGTGATCATTGTGTTAGCTCTCCCATTGCTGGGACACAATACCTGATACCCATAACTTAAAGGAGGAGAAGTTTAATTTGGCTCATGATTTATGAGGGTCCAGTCCATGGTTAGTTGCTCCAAAGCAGAAACATCATAGCAAAAGGGTGTGGTAGAGCAAAGCTGCTCACTGCATGGCAGCCAGGAAGCAGATCAGGGAACAGTGCTAGAAAGGAAGGCCTCAGGGATCAGATACAGTACCCAAGGTCAAGTCTCCATAACCACCTAGACTCACCTAGAAGTGTGTTTTACTAATCCCCTGGGCAGCTCTGAAGCCAATTGAGTTGACAATCCAGCTTAACTCTCACAGTGATACTAATATCTTAGATTTGTATTGCACTTTAAGAGCAAACCAGGTTTATCTCATTATAATGAATTTTGTAGTACAAGGCAAATAAGTAGGAGCTGCCCTCATATTCATTGGGAGGAGACCAAGATGATCAGATCTTATTTACTTATGCCACATAGCTAAGCACACACAACTCTAATCTAGTGCACAGCTTTTTTCACTAGTGTCAGACAAATGAAGGTGACCAAGATTATATTTAGAGAATATGTTGATTCTTGGTCAAATAAAGTAATTGAGGGTTTCTGAAATCAGTGAGTCTAGGTCTGTTACAGATGTGTTTTATCTTAATAAATATATTTTATCTTAATTTAGGCAACCATTTAAATACTGCTTTTTGATTGTGCCATGCGAGCAAAGATATCCTCTTTTACATTTGCTTTTTTGGTCTGTATTTGAAATGTATCTAAACTTTTCCCAAAGTATTTGGAACACAGCAAACCAAGAAATGACATAAAAGCACTGTTACTAAAATATGAACAGAAAGGGAGGAGAAATAAGATTAACGAAAATGAAAAGAAGGGTTAAAGCATTGCTACTATTGTCATTAATGTGACTCTGGAACTTCCTAGAAGTACAGGCTAAAAGAAGGGAAATTAGGTATGCATTGCTCTGTCAGTGGCGGGGTGGGAGGCTCTGTCTTGATGAATCCTGATAAAAAGATTCTCACTTGGGGGTCCTACAAAGTGCTAAAATGAACAGAATTTTTGATTATTTGACACATTTGCATATTATGATTGTGTCTTGAATCTTCAACTTGTACCATTTTTCAAAGGCTTCCACTTCAGGGTGTGTGTGTATGTGTTTAATAGAAGATTTTGTTCCAATAAAAATTCTTGCCCTAAGCTAAAACCAAGTATCTGTTAAAACTTGAAAATCCATTTGAGCCAGAGACTCGACTCAAGGAGAAACTACCAGATTTTGTAATTTTATAATTTATATAAAGTGAAAGTGCTTTTCCTACATTAACACATCGATTTTGCTACAAAGGTGGATCTTCTCCCAGCAGAGTCCAGCCTGGAAAAGTGCATGACTCTATTTCCAGTTGGGCCATGTCTGGAGTCCTGTTAGGCTGCTGCTTGGTCAGGGGTCCACAGAGACCAGAAATTTGCCATCGAGACTTCACTGCCATGCCTCAGAGAACGCAACTCTGTTTTCCTGAGGTAAGCTGTGGTTGACTGGCCTTTATTCCAAAAGAGTTACGAACCCAAAGATGCTCTTTGAGCTGTTAGGTGGGGCACAACAAAGTTGTGTGTGTGTGCATGCTTGTGTGTACCATTCTTCTTGTTTCTGTTTTATAGTCCTTTGGTTTACTTTAAGAGTTAGAGGCACTGTGGAGTGTGTGGTAAAAGGACAAATCAGTTATTTCAAAAGCATTCACCACTTAGACCAAATTGAGTACTTAGCTTTACCACAGATTACAGGTCACTCTTTAGAGCTGCATTCTTTATCTATGGTCAGGGCTTCTTAGTATTTTTCTGCATTATTACCTCTACAGAAATGGAATCTTTCTACCTAGAAATGCTGTGGTAAAATAAAACCCAGTCTTCTGTTTAAATTGGCTTTAATAACACCCTTGCTAAAAATTGGTAAACGAAACCCCTGCAATTTGAGAGGTTATGACGGGGTTTGTGGGTAAGGGACAAACAGGCCAAGAGTTTAACTCATGCCTGCATCTTCCCCAGTGTAGAGGCATCGAATCAGCCTTATTGGTGTTCTGGCCTGCTATGAGGTCCTGGCCGACTGCAGCCTTCAGGTTAAGCCTTCACGTCTCAAAGAGAAGATACAGCTATGGCTGCCACTCTTGCAAGATCTTTTTGGTGGCCAAGCTTTCTAGGTTTATTTAGCAGTTGAAATCACAATAAATTTGGAAACATTGTGTGATCAGAAGCGATGTGGTTTGTATCTTCCTGCCTGTGAGGGCTGTGGACACGTGGGCACACACTGTCCTGTGCATGGGCAGTGCTGCCATATAATCAGTTACGTCAGCACAGTTGGCAAGAGTTCCTGAAATCAGTACTCTAGCGTCACGAATCCTTCCCTGTGTTTCCTTGGCAACTAACAGTATTTCCAGCCCAACCTCACCCACAATTCACATTTGCCCTTTTCTCCTTCCCACAGCACAGTAATGCAAGCATCACCCAGCAGGCACACATTGGGCTCTTTCAGACAGAAACAGGACACACAGTCCACTTCCCATGTAGTCCTGTTGTCCTGGTCCAGCTCTGCCTTGGTCACTTGCCTACTTTGTGCCAGTGCTGTGCTTCGAGGCTGGGTAGAAAGGGGCCTTGCCTAAAGGCAGACAGGCAACGCTTTGCCTACGCACTTGGTGTTCCTCCAGTGCCTAGGAGTAACAGCAGGAGTGTTCATGAGCACTATCCTGCTAGATGTGCCTACATCATCCTTCTGGCTACACAGAGTGAGGGGCACCATCTCATTTGCACTTGAGGAAACGACGTGGGTCAGGAACTGGTCCCCTGTATGATATCACATTGAGTGGTGGGTGGGTGTGGAGTCCAAACCTGAGGTCCAGGCTTAATATTTTAAATAAAAGTTGTTCACCTTTCTGTGCCACAGTGTACCTTAGAAAATTCTTAGTGTGTGCATGCAGCTAACAACAGCTGGGCTCTTCCCACTGTTGAAGCAACATGAGAACAGATGAAGCATGCATGGAGAACAGTGGCAATGTTCTATGCGACAGGCACAAGGGATGCAGGCTAAGCAGCTTGACCATAATCACAGTGTTGTAATCTATGTGGTGATGCCAGGATTTAAACTCAGATCATTCAGAAGTCATGCTCTTACCCCATGTAACATTAAGCTAAGAGTATGTAATGTGGAAATCCATATATAACACTACTTTAGTAATAAAAGTGATCAACTCAGTTCTAACTCCTGCAGTGTAACTGTTCTAGGCAAATAGTTTCCTAAAATTCCTGCATTTATAACCATGACAGGACAGATGGCTGCAAGAGGTATGGGTAGCCTTCTAGGTGTTTAGATACTAGGGCAAGGAAGTATACATTTTAGTATTTGTAGTAAAACTAACTTTATGGGTTAAGCATCATTGGTGATTTGTATCCACCAGGATCTCTTGGATGGCAGGTGCCCAATGCCACCACTCGGTAGGGGCCCCTTAGTATGTACATTGATGGAAAGGCCAAGATAGGAGTGGGGAGCCAGCAGTCTTCAATCCACAGTGTCATAGAGGTGCTGGGGAGGTGAGAGATGAAAGGCACACCTAAAAAGCACAAATGCAACATGGCTATGAAAAGCTTAATCTGAAGCAAGACACACTCCTCCAAAGTCCTGTGTGAGCCAGAAGGGAGGGCCCCTGTGGCTTACTGATAGTCAGGAAGCAAATTTCATAAAGCTGGAAACCACTTCTAAATGAGGCTAACCAGAGATGCTGACTAACCGGATTCCAGCCAGGTCAAAATTAGAAAAGTGGTCAGTGGAAAAAAGTAGTGATGGACTCCCCTAATGAATTCCAGAGAGAATTCTTTACATCCACGGACCTGTCAGGCTGGCAGTGTGTACGGGGCCCTGGAAATGACCTTGCTCTCACCATGGATGTGGGTTGGGGCTGCACTCTGCTCACCAGCAACATGGGCTCCTGAGATGTGGGGCTGGAGACTCAATGGGGCAGGACGCTGCCTTCTTGACCCTCAAGCCTCTGGGGAACCTTTCATCCCCTTCATCATCTTTCTGCCCACTCACTAGTCTCTGGCCCCTCTGCTTGCTTTGTGAACCTGACTGCTCTCCAGCCACCTAGTCCGTGGCTTGGGGCACAGATGGCAGAGGCTCCTGGCCACGCTGCTGCCGTGCATGCTGCTGCTGCTGCTGCTGGATCAGTGTCTGGAGGAGGTCAAAACAAGGGCTGTTTCCGGCTTTGCCTAGAAGGTAATCATCCTGCAGATCCTTTGGCATAATGTTTTTACCTTGTTTTTCTCTGCCTTTGATCTAATGTCTTCAGGCCCTAATTAGATTGTATTTACATTTGTGCCATACACATGGTCTGGTACTTAAAGACAGGCTAAAGGTTACACAAGTATTTAGAATCAGAGAATGCCAGAGGAGGAAGAGACCTTGGTGACCAGCCAGGCCAGTGCCCTTGGATGGCTTTATTCTTGTGTTCATGTTGTGAAGCAGAGACCCTGCAGGTGGGAAGGAAAGACAGACAAGAGGACACCAAATGTCGTATTTTCCCTCCCAAGAGAAAGAAAAGAAAAACCCCAAGGGCTTTTAGAAAACCTGGAAGGGTAAGAAGAGCATCCTTTAATAACCGGATCTCCTTTCACCTACTGTTGATCTTGAGAGGCAAGCCTCCTGCTCCTGCCAAACTCAGCAGTCCCTAGCAGGTGGGTGCACTGGACAGGAGTGCCCAGCAAGGGCCAAGCATCTGAGCAGCCTTGGACGCACCAGCCCTCTTGAGCTGCCTCGAGGCCCGGGGGGCCAGGGTGTTCTACCTGTGCAGTTTATCCAGAGAGGGCCAGGGGTAAGAAATTCCACACATAAATAACCCTCACCCTTCCAACTCTTCTGATACTCGCCCTAGGTGGTGGGGCATCGTGCAGAGTGGCCCAGCCCTGCTGGGTACCTTTGTTTTGAAAATGAGCTGTGTATTATTTGTTCTCCGTATGTTGTTTGGATTTGGACAAGTTCTAAAGCTGTGGGCTGCCGTTGTAGTTGAGTTGAGGGCTTGAGCCTTGTCCGTCCCAGTGTCTGGGGCTGCCTCCTGCCCTGCAGTGTCCTGGGCGTGACACCACCCTCTGGCTCAGAGGCTGCTGACTGACATCACAGCCCATGCAGCCCCACGGCAGATGCCCATGCTTTATCACATGAGAGCCATAGCTAGGGCATCAGTCAACTCTGCACTCAGGCAATGTTTGCTTTGGGAAGTTGACAGACATATTTGTTACTGTGAAAAGCTTAGAGTAGTGTGGCTCCCTGGTGAATACGTAGCTTTGGTTTCTCCAGCGCACCAAGCTTCACCATGCCTGCCCGCTCATTTGTTGCCAGCTTCACACTGCGGTCTAATCACTCCCACATCTGATGTCTGCTGTCTGCTATCAACAGAGTGGTGGTGTTCATATCCATGGCATCTTTTCTAATGAGTTGTGGTTTCTAGGCTTTTGGGGAAAAGCAGAACCCTTTAAGAAACAAATTGTCTGCTGGCTGGAGATTTAGCTCAGTGGTTTCGTCGCCTGCTGCACATGCGCAAAGACCAGAGTTCGATCCCTGGTACCAAAAAAAAAAAGAAATAAATTGTTTGCTGAGATTTTCCCAGTGGCGACAGGCATGAGTGAGGCTTACCGATGAGGGTTTGTCACCTGCCTCTGGGGTCGCATGTGTAGGAGAAAGGCGTTACAGTTGGCCCCTGAGGTTTGAGCCTCTTTGCTATTCAGTCTTTTTCTAACAAATGTACCCCACTCTTGAGAATTTCTGAGTAAACTGCTTCTATAAAGCACACCTGACCCACACACCTCTGAAGCCCTAATGAGGTCCACTTCCTTCAGTCCAGGGGGCCCCACCATCCCGTGACTGCTACCCCTCTGTCCCCTGTGGCTCCGCGACAGTGAAGTCTTTTCACTGGTTCTTCATGTGCACCTGTGAACTTAATTTGCCCATGCCTCTCTGGATTTATTTTCTGAGCCCAAATACCAAATAACCCTGAATTTGATGTAGTAACCACTGGAAAGTGTCCCCTGAATGAGCCTGGACAGCAAACAGGACCTGCTCTGACAGCCCTTTCTATGTACCAGCCTTGCAGTTAGGCAAACAGTACAACCTCTGTGTGCCTCAGCTTCTTCAGGGAATGAGCTGGTCAGGGAATCAGGGAGGTAATGTGTGTGCATAGGTGCTTGTTTCAATGCAGTCCCCTGGCAAGCACACCGCTATTAGTTGTGCAGTGCATCAGCCACTCCTGGCCTGTGGCTCATCCCTTCCTGCCTCCTCACGTCCTTTCCACCATCTTTGTTCTTCTGTGTTTTCCCCTTCTTTCCCTTGGCATATAAAATAAACATGCTTGGCTCGCTTGTTTTAAAACATCTTGTCCCTGCACCCCAGCCCAACCCAAAAATCAGATGAGAATACATTACCAGTGAAAGTGTTTAATAGTTAAATTATTTAAATAGACTTTTCAATTTCCATGGGAAATCATAATTGTATCCATTTTTGCAAGAGCAGGAATAAAAAGAGTGCACACCCTTAGAGGGAACGCAGAGCCAGCACTGCACGCTGTCACCAGTCACTGCTGGGATGGGGAGGGCCCACAGGCCTTGACCAACGGGGGCATGGGATGAACGCAGCACGCACTCTACTCAGGTTGGAAGCAAAACGAACACCCAGCACCACCAGCAGGCCAGATGGAGGCAGGGACTCAAGAACAAGGTGGAGGAAGCTGGCCTCTACGGCAGAGGCGAGAAGCCAAGGCAGAACTCAAAAGGTGGAGCAGCAGAAGCATGGAACAGACTCAGGCTTGGCAGTTTGGGGTCCACAGTTTTGCTTCTCAGAGCTGGGTTCACAGATGAAGGGATGCAGGTGGATACTGAAGTCACGGATCAGCAGCCGGCCTAGGGCTGCTGCCTCCCCTTCCCCAGACTCATGTGGGAGGGGAGAAAAATCCTTTCCTGAGAAACAGTGAACGGATCTGGGCACAGGCCCTGCGTAAATGCACCTCTGCGATAGCGCATCATTTTCCCAATGCCTCCCTCAGAAGTGATAAAAATGGGTTTGCTTTCCTCAGTATCTTTGGCTACCACCTCCCCACTAAAAGGAAAGGCAGACAAAATAAGCCATGCTGCCTACTTAGGGTGAGGCTGTGACCCTTGCTATCAATGCAGCCTGGGGTGGAAAAGAAGCTGTTTTCTTTTTATTCTGTTTGCATTTTACTCAGGGGAAGTGGGATGTGTGTGTGCGTGTATGTTAGAAAGAGATGGGGTAATGCATCTCTGTGTCGTCCTCCTCCTTCATCCAAATGTGTGGAACCCCAAGGGACACAGCCCTGCTCTGGCTGTACCTGGGAAAACCAAACTCTGCCAAGTCTGAAATGAGGGAAACAGAGCCTGCAGGAGAACAGGTCTGCAGCATGAACACACGCACATGTACACCAGCACACACACCGACAGACGTACAGTACAAATGCGCACACACGCCCCACTGTGCACAGCTGTTTTCTAATATAGAGAATTTACAAAATATAGAATTTGGTATATCTGTTAGATCTCCAAGGCTTTCAATAATACAAAATAAAAAATACAAAAAAGACAAGTTGGGGCCCCCGCCCTCCCTCCCCCGTGGCATCCTGGTTTGCTTGTGTCTCTTACACAAATACAACTAGCTAAAGAAGGGCGCAGAAAACATGTTTTATTTAATAAATATTTTCTTTTTCCTAGAGCCCCCACTCCTTGCTTGGCATCCTCCTGCCTCCCCTTCACAATCAGTCCCATCTCCCTCACAGGGCGCTGTCTGTGTGTGTGGAGGTGAAGGCCGGGGCCCCTCCACAGCCAGCACTCCCGCCCCAGAGCACCACCAGGGAGCAGGGACGCGGCCTGTCTGAACCCTAAAGGCTCGCTAGGAGCAGCAGACCCTCGGGGTCCCTGGTACCCCAGGCCAGCGTCCAGCCTGCCCCCACCGTCCAGGCTGCGGCCTCCTAGGGCCTGCTGCCGTGTGCTGGGCTCTAGCAGTGCCCCTCCACTGTGCAGCAGCAGCACCTGTCAGAAAACAAGGTTCAGCTGAGTCCAGCAGAGTCTTCTGCAGGGGAAACATCTTTGGTCAGCTTGGTGCTTGCAGGACGCTGGCACCAGGGCCTGGGCCAGAGGCCATGCCCACCAGCAAAGGCAGAGGCTGCTTCTGAGTCAGGTGGAAATCTCACCAGCACAGCGGTGTGGCCGAGTGCAGGCTCCCAGACTGCCCATGTGGAGCAAAAGAAGCCATTTCCCTTCTTGTGGAGCCTGGGCTTCGGCGCCACCACTGGCAGTTGCTAACTGAGGGGGGGACCTCCGTTGAGGAAGTAGGTCATCATCTCGCCTTTGCCCTTCACTTTGACCACGCCCCGGCACTCCAGCTGGTACGTGTTGGCAGCCAACACCTGGTACATGTCTGTGGTGACCTGCAGAGGCAAGGCAGGCAAGAGCACAGGGTGTGGGTAAGCTCAGACATAAACTGTTCGGGCATGACTGCCAACTGCCTACGCCCTGCTAGAGAGGTGGGCAGCCCCTCCACTGAGGGGCTTTTCGGACTAGGCAAAGGCCAGAATGACAGAACAGTGGCAGCTGTGGCTCGTGGCACCTCCTCTGTGCTGCTATGACAAGCACTTCACATGTGCTATGTCAGTGATGCTCAGTGTGGCCTGTGGCCCACTGGATGCCTATATAGCACAGCCTAGAAAGGGTCTACAAGTAGAGCAGTACCTAAGAACTTTCAAGACAATCTGACATTGCTGCAGCTGATGTCTAAGTGTGTAATCAGGGTCTTTTTCAGGATCAGAAAGATTTCTAAAAACTGGTTTTCATCACAGATGGTTGAAGAACCTCTGCTTGTCTCATTTCTGACTCCTAAAGGTGACTCACCTGCCTGCGGTGACAGTTAATGGCAGAACCTGGACCGAGTTCCAGACTTTGTGCCTTAGTCTTGAGGACAAAGAAGACTCACTGGGGCTTCGTCCACCACAGTGGTGGTGAACCTACAGCACGTGTGCCACAGCGGGATGTTTGTATCATGGAAGGCTCTAAAAGGTTCACCACCACTGCACTACACTGTGCTGTGCTGGTGAGCAGGGAAGCGGGGGCAACAGGACAGTGAGTGGTAGGATGGCCATATGCCTCACGACATTGTTGAGGCTCCTGTCACCACACCCACAGCCACCTGGCCTGGCTGTGGGCAGCCAGGCACAGGCAGTGGACTTGCTGGGTAGACCACCGAGGGCAGGCCCTGTACTGTGAACTGTGGCTTCCATGGAATGAAGCCCTAGTGAAGGTGGTGCTGGCTGCTGGCAGAGTCCCTTGCTCCTACTGCTGAGTGGGTGAGAAGCCTTGCAAACATGCATGCCCCCCACCTCCCCTCAGGGCCCCAGCCCCATCCAGCTTTCCCTTCTCTCTCTGGTATGTGAGTGGAGGTAATAAAGGCCATGTGGCCTGGGGCCTCCACAAGCCACCCAGGCAGGGTGGACTGGCCAGCACTGTGCCAGGGCTCAATCTGTTTGTTCAGAGCCCTACAGGACAGAGAAGTGACAGAACATTTAAGCAGTGCCAATGTGGGTAAAAGGCCTTTAAAATGGCACGGTTAGGACTTGAGAAAATTAAGGCCAGGCCAGCTGATCTCCACAGCCTCACAGGGAGCAGCGGTTGACGGGAGTCCAGGATGAGAGCCAAGCTCAGGGCCCTTGGCGTCAGACTGGAGGGAGCAGAATCACAGAAATCCAGAGAAAAGTAAAGAAAAGCAGCTGCAGCCCTGCAGCCCTGGAAATCACAAATGCCAGCCTACACAGGATCGAAAGAGAAAAAGAAGCCCTGGCCTCTGCCAGTCCCCCTGGCCCCTGGGGCTGGTGGAGACATCATCCAGGAACCAGCCTCTGAGAGCTGCCAGCCCATTGGGAAGGCCCTGCTCCCTGCAGGAGTCTGTGTGTCCTTTCTGTGTGCCTGGCTAGGCAGGTCCTGTGGGTCTCCATTAGCCATCAGCAGCCACAGACCTGAACTGTATCTGCCTGATTCCTTCTGCACCCAGCAGAGGGCTCTGCACAGGCCTGTGGATCTGTCCAAGGTGCTGAGGGCTGGACACAATTGTGTTCTCCAAGCTTCCCAAACATCAGCACCAACATGTGGGTGGCCTGCTCTGAAGACCTCAGCATCAGAAGGTTCCCTCATACGGGCGGGCGATGTGGGTGCCGATGCTCCTGCACTCACCTGGATGCGGTCAGGCACACCGGTGCTGTCCATGCGGCTGGCCACGTTCACTGTATTGCCCCAGATGTCGTACTGAGGCTTGCGAGCCCCAATCACCCCAGCTACCACAGGGCCGATGTTGAGCCCTGCAGGGGACAGAAGTCAGCCACGCTCCTCAGGTGAAGACCAATGTTGACTTTGCTTGCCCTTGCCAGCGTTCCTCTCATCACACACTACGGAGTCTCCCTCTGAGAGCCAGCTTCACCCTGCTATCTTTCATCTCTCTGCTAATTCAGACAGCCAGAACTCACACACTCATCTGCTGCTTCTGGGTCCTCACCACTCTTGCAGGTTCCTTCCACAGTGCCCTCTTACATGATCCAATTGCCTTTTCTTCATATTCCTGCTTTCAGAGGCTTGGAAGATTCACCCTCATCTCAGACTAACATTTACAAAGTGCTACTTCCCCCTTCCTCACACCTTCATTTCTCTTCCCACTGTTCTCACAATGAGCAACTGGCTTCTGACCCATGTCCCTGCCCACGCCTCCTCTTTCTGAGTCCTGTCAACGGCACACACTGCTTTTAACTCCACAAGCTATTCCAGGAGAAACTGTCTACCTCACAGGCCACATGGAGCTCTGGATGGCTTCTGGCCATTATGAGGCCACACCACCAAGAAGCTGTCCCTGAGTCTGTAAGAACAGACCTCACCCAGCACAAGGCTGCCTCGCTACCTATTGGTGGAGTCTGCACTCAGACCCTAGTCCAGCCCAAAAACGGAGCTGAGGCAGTTTACAAAAATATGCAACAGGAGAAAAATATAAATAGCTGAGGGTGGATAAGATGGAGTGAAAACAAATGTCAACAGACATGTTACATGAAACCAGGAGTGAAGTTAACACAAAACCACAGGGTACACACGGGTCACAGGAGACCCCCCAGCTGGTTCTGCCCAGGCTTTCCAGCAGCCAATGCAGCATGGAAACCTGGTCAGGTCCACAAGCACTGTGCCCAGAGGACAGCACAAGTGGCTCATTCAGGGACAGCCCAATTCCTGACACTCAGACCACAGCCACATGCCTCCCCGAGGACCTTAATAATCAGTACTGGTTTTAGTAACACCATATTTCAGCTTAATGTGCTAATTCTGAGAATTGAAATTACATTATTTTTTTGGGTGAGTGTTACAGTTATTTTTTTCAAATTTGAAATCTGAATCATTTATGGCTTGAGACATACCCAGGGAGTGTATAATGCATGAGAATTCTGAATAGAACAAAGATCTGCTCTTTCAGAAAGCATTTTCTACCTCCACAAACCTCAAGACAGAAGAACAACACTTGACCAAGTTCCTACTGTAAAAGGAGCCCACTCTATCAGGCTGTATGCTGGGTAAGACATATCCTAAGGACCAACTCCAGAGCTGCTTGAGCTTTACAGGCAACACAGATGCACAATTCTGAAATCATTTGTGGCTAGAGCAGTGTGAGGTGGCTGAGTATATAAATATACATGGGCTTTTACTGTAAAATTCTTTTAACCCTTCTTCAGAGGTTAGACTTGACCAAATAAAAGGTTGGGGTAATAAAAATTAAATGTGAAAAAAGAAAAACACCCGTTTCTGATTCAAAGATTTTTCTGAACAAGTAGACTAGAGCCCTATTTGAAGTCAATTCAAGACCTCTGCTCAGAACCCCTCCCTCCTCAGCAGCAGCACACTGCGTGCTCGAGCACATGCACACGCACACACAAGCACACACACACAGAAACACCCAGGGAGGGCAAGACACTGCTGAAGATGAGTCGAGGGATGACACAGGGGCATGGCTCCTCACACACCTTTGCCACTTCCCTCCCAAGTTCAGGAAGAGGAGGGAAGTTTTTTTTATAGCAGCTGGATTTTATCATCACCTGAACTCAGCAATAACTTGCTGACTCGTTTTGGTATATAATATTGTCCTTTTTATCCAAAAAAAAAAAATTGTTCTTTTTAAAAAGTTGAACTACAAGCCAGGTGTGGTGGTGCACACCTGTAATCCCAATACTCTGGGAGGCTGAGGCAGGAGGACTGCAGGTTTGAGCCCACCCTGGGCCAATTTAGTGAAACCTGGTCTCAAAAAAAAAAAAAAAGAAAAAGGACTGGGAGTGTGGCTTAGTATAAAAGCCCTGGGTTCAATCCATGATACTGGTAAAAACTGAAAACGGTGCCCTGTCCACACATGGTGGAGACACTCCCCCGGGCAGCTTCGGCTGAGAGGTCGGGTTTCCCACCCCTGAGACGGGGAGGTGCACTCTTAGGCCGTCCTCTGTGGCCTCCTCGCCTCCTGCTGCTGGACTCTGACAGGGATCAGGGATGGTGGAGAGCCCTGCCTGCCGCCACACTCACCAATCTTCATCTGGAAGTTGTTGAAGGAGTGCTCATTGATGTACTTCATCTGGTCCATCAGCTTCATGGCGAAGTCAGCCAGGGCTTTGATGTGGGTCTTGCCCGCCTTGTCGTAGGTGGAGTCGTTGAGGCCCGAAGCAGCCATGTAGGTGCTGCCGATGGTCTTGATCTTCTCCAGCTGCCTGAACCGATCCTCACTGATGATCTGGACAGGAGGCCAAACCTGGTCACCCTCTAGTCTGGGGCAGTGAGGTCCACAGGGAGGGACAGAGGAGGTCCAGGGAAGCACGCCAGCATGGCCCTGTCCCCACCCCACATGGTGGAGGCATGGACTCAGTGTGCCAAGCCAGGCCTCCACACCACCTGATGCACAGTGACTGGCTGACCTGCCCATCCTGATCAGCTGTCTCCCCTCAAAACCCATATCCCTCCCCTCCCCCAGGGAAACCCCCATGCTTGCTGGCCAGACACTCCCCCTGTCTGGTAGCCCTACAAGAAGCATTCCTAGAACCCATTCTTTGTGTCCAGGCCCTGCCCCGGGGCTGTGCGGGCTGTGCCTCTCACCCCTCACAGGGTTCCTGCCTACTGCCTGTACATGCTGGGGCGCACAAGGTCTGACAGCTGGGTCCTGCACGCCCAGGGTCCCAGGGAACACAGCCTTCCTCTGACTCTCCTAAAGCCCAGCACAGACACTTGGCCCTCCTGGACACTGGGGTCCTGAAGGTTGAGTTCAAACAGCCTGGACTGAAACCCCCCACTCTGGTCCTTACAGGCAGTGACCTTACATGAGACACTCAAGGTCACGGGCCTCAGTTTCCTCATCTGTAGTGTGTACAAGGTGCCTGGGACACAGCTAGGCTCTGGCCATCAGGGCTCCTGTCACTGATGCTCACACCCAGCTGGAAGGGGAGGGCATTAGGACCCAGGGGACCCCCAGAGCACCTCATCAAAGTCGGCGATGATCTCATTGAGCAGCCGCAGACACTCAACACCCTCGTTGTTGGCCTCCAGCTCCACATAGAACTCAGAGAAGTTGGCAATGGAGGCAAACATGACGGCCACACACTCGCAGGACTGGTAGTAGAGCTCATCATTGCGCCGCTCACGGGCCAGGAAGTGGGCAGCCACATCCTTGGGCAGGATGTTGTGTAGCAGCCGCCGGTTGTAGGCCTGCAGCTCCTCCATCTCTTCCTTCTCCTCTGTGGCCTAGGGACAGAGGACCTGGTCAGAGCAGGGCCGAGTGATGGCCCTACTTGGAAAGGGCAGCACGAGTCACATCACCACAAGCATGTGTCCAACAAAGGCCCAGCTGTCCCTGCTCCTCTCTCTGCTATCCCTGCTTCCAAGTGTTCTCTAAAGAGCGTTACTTCAGCCATCAGAAAAGAAGACATTGTTAAGCATCTAATGCTCCTTGCCGTCTCTTGAAAAGTGACGAGCTCCAGGGTCTGATCCCGGAGGAGGGAAGCAGAATGGACAGAAGCCTTGAGGGTTAGTGGAAGGATCCTGTCTACCCAGGAGTGAACTGTACAGGAAAGACATGACCCAAACCCACACCCACACAGCCCTCGGGCTCCCCAAGGGCACCCACCTTTCCTTACCTTTTGATTTCCTCTTAATATCAGGAAACACAATCAGGAAAAGTAGGGCTGCTTTAACCAACTGACCCCACAAGGTAACCCGGCCCGGAGCCTGCCCACCTCTGGTTCCCCTGAGGCAGACTTGCTCCAGAGCCAGTATGGCCAGGAGGCACAGGCACCACCGGGTGCCGACTGCCCCATCTAGCTGGGAGTGGCTGTGAGGGAGAGGAAGGCATCTTGCTGGGCTGCTCGGCCTTTCCTACTATTCAGCTGCAACCAGACCCCCCCCCCCAGCAGGGCCAGACCACTTCTCAGAACCCAGGTCCCCCTGTGGGCAGTGGCTGTCCATAGGAAAGCAAGTGCCATGGCTTCCCAAGGCTACAGGACCTGGCCCCAGCCGGGAGGGGGAGCCCCAGGGCAGAAGCTCATGCTCCACAGCCTGAGGGCTCTTTGAAGAAGTCCCTGGTTCCTGGGCTGGAGCTGGGATGCATCAGATAAGTATGAGACATCTTGTACTAGAAAGACAGGAGCTCAAAGAATGATGGAGCCATGACCAATGACACAGAAGCCAGCTCAGAGAAAGGCACAAGAGCCAAACCCAGGGCAATCTGAGCATTAAAATGAGTGGTGAGAGTGGCAGGTTATAACCCACTGGATTCAATCTGAGCTGATAGAGACACGTGAATGAACAAGCAGATCAGTGGGGTCAGGAGAGAGCTTTGCCTTACAGAAAATTGCCCTCTGACAAGCACAGAAGAAGATGGCCCCAGAGTGCCATGAGCTGGCTCTCCCATGAAGCAGAGATAGGCTGGAGCCAGCAAGGATGCCAAGGCGGGGGGGGGGGGGCAGAATCAAAAAGAAGGGGAGAAAGGGAGGAACTTGAGCAGGCAGTTAAGGCTGGCACCATCAAGAATGAGAGGGGTCAGTGTGGTGGAGGTGCCCAGTGTGACACTGAGAAGCACCCAGCACCATCTCCAGGACATGGGCCCTGGGTCTGGGTGTGGATCTGAAGAACATGGGGATGACAAGGTCCTTAAGATTTAAAAACTTTGGGACAAGGAAAGACTGAGGAGAAAAGGCAAGTAAATGCAGAGTACTCCTGGAGAGGCTCCTGAGCCAGAATCAGGGCTGCTGGACCCCAGAACCCAGCATGTGCATGCGTTCTGCTGTAGGGGATGAGGTGTATTTGTTCCTGGAAGGTGGATGCTGGAGTGTTTGGGGGATGGGTATCACAGAGTATAGGGAGCAGGGGAACTAAAGCTGAAAGGTGGGGAAGGAGCTGCTGGATTGCTTTATGCTGTTCTTGTAACTTTTCTGTAGGTTTAAATTTAATTTTTATTTTATATTTCCTCCAGAGTTAGTTTCATTAATTTGTCTTCCAAGGTACTTCTTAGAAGTTGTCAAATTTATTTCAAAAAAGATTTTTGTAATATGCTTTCTATATCCTTTTAAATTCTGTAAAATCTGTGGTAATGTCTCCTAGATCTTGATATTATAATTTTAAAAATGTATAATTGATATTGTGTAACAGGAAGAAAAGGTCTAAAGGAGCAGGGGAAGTGGGAGGGGTAGTGGAAAGGAAAGAAGGGAAAAGAAAAAATATGAGAAAAGGAAAAAATGGAAAGCAAGGTCTTTGCAAATAGAGAAGGGTGGGCAGGGGAAGGGGAAAAAAATAAGAACCAAGATGCTCATGAATGGTACAAGATCCCAGTGATGAATGTAACTGTATTTTATACCCAAAATGTACCAATAAACTTAATGGGAAAAAAATTAAAAAATAAAATTAATTTTTAAAACTTACCAAAAGTAAAAAGATGAAAACTGGGGAGGTGAGCTAGGGACCTGGGGAGGGAGGTCAGGGAAGAAAGAGCGGAGGAATCAGCTGTGCCGGGGCCAGGCCAAGAACACAAGCGCCCTTCAGTGAAGGCTGAGTGAAGAGCGAGGCAGCTGAGGGGCTGAGTGACCTCCAGTTTGCCGAGGGGTTGGGAATGGTTTGGACCTAGTGCAGGGCCTCAGGCCATGGAGACAAGAGGGTCTTATTCCTGTCACCAACACATCCCTTCTGCTGCAGAGACCCAGAGCTGCGGCTGTTTCAGCCCGGCAGGGTCAGCGCAGGCTGAGTGCTGGGAGGCACTTGCTCTCCAGGAAGACAGACAGGTGCCACCCACCCTCTTGTGGTCATGGGGCCCTCACTCCCTGGCTGAGGAGGACCAGCCCTGGTGGCAGCCTGTTTGACCCCACTCAACAGACCCCAGAGAAGGGCCAGGCACCCATCTTCAGTCGGGCGGCTTCCTACCCCAACCCACAGATGTTAATGAGATGGGGGTGGAGGAAGTGTAAGAAAGCTGGTCTGTAGCTAGGGCCAGGCCAGGAGAGGTAAAAAGGCCAGGTGATGCTCAAGGCTTGCAAGGGGCTAGAGTCAAAGGTCTGAGGCAGCCCACATGGAAGGCAGCACTCTCCTGTCTCCTGGCCCTCTTGAGGTGGCCCAGCAGGTGACAAGGGGCCACAGGGTCGTTGCTATCACACAGCACCTCTCCCTGGCCTGCAGACACCCTTCCTGCAGGGGGACACAATCCCAGAGGGCATGGCACAGCCTAGAGAGCCAAGCACCAGTTGCATCTCAGCCTCATCTATATACCCAGCAAACCCCATGGCGCCTGATTATCTGTTCTGTCCCTGCTGCCGCCAGGCTGCCCGCTGAGACTCTGGATGCACCCTTGTTCCTTCCTGGAGGAGTTGTCAAACCCGGCCTGCACAGAAGCCGCTGATGGCAGCAGCCCACACTGACCCCCACTCCCCTCACCTCCCGCCACTCCTCTCTTCCGGCACCTGGACACCCTGCTGCCTCCACACAAAGCAGCCTCTGGGGGTCCAGCCCCTGGCACTCTCGGGAAAAGCTCGGACAGGTTTGCTGAGGGCAGAGCACACCTCCTGGGCATGGGCTGGGTGGGCGCCCTGTAAGCTCCAGGGTTTTGCCTCTAGGCCCCAGAAAGCAGAGAGCAGCAACTTCCTGAAACCCAGGGATCAGACAGCAGGGGTGCAACCTGCGCAGAACACCCCAAGGTGCAGGGCTGAGGCCAGGCCAGGCCACACTGGACACGTACCTGCAGTTTCCAGAGGAAGTCGAGGCGGGCAGTGGACTCCACCTGCTGGGCATGCAGGTACAGGGCCAGCACGAAGACCGAGATGATGATGGGTGTCACCACCTTCAGAGCCACCTTGGTCGCATGCTCAGGGCTGCAAGTGTGAGGTAGACAGGCCTGAGGCTGCTCTGGCTCCTGAAGTAGTCTCTGGGCAAACTCCAGTCTTTTGCTTCTCCCACCTCCGTGACCCATCCCCCTGAACGTGATCTGAGGTCTGCCTCTTCCAGAAAACCTTCCAGTAGCCCAGCGGCCAGTGCTACCCTCCCCGTGCCCCACACCCACCACTCAGCCCTGGCACATCCCAGGTCTTCCTAACGGGTAAGCCTGGGAACAGGGACACGGGAACTAGGCAACCCACACTGGCCCTGCCTCTGAGCAGCATTTGGCAAGCCTCTTGACCTCTCCGGGATTTTTCTTCTCTTTTCGTTTTTCCCAGAACTGGGCATTGAACCCAGAGCCTTCCCAGTGAGCTACATCTTCAGCCCTTTTTATTTTAGGACAAGGTCTCACTGATTACTAAGTTGCCCAGGCAAGGCTTGAACTTCTGATACTCCTGCCTCAGCCTCCAAGAGTGCTAGGATTACAGGCAGGCACCATGTTGCTCCTCTCTGTTCTTAAGTTTCCTCATCAGTAAATGGGATAAGGGCACCCACATTTCAAGGTGAAGGGAGAGCAGGCACCAGCTCCTGTGTCAGGAGCCTCCCATGGGCTCCTGGGGAGGAAACTGAGGCTAGGGCTTTAGGATGAGTCCTGAGGAATGACCTTAGCCTGCTGATGTGGCTACTGAGCCTACAGGTCACCTTGGGATGACTATGTCGAAACTACAGAAGGGCGTCCATGCCAGCATGGCCCTGCTCCAGGATGGGAAGGCCTCTGGCTCCTCCCACACCTTGCCACAGGCCCTGCCCACTGGGGGACAGTGGCTTTCTCTGCCCACCATGCCAAGGGCAGGGACAGGCCCTACCCAAGCAGCGGCATCACTCACCACTGGGAGGTCCCGTTGTTGCTGAAGTCTCTGCGGACAGAAGTTGGGGACACTGCTCAGGCGGCTCTCCTGTGGAAGGCAGCTGCCCAGCCTGCCCCATGCCCCAGTCTACCCCCAAGTGCCACCTTGTTGTCCTCACTACTGCTGATCCTTTGCTCCCCAGCTGCCCCAGCACCCCTTGGCACCCCAGGGCATTTCGGCAGGGAGGCCTGTGGGAAGCCCAGTCCAACTAGCATCAGGCCTCTGTCACTACAAAGCACCCAGTGCTTGCCTGGGACTCTGCCTGCACCCACCCCCATCTGGACAGACACCTGTCCACCCAGCCAGCCCTGTGTGGCCATCCAGAGGGAGCAGAGGGGGCCCTACACCTGCACTGTCCCACGTGGCAGCTGCTGGCCACATGTGGCTACTGAAGCCTGAATGTGGCGTGTGGGCTGGGGCTGTCACGCTGCAGCAGAGCACATGCTGAGCCTGCTTGAGACCTTGGGTTCCATCCCCAGCAACCCCCAAAGAAAATGGAGAGAAAACATGACTATAAACATATACCGAGTTATGAGTAGTGTGGAAAAAAGATAAAGTATTTTGTTAATAATTTTAAATTACTGGGCCGGGGATTTAGCTCAGTGGTTTTGTCGCCTGCTGTGCAAGCACAAGGACCCAAGTTAGATCCCCGGTACCAAAAAATAATAATAATAATAATAATAACAATAATAATAATAATAATATTGATTATTGAAGAAAGTAAAAATGGACACTTGTCTATCACTAGCTGTGTGATCTTGAACAAGTCACTGAATTGTCTCATTTGTAAATAAGAATGGTCTTGCTTATGGAAGAATAAATGAAACAATGTATGAGAAATCACTTGTAGAATTATACAACATGCCTGGTGGAGAATGTGTTTTATTTAACACTTTTACATATTGATGAGTTTCAAGTTGATGGGTCATATGACTAGTTTCATGGTTGTCATTAGGGGATATGTGTATTTAAAAAGAATTATGTTAAGATTGGGGCCAGGGATTTAGCTCAGTGGTTCTGCCTTCTGCCCTGCAAGCTCCAAGTCCCAAGTTCGAGGCCCGGTACCAAAAAAAAAAAAAAAAAAGAATTATGTTAAGATTATAGCTAGGCTAAGCGTTAGCTTTCAGGCCTTGAGCAAAACTACTGGACTGGATGATTAGGCATTTTAATTAATGAGAAACTAAATTATCATATTTGTAATAACCACTTGAATTAATCAATTAATTCTAAATGAAGAGAAGAGGTAGGAGGTTCCCCATAGATCAGGACTCAGCAAACTATACTCAAGGAGGCCTGCCACCTGAGTGGCTAAGCCCAACCGACCTCCAAGGCTGCTTGACAAAGTTCCAGCTTGGGGAAAAGAAGGGTGAAACACATCGTACCCTCATGTTTTATTTTTTTCATGCCACAATGTTTAAAATTGTTACTCTGGTCACAGGAGTCATTGTGTTTGTGACTAACAACAAATTCTCCATAAGACAAATTGGCAATGATGTATTGAAATCTGATCTGGCTCAAAAGTCCCAAATTCCAGTTTCTCTTAGTTCCATTGCCACATCCACTTCTAAAGAAACCTCTCCTGAAACTCCCTCTGTTTCCCCACTACTATAACTCCCCCCTCTTATTGCTGACCTTCGTATTACTAAAGGGGTCTTATGAAGAGGTTGATAGGACAGACTTCAGATGTAAGAAATAGTGGGAAATAAGAAATAGAGAGAAAGTTGGGATAGGTAAATGCATTAAGGAGGCAAGTTATTCAGTATTTCTCACAGTGCTGAAAATATCTCCTGCTCATGAACTATGAACCCAAATGACACTTAGGTAAGATAAATAGAGGTATAGAGAGGTAGAGAGCTAATAGCAAACTAT